>BSBM01000632.1:6772500-7372500 GCA_027924585.1 Larix kaempferi
TTAGGACAGTTAATTGTTTCATCATTTCTTGCATAACTTCTAAAGTGTCCTTGGATTCCTTTGGCACACTCGCAGGTTCCTTTGGTTTTTGAAGTCTAGGGTCAGATCTGGAAGTGGATGGGGTAAATTGATCGAGAAATTTTTGTTTCCCCATGGATGCTACATTTTGCTCAGCCATCTTAGCATTTGATTGAGCAGTCTTTAAGTCATTTGGGTTTTTATCCTTTAGCTGATAACCAACCCATCCCTCAAAAGCATTCAAGTAGTGAATAACAACTGCTTGGTCTTTTGGTCTAATTTCTTCAGGGATAACAGCTACAGTCTTGTCAAATCTTATGTTAAACTCATGGACTGTTTCATTTTCTCTTTTCTTAATGTCAAACAGTTGATGTAAGAGAAACTTCCCATCTAACTTTCGGGACCACTCACTATTTAGCATGTTGACAAAATTGTCATACCCATCAATGGATGAAGCAGACAACCTGTCAAACCACTTCCTAACATCTCCTTCCAATGATGCCAGGAGACCCCTCATGAACACATCTTCCTCACATGCTCCATATGCTTCCATGTGTTCCCATACTTTATCAATGTGGTCTTCAATTGATATAGCAGATACTCCATCAAATCTGGGAACCTTTTCAAAATACTTTTCAGGCATGTCATGGGGTGCGCCCTGGATTTGGGAAAAGTCTAAAGGAGATGGTTTTGCCTTTCTTCCAAAAATCCTAGGAGCTTGTGGTGGAGGAACATTCTAGTTTCCTGGGTTTGTTCCGGCCATTGGATTTGGTAGGTTTATGTTTGAGTTTGAACAAGGAGATGAGGGAGGAACCGAATTGATCAAAGGGGATCCTGAAGCTCTGCTTGGAGAATCGTTAACC
Organism: Larix kaempferi; assembly: GCA_027924585.1. Lineage (NCBI taxonomy): Eukaryota > Viridiplantae > Streptophyta > Pinopsida > Pinales > Pinaceae > Larix > Larix kaempferi. The sequence continues at coordinate 6,773,382 of BSBM01000632.1, forward strand.
AATTTCCAAAGGAAGTTAGATGGTTGTGCTTTAGGATCTCTTTTACGATATGTAATTGGGGTTCCTTCAACTTGATCTAAATTTACTTTACTTCTTGTGTTGTAAGGATGTAAATGAGCTCGCTCCTCAGCGGAGTCACGATTGGGAGTCGCCAGGTAGATTTAACTCTTCTACCAAGATATGTGTCGTTGTATATGCGGGAAGGACTAGTAGCTTTTCTAAGGTAAGCCTATTGCGTCCCTGGGGCCAAAATGTTATGGCAAAGAGAACGAGAATGCTTGAAGAAAAGTATGTCGAACTAGGGCAAGCTATTGCCTCCCCGACAACGGTGTCAAAATGTTATCACCTAAACTGTAGTTACCCCTATGGATGTATCCAGTCATGGATGGCAATGGGGAAGGGCAACTCAAAAGGTGCAACCACGATCACCTCGACCTCCAATATATGGTTGTCACGCCAGTCGAGGCAACCTTCGCTTTATGTTATCTAGACCAGACAACAAAGGGGGAGACCCGATCTACTCCCGACAGGAGAGATCAAAACCAAAACACCAAATCAAGGTATTTCTAAGTGAAGTTAGGTGTATGGTTTATCCTAGACCTTATAGGTTGAAGTCACAAGCCAAGTGAAGGGTTCAATGGGTATAGCTTTGGTTCATGGTTGATGTGAGAGTGACTTATAATGTTTGAAGTGAGATCTAGGGCTAGTGTACTAGTACAATATCAGAAGACTCATTGCCTTGGGAACCGTGTCCAGTGCAGGGTAGTTTAAGGGTTGTATTGGGGCTAACTAGTACAAATGACAAGCTTGACCATGATACATGGCAGCTTCAAAGGTTTAGTTCACCATGCATAGGTCAAAACACAAGTCAATCCAAAAATCTAGGAATGTTGAATTAACTTGGAGAGAAACCAGTGCCTTGGGAATTGGGAAGTGGAGTCAAAGTAGGGTTGACTTGTGGTTTAGGACTCCTAGTACTTGGGACAGGTGGGCAATAGAGGTCTTGATGGATGAATGTATCTAGATCTAGGTTTGAACCAAGTGGACCACAATCCCTTAAAACAAGGAATGCAATCCCCAAGGCAAGATTTGACAAAGTGATAGTCTAGACCTAGGTTTTGAATTATTCCGGTTCTAAATCTCCAAAAATCTCAAGTACCCAGTTCCTGGAAGTGAGTCAACTCACTTCTCCAAGGTGGTGCGACTTTTCCCAAGGAAGCCTAAAAGTGGGGTTAGGTGGGTCAAAACAAGTCGGATGGCATCCAAACTTTAGATCCGGGTAGGTTAGTCAAGTAGGAGTATGGATCTATAATATCGTGGCAATCCAACGGCTAGATCTTAGTAGATGTGAGTTTGAGTGTTCCAAGTGGTCCAAAATGGGGATTAAATCCCTTAAAATGTGGAATGGGGCCCACAAGGTGAATTTCAGGAAAGTGACAACCTGGGTGTGTGTTATTGGATGTGTAGATGACAAATCAAGTGGAATCTAAAACACCCACCACCTAGATCTAGGTCAACTTGCTCAACTAGTGAAGTGCGCCTTGCTTGGGAGAAGCTAAGTTGGCATGGGAGAGGGGTCAAACGGAAGCCAATCCTCACCAAACTATAGATCCGGGATGTCGTGGATGCTATAGAGGTGGGTTTTCAATATTATGCCCAATAACCCACTAGATCTAAGTAGATCTGAGAAAATGTAAAAATGGGGTTTTGATTAATTAGGGTTTTAAGTGTTTTTGACAATTGGATAGATCATGGAGATAGAACTTACCTTGAGATCATACCTGAGTGATGTGGATGAGATGCCTTGATGTTGAGGAAGATTCCCGCAGAGATCAAATGAGAGATTGTTGATTTGCTTGCCGATTTGATGCCCCTAGCCCACAAGTGCGCCTTCCTCTACCTGTCAAACCAAGGAATAAAGATTCAATCAGTAAGATCAAGTATGGAAGAAATACAAGAGAAATGCAAATAATAACATGAAATAGAAGGTCCTGGGACAGTAATACTCCTTGTTACCAACGAAGAGCTCCAAAGAAGAAGTAGGGAGAGTCTTCCCCTACCAATACCTCCTCCTCCAAGCAAATCGGACTCCACCTGTAGATGCAAAATCGTGGTACAAAGATATGGCAAACAAGATCTCCAATAACTCAGTGCAAAGGAAGAACCAACGAACGAACACCAAAAACATTCACCACAACACTGGAGATAGATGCAATAATAATTTTCTATTCCAATAATCCAGAGCCAAAAGTCCCTTTACAATGAGAGGCTCTCTCCTTTAAATAGGAAGGAGAGGCACCAAAACCCTAACCACTTTTTGAATGAGTGGCTAAGATTAAAAGATACAAATGTCTAATCAATGGTTGAGATGAGCTCAACAATAAAATACATAGATCACTAATAAAATATAATGTAAGTGGACAAAATCGCCCTACAAGAGGGGAATCCCACCAAATCATGATGACAAAATATCATAAGAGGATTATGGTGGGTCCAAGGGGTAATTTTATCCCTCCTTGGTCAATCCCCATAGCACAATAACCAAAAAATAATCATGAATGTACCAAATCGTGCCTCCATAGTGAAGTCGTGGTCCTCAAAAGACCTGAAAAATCCACAGAAAGTGCCATAAGTGATGGATGCGGGCCCCGATGAAGCTGAAACTGCTGGAGAAGGTGTGGAAGGTCCCGATCTATCATCACTGATCATCCCATGCCATAACTTTGCCTCAGTAGCCCAAATCGATTTCCTCAATAGCCATTTCTACCAATCCTGAAATGCCTCGGGAAGCGTGAAACTGCCCCAAACAGCCTCCTGGAGTGCTGGCGCTGTCAAGGTGAGGGCACCAGTGTGTCCGGAAGGGGGGTAATATGGTAAAAATAAGTGGCTGGACCACCCCCTCCATCATCAGCGCCCTAGGTCACTCGGATAAAAGTCATCTCTGCTCCGACAGGGTCTCCAACAGACCAAAACTGCACTAGGACAGCCTACTGAGGCTAAATCATCACTGTAAGTGCCCGAAACTGAAAACAAACTGTCCTATTGGACTCAGAAGGTCCAAATCCATCCAAGATGTGTACTCATACACCATATGAATCTCTGCATGATCAAAATAAATATCCAATATACCGGATCAAGGCCAATAATAATGCGCTGTACATATACAAACACTGCTGCAACCCCAGAATCATCATCATAACCCTGTAGCTGCTGCATAGAGTCATTATGTATGTATACATAGACCATATATCATCTATCCATATCATCATAAGGTCCAACATCTCATGTCCCATGGTCCTCCATGGTCAAACTAGGTCTAACCAAGACCAAATATAACTCAGATCATCATTAATAGCTGCTGTAAAGTGTCAAGGTTAATATATGCTCTACAACTTATTCAAATAACAATTATAACACAGAGTAATCATGACTGGCGATCTAAATCCAAATGTATAGTGTCGTTAATTATTATTATTACTCAGACTAGACTTTCAGGATCATACTCACTTCATAGTTGTGATCAATTTGCTAGTGAAGGGTGAAGGCTTAAATTAACTGGCTAGGCTAAGGGATGACTTAACTGTCTTGACTTTGTGACACTTTGGCAAGGGAAAGGGAATACACCATAGTATATACTGAATGAGCAATAACATAGGGAATGGCGGTGTCTCACAAATGGATGAGTTGTTTAAAGAGGGTTTATTTACCTTCACAGATGCGCACAATCCATAATACAAATAAGGCCAGCAATTGTTTAGATGTAGCTTTTAAGTTCCATTGCTTTTTGGGCCTGAAGTTTCCATAGCCTTGATCTATGTGTGTTTACAAACACATTGCATAGATTTACATTTTTCTTTTAGGCTTTCTGCTTCAGGTGTGTTTTTAAGGCACTTGTTTACCTGAGCACTTCTAGGTGTGTCATGGACAGCCTGTTTACCTAGGTATTTATTTTCCACAAGATATAACATTTCATTTTCATTGCCATGTTCATTTGGCATGCCTCTCATTCATGTGTGTTTAGAAACACGTTGCATGAACGGGCTTTTCATACAAGATATAGCATTTCATTTTTCCAGATTTTGTATACATGGCAGCACTAAAAGTTTCAGGTTTAGCCAACATGACTTTAGTGACTAGGGGGAATTCACAAGGAACTCCAAATCACCATAGGTAAGTTTTGTCACCAACTCAGAGCCGAGACACAATAAACAAGGAAGCTCATCCAATACAGAGGCTACAGTGGGGAAAATTCCTCCATGCCACTAGTCAAGTAGTAAGTCGGGGTGATAATCTAAAAGGTAGGCCATGGATGGATGAAGACAATGAAATGATGGAGCCAACACTAGCAAGCCAAAGTATGGTGTAATGATCACCTCTATTCTCCCTAAGGAGGGTATGTACCAATGAGTATGAATAGTGAACTTCTAAGTCTGAGTAGGGACAATATAATATATATAATAGATCAACCAGGTCCATATATCTATATGATCGCTAGATCATGGCACTAAGTGCTAAGACATGCTATGAGAATAAGTATAAAAGCAATCTAACCATAACACTATGATATACCTGCTGAATCATATACCTGAATGCACATCAACCTGTATCATCCTCTGTCCTCTGAGACTGCTGTTGTAACTCTGGGCACTACTGTCTGCTCTGTACCAATGATATAATGGCTACATCGGTTATCTCTCTGAGTGTCCTGAAACTCAGTCATGGCATGGGGAATACAACTGCTGTCCACAATCTGATAGTGATCCAATATAGATGCTCATCTCGTCATCTCAAATGCAAGGGAAATGGCTGAATAGTGTACAGGAATGAGAAAAATAATGTATGGTAGCCCGGCTACTATATATGTGATAACATCTGGCTCCGGCTGGGACAAGTGCTCTTCTGAAATGAGCGCTTGAGAACCTCAGAATCTCTGGTCCTCGAACTCTGCTACTCGAATCCACGATCCAACACTCTACCATTTTATTTCCAGCTTTTATTTTTTGCAACCTATTTTCTGCATTCACAAACATCAACCATACCTCATGCCGCATGTGTGGGAAAAATATAAAACCAACTGAAATAAAATCTATTCTATGTCAGAAATATAAATGCATGAAATATATAAGTGCAGAAAGTAAATGAAACTACTAACATAATTTGCAAAATTTGAAATTTATTGTGCAGGAAAAGAAAAGTGACAGGTACTCAGTTAAACTAGAGGCTTACAAAGGAGCTTAGAGACTAAGAAGGTGCCGGACTCAATGGATAAAAAGACTAACTACTGCCCAATTAGGCTTATTCTGTTTCCTACCTACCCTAATCTACCAGGCAATGCAAGCGGAAAGATCCCAACTAGGTGGGATCAGGGATGTGATCCCTTAAGTCCCTTTGATTGACAGGATATAAGATACGTCGTCCACTACCAGTGGCTAGAAAGCACATGCCATCAATGCATCGCTCTACTGTGAAAGGTCCAACCCATAAGTCATCAGCTTGTCCCGATCTTATATGCAATAAATGTTTGCGAATAATGACTTGACTTCCTATAGGAAACCTGTTTCTATTGACTGACTCAGGAATGACACCAATGTTACGAATAGGCGTAGGATGGATTTCAGCAGGGTTTTGCGGTTGAGGTGTGACAATCCTTGAGCTCCTCCAAGAAGGAACTGCATCCATTCTGGGTGGACCACCGTCTAAGGAAATAGCAACTCTGCCAACAAGGACTTCCCTTGCTTCCCTTCTTATTTCTTGGACTACCTCATTTGGCTCTTCCTCATGGGGAGATACAATTCTTTTAACAACTTCACCTACAGTCCAGAAATCTCTACGTTCTTCCAAGGGAGATGGCTCATGAGATGCAACAGTGTTATGACTAGAACCTTCCCCTGAAGGAACAGGAATGACCATGTTTTCCAATCTAGTAGAAACTGACTCAGGATGAAATGTAGAGGTCAACTAGGAATGTGAGAAAGATCATGAGTATGATGACTAGATGACTCAGATGGTAGGAGGAAACTAGGGATATGAAGATATGCAGATAAAGCATGGCTTTGAGGTTCTGAAGGAGTTTGAAAAATAGCAAGGTTATTTAGATTATAGTCTCCTTCAGGTGCATCATTAATTATGGCATCCTCTTCCCAACTTAGAGAGTTATCAGGGACTTGAATTAGGCTACCATCTTCTAGAGATAAATGAGATAGAGAATCTTCTATATCAGAATAATCAGAGGCTTCAGACTCTTCATTTGTTTCAACCCTAGTAGATGTTGCAAGATTGTTTTCCCATGGGTAAATAGGTGCAAACCCTTGGTTTTATCTTTCCCTATTGTGATCAGTCAAGGCAAACCATTCCCTAACAGTGAAAGGAATTCTTTCTCCCCTCCTAATATCATCAAATTCATTTTCATGCATTGGATTCTCAATATTCTCCTCATTGTTTGTTTGATCATGAAGGTTTTCTATTGGGGGAGTTTGTTCCAAGCTTTGATCATTAAGCAAACTCTCATCTCTTCCTATATTTCTTATGCCATCATCAACCTCCTCAAGTGTGTGATTTTCTATAGAAGGTTCCTGAATGATTTCATTGCTTTGTTCATGACCTTGAGGTTGGTTTTCATATCTTCTCAATTCATCTATTTCCTCAACAAATTCATTTTCGATTGTTCTTGTTATTTCAATTATTTGCTTGTCTTCCCAACAGGAATCAGAATCTTCCATGACCATACACATATTTTGATCAACTTCATATAATTCTTCCTCATCCCCAACAAGGTTAGTTTTGGCATTATTTAACAATTCATCCCCATATGTGTTTTTTAACCCTTCATCAAATGATTCAACATGCTCATTATAAAAAGGCTCTCTGTTTACCCTAATCAAAGCTCCAGCAGGGTTGGGAACACAAATAAATGATAAGTCCATCATAAGGTATCCACCTAGACCAGCTGCCCATTTTCTAGATAAAAGCATTGCATATGCTGGGGGCAAGTCAATGACCACTACATCCATCATGGTAGAAATGTCTGAACATGCGAAAAGATCAGCTCTAAGGTTTTTGATCAAACCATAAGATGGCACTCGTCGGGAATCTATACCACAGACATTTCCATAAGGCCTAGTCACTTCAAGTCCCATTTCCTTCATAACTTGTAAAGGCATAACATTCATTGCTGCTCCAGAATCCAACATACAGTTATGAAGGAGCATGTTTTGAATGTGTAAGGTAAGGTAAAAGGGAGAGTGACCACTGCTTTTTCTTTCATAAATGGCTGAATGGATGTTTATTGGTGGATCCTTCTCTGTTTCACTAGGTTGTGTTCCACTAAGCTTTTGGATATGACATGATTCTAGGACTGGTTCAGGAGTTTTCTCTTGGCCAATACCATCGAAAAATTCCTCTACTTGGCATCTAACAGAAGGCACCTTCATTAACTCAGTGACAGGGATATTACACATTATCTTGCTTAACTCTTTCTTCATATTAATCTTAATATCATAATCATCCATAGCAAGATCTTCTTCTTCCCTTTTATCTTCATCAATATTTTTATGTTTATCCAGGAAAGAAGGCTGGGAAGTACTTCCTCGTTTATAGATTTGATACTTTGGTTGCTCTTTAGGTCTTGGGAGTTCTATGGCACAACATGGGGAACTAGGTTCTTCTACCATGTCTTCATCTTGATCCCAAGGTTCTTCTTCTAAAAGAATTCTTCCAAAATCTTCATCATAAGATAAGTCATTTATGAAGTTGATGTTTTCTGGTTGGTCATCATGGTCAATGGTGTCAGAGGGTATTTCTTCTTCTTCATCACACCAATTGACTTCCTTCTTTTCAGAGTTCTCTAGATACTCAGGTCATCGCCTATCCCTATCCCCATCAGGCCTTCTATTATTATTCCAATAAGGCTTAGGGCCATAAGGATTCCTATGTCTCTCCGGGTCATTCAAACTTGCCACATTCTTTGTTAGGACAGTTAATTGTTTCATCATTTCTTGCATAACTTCTAAAGTGTCCTTGGATTCCTTTGGCACACTCGCAGGTTCCTTTGGTTTTCGAAGTCTAGGGTCAGATCTGGAAGTGGATGGGGTAAATTGATCGAGAAAGTTTTGTTTCCCCATGGATGCTACATTTTGCTCAGCCATCTTAGCATTTGATTGAGCAGTCTTTAAGTCATTTGGGTTTTTATCCTTTAGCTGATAACCAACCCATCCCTCAAAAGCATTCAAGTAGTGAATAACAACTGCTTGGTCTTTTGGTCTAATTTCTTCAGGGATAACAGCTACAGTCTTGTCAAATCTTATGTTAAACTCATGGACTGTTTCATTTTCTCTTTTCTTAATGTCAAACAGTTGATGTAAGAGAAACTTCCCATCTAACTTTCGGGACCACTCACTATTTAGCGTGTTGACAAAATTGTCATACCCATCAATGGATGAAGCAGGCAACCTGTCAAACCACTTCCTAACATCTCCTTCCAATGATGCCAGGAGACCCCTCATGAACACATCTTCCTCACATGCTCCATATGCTTCCATGTGTTCCCATACTTTATCAATGTGGTCTTCAATTGATATAGCAGATACTCCATCAAATCTGGGAACCTTTTCAAAATACTTTTCAGGCATGTCATGGGGTGCGCCCTGGATTTGGGAAAAGTCTAAAGGAGATGGTTTTGCCTTTCTTCCAAAAATCCTAGGAGCTTGTGGTGGAGGAACATTATAGTTTCCCGGGTTTGTTCCGGCCATTGGATTTGGTAGGTTTATGTTTGAGTTTGAACAAGGAGATGAGGGAGGAACCGAATTGATCAAAGGGGATCCTGAAGCTCTGCTTGGAGAATCGTTAACCAATTTCCAAAGGAAGTTAGATGGTTGTGCTTTAGGATCTCTTTTACGATATGTAATTGGGGTTCCTTCAACTTGATCTAAATTTACTTTACTTCTTGTGTTGTAAGGATGTAAATGAGCTCGCTCCTCAGCGGAGTCACGATTGGGAGTCGCCAGGTAGATTTAACTCTTCTACCAAGATATGTGTCGTTGTATATGCGGGAAGGACTAGTAGCTTTTCTAAGGTAAGCCTATTGCGTCCCTGGGGCCAAAATGTTATGGCAAAGAGAACGAGAATGCTTGAAGAAAAGTATGTCGAACTAGGGCAAGCTATTGCCTCCCCGACAACGGCGCCAAAATGTTATCACCTAAACTGTAGTTACCCCTATGGATGTATCCAGTCATGGATGGCAATGGGGAAGGGCAACTCAAAAGGTGCAACCACGATCACCTCGACCTCCAATATATGGTTGTCACGCCAGTCGAGGCAACCTTCGCTTTATGTTATCTAGACCAGACAACAAAGGGGGAGACCCGATCTACTCCCGACAGGAGAGATCAAAACCAAAACACCAAATCAAGGTATTTCTAAGTGAAGTTAGGTGTATGGTTTATCCTAGACCTTATAGGTTGAAGTCACAAGCCAAGTGAGGGGTTCAATGGGTATAGCTTTGGTTCATGGTTGATGTGAGAGTGACTTATAATGTTTGAAGTGAGATCTAGGGCTAGTGTACTAGTACAATATCAAAAGACTCACTGCCTTGGGAACCGTGTCCAGTGCAGGGTAGTTTAAGGGTTGTATTGGGGCTAACTAGTACAAATGACAAGCTTGACCATGATACATGGCAGCTTCAAAGGTTTAGTTCACCATGCATAGGTCAAAACACAAGTCAATCCAACAATCTAGGAAAGTTGAATTAACTTGGAGAGAAACCAGTGCCTTGGGAATTGGGAAGTGGAGTCAAAGTAGGGTTGACTTGTGGTTTAGGACTCCTAGTACTTGGTTAAGGTGGGCAATAGAGGTCTTGATGGATGAATGTATCTAGATCTAGGTTTGACCCAAGTGGACCACAATCCCTTAAAACAAGGAATGCAATCCCCAAGGCAAGATTTGACAAAGTGATAGTCTAGACCTAGGTTTTGAATTATTCCGGTTCTAAATCTCCAAAAATCTCAAGTACCCAGTTCCTGGAAGTGAGTCAACTCACTTCTCCAAGGTGGTGCGACTTTTCCCAAGGAAGCCTAAAAGTGGGGTTAGGTGGGTCAAAACAAGTCGGATGGCATCCAAACTTTAGATCCGGGTAGGTTAGTCAAGTAGGAGTATGGATCTATAATTTCGTGGCAATCCAACGGCTAGATCTTAGTAGATCTGAGTTTGAGTGTTCCAAGTGGTCCAAAATGGGGATTAAATCCCTTAAAATGTGGAATGGGGCCCACAAGGTGAATTTCAAGAAAGTGACAACCTGGGTGTGTGTTATTGGATGTGTAGATGACAAATCAAGTGGAATCTAAAACACTCACCACCTAGATCTAGGTCAACTTGCTCAACTAGTGAAGTGCGCCTTGCTTGGGAGAAGCTAAGTTGGCATGGGAGAGGGGTCAAACAGAATCCAATCCTCACCAAACTATAGATCCGGGATGCCGTGGATGCTATAGAGGTGGGTTTTCAATATTATGCCCAATAACCCACTAGATCTAAGTAGATCTGAGAAAATGTAAAAATGGGGTTTTGATTAATTAGTGTTTTAAGTGTTTTTGACAATTGGATAGATCATGGAGATAGAACTTACCTTGAGATCATACCTGAGTGATGTGCATGAGATGCCTTGATGTTGAGGAAGATTCCCGCAGAGATCAAATGAGAGATTGTTGATTTGCTTGCCGATTTGATGCCCTAGCCCACAAGTGCGCCTTCCTCTACCTGTCAAACCAAGGAATGAAGATTCAATTAGTAAGATCAAGTATGGAAGAAATACAAGAGAAATGCAAATAGTAACATGAAATAGAAGGTCCTGGGACAGTAATACTCCCTGTTACCAATGAAGAGCTCCAAAGAAGAAGTAGGGAGAGTCTTCCCCTACCAATACCTCCTCCTCCAAGCAAATCGGCCTCCACCTGTAGATGAAAAATCGTGGTACAAAGATATGGCAAACAAGATCTCCAATAACTCAGTGCAAAGGAAGAACCAATGAACGAACACCAAAAACATTCACCACAACACTGGAGATAGATGCAATAATAATTTTCTATTCCAATAATCCAGAGCCAAAAGTCCCTTTACAATGAGAGGCTTTCTCCTTTAAATAGGAAGGAGAGGCACCAAAACCCTAACCACTTTTTGAATGAGTGGCTAAGATTAAAAGATACAAATGTCTAATCAATGGTTGAGATGAGCTCAACAATAAAATACATAGATCACTAATAAAATATAATGTAAGTGGACAAAATTGCCCTACAAGAGGGGAATCCCACCAAATCATGATGACAAAATATCATAAGAGGCTTATGGTGGGTCCAAGGGGTAATTTTATCCCTCCTTGGTCAATCCCCATAGCACAATAACCAAAAAATAATCATGAATGTACCAAATCGTGCCTCCATAGTGAAGTCGTGGTCCTCAAAAGACCTCAAAAATCCACAGAAAGTGCCATAAGTGATGGATGCGGGCCCCGATGAAGCTGAAATTGCTGGAGAAGGTGTGGAAGGTCCCGATCTATCATCACTGATCATCCCATGCCATAACTTTGCCTCAGTATCCCAAATCGATTTCCTCAATAGCCATTTCTACCAATCCTGAAATGCCTCGGGAAGCGTGAAACTACCCCAAACAGCCTCCTGGAGTGCTGGCGCTGTCAAGGTGAGGGCACTAGTGTGTCCGGAAGGGGGGTAATATGGTAAAAAAAAGTGGCTGGACCACCCCCTCCATCATCAGCGCCCTAGGTCAACCGGATAAAAGTCATCTCTGCTCCGACAGGGTCTCCAACAGACCAAAACTGCACTAGGACAGCCTACTGAGGCTAAATCATCACTGTAAGTGCCCGGAACTGAAAAAAAACTGTCCTATTGGACTCAGAAGGTCCAAATCCATCCAAGATGTGTACTCATACACCATATGAATCTCTGCATGATCAAAATAAATATCCAATATACCGGATCAAGGCCAATAATAATGTGCTGTACATATACAAACACTGCCGCAACCCCAGAATCATCATCATAACCCTGTAGCTGCTGCATAGAGTCATTATGTATGTATACATAGACCATATATCATCTATCCATATCATCATAAGGTCCAACATCTCATGTCCCATGGTCCTCCATGGTCAAACTAGGTCTAACCAAGACCAAATATAACTCAGATCATCATTAATAGCTGCTGTAAAGTGTCAAGGTTAATATATGCTCTACAACTTATTCAAATAACAATTATAACACAGATTAATCATGACTGGCGATCTAAATCCAAATGTATAGTGTCGTTAATTATTATTATTACTCAGACTAGACTTTCAGGATCATACTCACTTCATAGTTGTGATCAATTTGCTAGTGAAGGGTGAAGGCTTAAATTAACTGGCTAGGCTAAGGGATGACTTAACTGTCTTGACTTTGTGACACTTTGGCAAGGGAAAGGGAATACACCATAGTATATACTGAATGAGCAATAACATAGGGAATGGCGGTGTCTCACAAATGGATGAGTTGTTTAAAGAGGGTTTATTTACCTTCACAGATGCGCACAATCCATAATACAAATAAGGCCTGCAATTGTTTAGATGTAGCTTTTAAGTTCCATTGCCTTTTGGGCCTGAAGTTTCCATAGCCTTGATCTATGTGTGTTTACAAACACATTGCATAGATTTACATTTTTCTTTTAGGCTTTCTGCTGCAGGTGTGTTTTTAAGGCACTTGTTTACCTGAGCACTTCTAGGTGTGTCATGGACAGCTTGTTTACCTAGGTATTTATTTTCCACAAGATATAAGATTTCATTTTGATTGCCATGTTCATTTGGCATGCCTCTCATTCATGTGTGTTTAGAAACACGTTGCATGAATGGGCTTTTCATACAAGATATAGCATTTCATTTTTCCATATTTTGTATACATGGCAGCACTAAAAGTTTCAGGTTTAGCCAACACGACTTTAGTGACTAGGGGGAATTCACAAGGAACTCCAACTCACCATAGGTAATTTTTGTCACCAACTCAGAGCCGAGACACAATAAACAAGGAATCTCATCCAATACAGAGGCTACAGTGGGGAAAAGTCCTCCATGCCACTAGTCAAGTAGTAAGTCAGGGTGATAATCTAAAAGGTAGGCCATGGATGGATGAAGACAATGAAATGATGGAGCCAACACTATCAAGCCAAAGTATGGTGTAATGATCACCTCTATTCTCCCTAAGGAGGGTATGTACCAATGAGTATGAATAGTGAACTTCTAAGTCTGAGTAGGGACAATATAATATATATAATAGATCAACCAGGTCCATATATCTATATGATCGCTAGATCATGACACTAAGTGCTAAGACATGCTATGAGAATAAGTATAAAAGCAATCTAACCATAACACTATGATATACCTGCTGAGTCATATACCTGAATGCACATCAACCTGTACCATCCTCTGTCCTCTGAGACTGCTGTTGTAACTCTGGGCACTACTGTCTGCTCTGTACCAATGATATAATGGCTACATCGGTCATCTCTCTGAGTGTCCTGAAACTCAGTCATGGCATGGGGAATACAACTGCTGTCCACAATCTGATAGTGATCCAATATAGATGCTCATCTCGGCATCTCAAATGCAAGGGAAATGGCTGAATAGTGTACTGGAATGAGAAAAATAATGTATGGTAGCCCGGCTACTATATATGTGATAACAGTAACCCTTTTTGCGAACCGAATCTGCATCTTTGTTCTACATTGCTCCCAAGTGATCAATATGTGTTTGTGTGAATCCCACCATCTGGAAGGTATGCCACGTAGTGCCATATCCAATGCTAGTAACCTGTGCTCTTCTAGAACTGCTGCAGTATAGTCTTGAATACAAGTATAAACGTTAGCAGAACCATCAAATGAAGGGATTGGACTTACCTCCTTTCCAATCCAGCGCAGTGATTTCATGACCTGTGCGCACCTTCTAGCTGACACTTCGTGGATGCGATTCTGCCAGTTTTCTAGTCCAGCGTCAGAGTCAGAAACGCAGGATCTATCACATCTCTAGCTAAGTGCACCATCCGTAGTAGGATTAATGTAATCCTCCTGGTTCACAGTCTTCTGGTACAGTCGATCCAAATCCTAGGCCTTAGATTCCTCCTAAATCGGCTTGCTATATCTATCGCCGTCTGCTACATCCAATAGTGCGATAACCCGCAGATGCTTACCTTCGAATATCATCTTCTTTGTTTTTAAATTTATAATGGCTAAATTGTCAATAGCCCAGTCAATTCCTAATAGTGCAGGAAAGGGCTGGCTCTCATCAACAATCTCGATGACTTCAAAGTCTGCATAGCTTTGTACTCCATCAATATCAACCACAGCATTGGCTAATCGGCCAAATGGTATAACTTTCTCTTGGTTGGCCATTCTCAACTCGATAGGTGACCACGTAGCTTTGGTCGACCCATCTGCTGCCATGTCTACTTGGTCAAGACATTTACTTTTGATCGCAAATCAAGGATAACTTCATCCATCTCAAAGTCTCCTATCTACATAGTGACCCTCATTTCTCGGCCTGACCTCTTATGTTTCTTTATATGATGTAGTGCGCCATCAGAAGTTTCTACTTTTGTCTATGGTTCGTATAAATTTATGAGCTTCTCTAGCTCTGCTATCGCGTTTTCATTTTTCAGCAGCTTCATGCAGCTTCTCAGGAACTGCGCAACAAAGGTGCTAACATGTGCTGTGTGTCTTGTCTTGTCATACGCAGCAGGTGTGTCTTCAACACATGGTACTTCGCTGCACAGTGGGATCCTTGGTGATTTAGGTGCTAGTTCTCTGAAGGTGTCCCGCACATCAACGAAAGCTTCTTTGTTCGTCTTCAGATCCAGAGCAGGCGTCTTTCCTAGAGCTTTTCTTACCCATATTGTTTCAAGAGGGCTCTACTTCACATGAGCCTCTCCTGAAGTGGAAGCCTTTGCTCCCCTATCACGGCCTGTCTCGATGCCACTGCGTGTGACTACTTTAATGCTAGGATCTGCAGGTCTGTTCTCTACTGCGATCCATTGGATGTTCGGGGATGGCCCGTCTGTTCTTCTTCTTTTCTACATCTCTACCTCTAGCACTGGGCAATCTTCTATAACATGGTCAAATGATTTACAATAATTACTGGTGGTGCATGTGTTTACACAGTCTCTGGATACATGACTTGGCTGGCCACAGTTATAGCAGATGATCCCACCGCGGCCTCTTCCTTGCATCGGGCTGGTATTTCTTCCTCTACCGCGGTATCCACGACCACGACCTCTGTAGGCAGATTGATCATAGTGCATGTTTTCTTGCTTTGGCTGGTTATCTTCTTGCACTCTATACAAGCCAGTGCCTCTCATTGACTCCATGTCGCGCTTTCTTTCATTCATTAGTTCATAGGTGCAGCAGTTGGATTCATCATGTCCAACTGATTTGCAGAAATTGCAATATAGATTCTTAGGTATCTTCACATATTTCTGTATCAGGTAACAATCTTCAGGTCTATGACCAGTAGTTCTGCAGATCTCACACCAGGGTGCCTGGTTCTAATTGATGGGGTTAGGCGCACCACTGCAAAAATAGTCGCGGTATAGGGGACAATGCTCCCGGTCATGACCTTCTCCTTTGCAACTCGTGCACCAGATCTCGTGACGAGGTTCATATCGATGCTCTTTTCCATTCTCCATGCTCTGTAGCTCTAGTGTCAGGGTGGTAAGCTAGTTCTGAATCTGCATCATCCCAGAACTAGACTCACCAATTGGCGAAGCCTCCAACTTCATCGCGATTTCCAAGGCCTCTGCCTGGGATGTAACCTTCTGCTGCATCAATGGTAACCTGATGTGCGGCAACAGTGCAGCAATGAACCATTCTTTATGTTGTTCGGGCCCTATGACGAAGCTCACTTGGTCCAAGAGTGTCTTGAACTTTTGGTCGAATTCCTATACCGATTCTGTCGGTCGCTGCTTGATTTCCTTCAGCTCAGTTATACACTGAGACTCAGAATTTGGTTTCTTAAACTCTGCTATCAGCGCAGCTTTAATCTCGGCCAGGGTCCTGGGATGCGTGGTAGAATACTTCATGAACCAGTGCAGCGTTCTATCTTTGAATGTAGTAATAAGCTGGGCTTTCTTCTCATCATCATCTCGGATCTGTCTGACACTCTAGATAGCTTCACAAAGAAACCAGTGTTGGTCAGGATCTTCTAGACCCGTCCCTTTGAATATAGGCAACTTCATATCCGTATGGGCCATGGCTCTAGGGGGAGGTGTAGCACTTGAAGGGGAACCTTGAGGTGTGCCCTCAGGGGTACTAGGCTGTTGTACAGGACTCTGCGCAGTAAAACAAATGGGCATATAGGGGTAGATGTACTAGGCTGCGTATTCGGCGGGGTGGGCTCTACAAGTGGAGGGTTCTGAGGGGTAAATGGGGGTGCGGCTTCATTTTCAATATCAAAAGGAATCTCAATATCTACGTGGAGTCTAGAGCCTCCAGGATTCTTATTGAACTTGTATCTTTTCCCACCTCTTAAGTTGTGAGTATCTTCATCGGAATCGCTATAAATGCTATTTACCATGACAACTTGAAAAGATTACATCATTCTTAAAACACCTTTCTCAGCTAACAGCATCTTAATGTATAGACTGAGATTGTTCAGGAACTTACCTTGGAAACCTCCGAAAAAGTGTGCATCTACTTGGCTATAGGATTTGAGTGTATCCACAGCAAACTCTGTGACAAATCCTTCTAGCATATGATCGACCCAAAAGTACACTACGCGCGTCAATGCACTGTCTATTGCTTTGAGCTTTGATATGAGCTCAGGATTCCACTCTGTAGGAATGCCTCCTTGAAAACATGTTTTCTTTTATGCGAGCCGCGAGATCCATGCGTGCAGCTTGTCCAGGAATGTAGCCCAGAAAATTTTGTGAATGTTGTCCAATAGATATCTATCCGACCACTGTGTGTCACTTGGACGCGGATGTCTGTTCTCTTGTCTTTTAAAGTCTCTTATGGTCTTATCCCACCAAGCTTGGATTTCTGTCTTCTCAAGATGCCAGTTCAATGCACTTTCCGGGAGCTCAGACTCTTCGTCACTCATCACGATTGGAACTCATCACGGATTCAAGCACAGCAACGGAACCATCTATTTGCTATCAAATGCTGACTAGAGGTTTTATGAAGACCCAGGTTCTGCGCAGTTACCTTAAACGAACAAAACCCCTTCGCACCGGCCCTTTTGGCAACAGCCTGCGAGCAGGCTGAGGTCTCACCCGAGGTGTTTCTAATGGGGCACTGTGGACTCAGGTGTCCACAGTGAGGGATGAGTTGATGACCGTGACGAAGTTCACGGCAGCGCACCGACTGTGTGCTGCAATGGCCAGACTATGCGGCAATGGCCAACACCACGGTCCACACCACTACCTTCTTCCTTATTGCGGGGCTTGCTACGAACACTGCCACTTGACTTCCTATACTTGAACTAAGTGCAAAATGATTAAGGCAGAGAACTGAATACTACTTATCGACTTAGTTGTACACTTAACTTAACTGACTATTTAATGCTCATAACACACACTTAGAATGTTACTATTTTAAGCATAACCCTCGGGTGCAAAATAACTGTTATACTTTCATCGACTGCATTCATTCAAACACATGAAAAACTTTCCCCATGCTCAAGCAGACGATAGATTCACTGTCCGTAGAAGCAAAGCTAATATTAACCATACATCTATTCATGCAGACTTAACATATCATTCCATACTCTCTTGATGGCAAATGCATATAAAAGCCTCCTCATAACAGATTGTGAGCAAATATTCAAACATCCAACTACATAAATAGATAAATGCAACCACACGCATAAACATTCAGTCACTCAACACACTATTTAATGTGGTTCACTCCCCCGAGTGGGAAGCTACGTCCACAAGAACTGTGTTTGATATTTCTTTTAAGGAAGCATTCACATTTCTTAGCCATGCACCCAGCTGCAGCTCTCTTCTTGCTCAGATAGGTCTCTGCACACTCAGCTGCAGAGCCTTTACAATCTATTCTTGATTCAAAAGATATTACAATACAATATGATCACCATAACAATCACCAACATGACCAACCCTTCCTATACAAAAATGGTCTTCTTAAATAGATCACGCCCGAAGGTCGTGTCTTTACAACATTGAAGACTGAAACCCTTAGGGTTTCCAAACCACTATGGTCCCTCTGAACCATCATGCCAGCTTCTGATAGCGATTCTGTTGTCATGGCATTCCTCCATACCTTAGATCCATCACTTTCAACCTTCCTGTTGCGTGCACACCAACAGGTCATCCACTTTGAGCCGCCCTTCCACTGACTGACTCATGCGACTGGCTCAGCTCCCAGTCACTTTCTCTGCAGGCCGTCCATCCCTTAATGGCCACATACAACTGGCTCAGCTCCCAGTCGCTTTCCATCTGCCGTTTTCCTCTTAACGGTCCTGTACCCTGCTGCATGCCAAACTGTCACTTTCCTGACCTGTCCTCTGCTTAACGGACTCGTACAGTTGGCCGCCTTCCCGATCTTCTTATGCCCACAACTCGGCGTCTTTTCAGTAGTCTTACCAAAAGTAGACCACCACTGATCTATCCGCTATATCTGGCCATCCTCCGTCCAGTACATAACTTTACTAGCTCCACATAGCCTACTACCTTCACAGCACTGAAACTGCGTAGCGCTTATCTTCGCGGCATCCTTCAAAACTTTGTACTGTGCACATCTTCGCAGCACTCCCGATACTTAGGCAAAATTCGATATTCTGAACTGCGCACAGCTCAGGTCCATTCAACATCAAAATTGTCACCAAAAATGGCCCTGTTGGGCCAGGCCCAACAATGACCTATGTGGAGGCCAGTGCAAACTCATGGAAATCCCAGTTTGAAGAATTGGACAGGAAAGTGAAGAGAAAGGAAAAGGAAATAGATCAAGAGGCCTCAGCCTCCATTGAAGTTGGAGATTTTTCCTTGGGAGGAAAAATAGCTAATGCCAGTTTGGAGGATGCTGAGGTGATCCGATTAAAGAAGCAAGTTTCCAATCTGCAAACTTTGAAGGATATTGCAGAAGGCCAAAAGGAGGCTTAGGAAACCAAGTACCAAGAGATGTAGTCAGAGCTTGACAGTTTGAAGGAACAAGTGATAGGGAAGAAGGCACAGGGGCTTCACTCAATAAACCGCTGTCATAGCACGTTCGTTCATGGCATATGAAACAATACCCCTAATTTCACTAAATATTGGAAAATGCCTTCCAAAATCGGTTTTTTTAACCCCCTCCCAATATGCCTTCCCAATTAAAAAAAACCCCTATTTTCACTAGATATTATATGTATCAAATTTTTTATTAACATTTTTTATACCCCTTTATATTTATACCTAGTATATTGATATGATACCCCTCTTATGACCCCACATGCATTCTACAATGCACCTTGCTTCTTTCGATGTATATTGTGGATGCACATTACTTCACCCACAATGCAATTACTCAACCACCTATCATTATGATTTGCAACATCTAATGGTCTAATGAAGAGATAGGAGATCACTTCTTGTATGTCACTAGAGCCAATGCACATAGTACAACATTTAGATTGCATGTTGCAGTTCCCCAATCTCTAGCTAAGCCTGTTGTGGGCTAGGTATCCAAGCCCCCAAGGCCTGTAACAAGCTCTAGGAGGATGACTAGACCTTCCAAGGCCTGTAATAGGCACGAGTGGTTGGGTATTCAAGCCTCCAAGGCCTATCGAGAGCCTATAATAGGCCCTGGAGGCTTAGAGCCTCCCAAGGATATTGGTAACAATTGGCTGAGTGTTATTGGTAACAATTGGTTGTTAATGACCACTATCTCTCAACTATGGAAACCCACTTCACCATGAAACCAATGGCCTCAAGCATTCCTCAAGACACAATTTCCCTGCGTACTAGTAAGCCCGAGCCTTGCCTCAACCCGATTTCTCATCTGACCGTGATCCTGCCATCTCCATTTGGCGGATATTTGTCAGCCCGCCCATATAAAAAAGACCCCAGAGTATTTTTGTATTGTTACATTAAATAAAAAAAACCCTTTGCCCCTTAATATATAAGCAATATATTTTTTAGGTTTTCATGAATATTTAATACCGCAATATGAATGAACGTGATATTATATTGCCTTCTAGTGATGCCCCCGTGGAAGAAGGTGTTACCGGAAGCCAGGAAAATCATATGGGAGGATATCATAAAACAGGCTGAAGATCTAAGGCCCTACCTAAATTTTGCAATGGATAAAGGGGTAGTGGTGAAATTAGCCCAGCAAGGTGTAACAGTGGTGAAGGAGATATTGAACAAAAATCCTTTGGAACATGCCCATAATGCAGTTGAGTTCTTAGGTGGCCTTTCAGAGGAACAAGCTATAGCTGCAAACATTGAGGACATGGTATCCGTAATCATAGGAGCTAAGAAGATAATTAATAGATATCAGCAAATGCAAGTTGTCCAATTAAGGATGGATGTCATATCAAAGCAGGCACAGCTCTTTAAAGAATTCTTTGAGCCTTTGTTCAAAAAGGGCTTTCCTACCTTCTAAGGTGAAGATGAAGTCATGCTTACAAGAGATGAATACAAGTCTAAGTTGTGGGACTGCAAGATGAATGAAGAGGACTTCATCAGCATAAATTCACCTTTAACAGGCGGCACAGTGGTTGATACACTGAAAGGTGACTTCGAGCTAGTAGAATCTTTTAGAGAAGCCAAAACTCTTCATGTTGGCTATTTGTACACTGAACACACTGAGCTGAGGATATTAGTCAAAGAGCTCTCCTCCCAAGATTTACCCTCACCTGAGCAATGGAAGCTGGTAGAGAAGTATGGGAAAGCAAAGTTAAAGATATGAGCGTGAAAGGATGCAGTGAAGTTAGAAAACAGTCTAAATGGATGCATCCACGAGTTGATGAGCAGCGAAAGCAATTCAACTGAAAGCAGCTACATAACGACAATTTTTTCATTTTTCATTTTGTTTAAAAGTAATTCGGTCATGTAATGAAACGGCCACACAATTGTAAATGGCAGTTAAGACTGCCTCATAGATATTTTTGTTTTGTAATAGCGACAACAAACAATGCCTCGATTTGGCTATTAGATAGGTGTTATATCGTTGTAACTGTTTTCTGTTTAGAAGGAGCCGAGCATAGAGTTCGAAGACATCTATAAATACATTTGTAATCGAAGGCACAAGGGTTGAAAATCTTATTTGAAAGCTTTTGGTATTTCGAGGATTAGTCTGTAAGACATTTTTGAGTTGTTTTAATAAAGTTTGCAGAGCTGAAGCCTGCGTTTTGACAAGGATTCCTATGTAATTAGTCTGGTAATCTGTATTCTCTTTATTCCCATGTGAAATTGTGTTTCTCTCTTTGTTATTCCATTCTATGTTATTTCTTTCATGCTTGGATCAGGGTAACGATTAAGTGGAATTCATAGAAGTTATGCTCCGCTTAGTTTTTTCCAAGTATTTCACCAACATATTCTACTAAAGTTGATGTAGGATTCATCTTTGTATTCCTTACATTGATGGACTGTTTCTTTCCTCTTCTGTTCCACAAATAAAATCTCTTTGACTACTAGCTGCTTGCTACCCTGCCCTTGTAAATGTGTTTGCAGAATCTTTGTGAATGATGTTTCAGAGTTTGTTAAATGTGACTCCATTTCCCAAACGAAATTCATATGTTTTCAACCAAAAAGTGCTTGAATCATTTTTGTTCCAAACAGAAATTTGATCTTCCGTATAATTGTTGCAATTGAATATCTTGGCCATGAATGCTGGTGTTTCTTTTTCATTATTGACAATCTTGATTATTATAGTCTTTTCATGAGATTTTAGAGAGAGCCCTCTCTGTCTGTGTTGGGTCAGTAGCATAGGCCAAAGATTGGTTAGTAGTTACCCAGAATTACCCTCTTTCAGCCTTGGGGGTCAATTTCGGTGTTAACACGTCCGTTACGATGTGGGAGTAGAGATCCTATTGTCTTGCAATCAGAACACAGCCACCCACATCACTAATCACATTCATGAGTGGCATAAGCGTTGAAGTCTATGCAAGATCAAGTTAGATGAATGCATCTTCCTAGATTGGTTTCTAAAATCTCTCCCTCCAGCCATTTCCAAAGATGTGGCATCTGAACGACCCTAGTTGGAAGAAGAAGTCGTTCTCAAAGCCCAACGATTTGATTTAATCTACGCCCAGTTTGGCTACCTATATACCATTTTACCTGACGCCCCTCGCGGCGATTCCTCCCAGAATGATGCACCGAGGGCATCCCATGCCGCCGATGGTATCATTGGCCATGTTGTGTCACACAACCAACCTTTTTCCATTGTGAGCAATAATACCGGCCCCGACCTTTCGCGGGCCACATCTCACTCCGGAGCTACAACTTTGTATGCTCCCATGACACACTCCAACCACACTCATAGAACCTCATGTCCACCACAATGTTATGGTCACGCAACTTCAACTTATGCACCTCCTACATATTATCACCAAGCCACTCATGCTCCTGTTCACTCACAAGCCCCGCCGGCTTATTACCGTCCACAATCAGTGCCTGCAGCACCACAGCCTCAAGTCGCTAAGAATTACCAACAACCACAATCAACACCTGGACCACCTCCATCCCTGCCCACTTATTATACAACTCAACCCGCTCCAGCACCTGCACAACCTTAAAATCCCCCTACTTCCCAAGGGCAAGTGTTTGCATAGTAGAACTAGTTTCAAAATCAAAATACCCAACGTAATCAACAAGGACAATAGAACCGCGGAAGAGGACACAACCATGGAAACAACCAAACTCAGAACCAAGGCAGTTATCCACCTAATATTCCAAATAATAACAATGCCACCCCTGCCAACCAAAACCCTGATCGACCACTGAAACAAGGTAAAATCCCAAATTTATGAACAAACCATCCATGTTCCATATGCGGGGTCTACGGTCACTACACACACACTTGCCCCCATTTGGAACGAGTGCGCCAACTATGGACTGATGACACCCAACGCCAAGGGCACGCAGCACAACCAGCGCCACCTCCTCAACCACAACCCATGGTGTTGAAAAATCCTTTACCTACACAAGGAGTGGTGAACACTTGTCCATTGGATCCCCCTCAGGGAAAAATGACACCACAACAATAGATCACCTATGCTGCAACTGATTACCAACACATGGACCCCGACACTCACCATCTGTTAATGATGTCATCGGCTGACGTCCACCTCCAAACATGCCAAAACCAATATGGTTCAACCCTTGAATGCATTCCCACTGATCCAGCCACCAATGCCCTTCCAACTCATTAGCCATTACGCATACCTACTACACTACTGGACGGGGCCCCTAAAGCCCCTCGCTTCCCACTACGTTGGATTAATAATAATCCTAATGCTCGTGCCGCCTCAAATTATAATATCGTGGATGACCTAGCTCAGTCCCTCACTGCTATGTTTTCCTTGGAAGTCCTAAAAAACTATCCTGCAAAGCGAAAATATTGTTATCTGCCATTGGTGCAAAAGACCCTTCTGACTCACGAATGATGGCATTCGACTTGGACCTAGCCAAACCACGTTTTCCTTCCACATTAGCATTCCAGGTTTTTGTTTCCATTCAGAACCTTGTGATTCATTGATGCATCATTGATGAAGGGGCCTCCACCTGTGTAATGTCAACATTTGTCTGGTACAAGATCACATCTCCTATGCTATAGCCATCCACCACCTCATTACGAGCTTACGATAACTGTTTAGCTCAACCGCAAGGCCTTTTGGCTAACGTTCCCATTCAATTAGGTGGAAAAATGATACTTATAAACATAGAGGTCATCAATGCCCAGCTTGATTACAACCTCTTACTAGGACGAAGTTACATGTATGCCATGAAGGCTGTTGCTTCATCCGTTTTCCACACTATGATGTTTCCTCATGAGGGACATGTGGTAAAAATTGATCAACTAACATACTATGATCCTAACGCCCCCGCCGCACTTGAAAATTCTCTCCATATGATTGAACAACCCATTTAGAACGCATCCACATCATTTGTCTCAACAGTCAAACCCAGGATATACTCATATACACCCATGAGTTCCATGGTCCAATCCATTCCACCTCCCCCGCGGACAGCCGAGATATCTAATTTGTACACCCTCTCACACAA
Source organism: Larix kaempferi (assembly GCA_027924585.1). Classification (NCBI taxonomy): domain Eukaryota; kingdom Viridiplantae; phylum Streptophyta; class Pinopsida; order Pinales; family Pinaceae; genus Larix; species Larix kaempferi. The sequence goes on from BSBM01000632.1 coordinate 6,797,627, forward strand.
TACGTAGGCGCCTAACCAACATCCCCCATTATTACCGCAACCACCCTCAGTGCCCAATCATGTCGGAGCCACACCAATCCACACTATCTTGTTCCTATTTCCCCCTTCAGGAGTAGTCACCACCCAGTAATGGCTACGTTTAATCTTCCAGGGTTAACATTAGGAATACATGTGTGGTACCTTCCCACCCCAAATCCTCCCCCAACACCAAATGTCATTTTACTGTTAGGATATTCCTATACTCCATCCTAGTCCTACTAGCTTTCCAGTCATTTTCATTTTTAGTCATGCATGCAAAATTAGGGTTTGCATGCATTTTGCATGCATTCTAGGTCATCAGTCCCAGCACCTAGTCCTCAGCAAACTAGCCCCTGGAGCTTCTTTCAGATCATTTCTAGGCCTCCCAGTGACTAATGCGCCCTCCATTGCTCCACTACATGACAAGGGCGCCTTCTTCACCTACCAGTCCAGTTATATTCAGTTATATTGAGTTATCTTCAGTTATTTCCTTGATTTAAGGATTAACTGACTCTTTACTGAGTTTATCACTCTGTTGGACCTCCAGTGAGACTAGATTGACCATTCTGACTCCAGTTAGAACCTATGGCGCCCTCCACTGAGCCTCCTTCACTATATTATTGCTTCCATGTGCCAGTTACACCAACCACATTCAGTTAGACTCAGTTTGACTCCCGGTTGATCATTACTTGTGCATTGATGACTTCACTGATGAGAAGGTGGACTCCTAGTTAAGCATTGATGACTCTCCACTGATTATGGATCTGTGCATGAAGGCCAATTCGAATTCCTCCTAGTGAATTCGAATCCTCATACTCAGCATTGTATATTTACCAGTTCATTATTCTGTTAATAGTAACATGTGTAATTATTCTGCCTCAATCAGAGTTTCTTTGGATCTAAGTTCTATTGCTTGTCTCTTCTTCTATTATTCCTAAATTCTTTCATTGTGAGGTTTACATCATCTCTTTGGATCTTATGTGGGCAATTTCACATTTACAACCTGTCCAACCTATCACTGCAACGAACCAACCACCTCTAAGGGTGAGAACCGCATCAACATCTAGCAATACACCTCCCCCTCCCCGTTACACTGGGGGAAGAGACCCACAAACCTACATTGTTGCACCTGCAACCTACACCACCCCACCTACTCCAAAGCTGGAAATGAATCCCCCAAAAATTTGGCGCTACGCCCAAATGCTCTTTGTGCGACAATTTGGGCCATGCTACCCATCAATGTCCACAACTACCATGTAACATCCCTGAAATTCGACCCCTACTATTATTACTTTGTAAATGTAATTGTAAACTACATAAATGGCCTTGGTGAGGAGCTCAAGGCCAAGGCCCCACTAGTGAACCTCGAGCTAGTGTTATGTTTCTAAACCTTAGCTTAAGCCTAGAAGATTTAAGGATGGTAATACAACTAAATGATAAGTAACAAAACCACCCATAAGAAAATATAACATGGTTAGGAAACCGTGAAATTTATGTTTTAAGTTGTAAACATTGAGGGTGAAGAACTAGTGATGTTTTAATTTCTTAAAGAATCCACCTAAGTAGAATCTAACATAAATTAAAATGATTAGATGGATATTATACCTTGAATACATATATATATAAAGGGTTAAATTAATAGTTAAGATAACTATTAAAGATATGTTATTTATATGAGAGGTTAAAATAATAGTGGTGATAACTATTAAATAACTATTTATGATAAATGTCATAACTACAAAGATATTTTTGTAGGTTTAAATAGTACATTATAAATGAAATAAAGTAATTAGTATAAATCCTTATAGTAAGTTTAAATAGTACATTATAAATGAAATAAAGTAATTAGTATAAATCCTTATGGACTAAAATTTATACAAAGTCCACACGCTAAATGTTGTTAGTTATAAATTTTATATTTCTTTAAAAAAAAAATTATATAGATATTTAAGCTTGCACATAGTTTATATATATATATTGAAAAAGCTTTAAAAAAAGGTTCTACTATTCGATTAAATGAGTCATGGAAGTCGATTTAGAGGATTTTCCCTTACCAAGCACTTTGTACCCACTTTACCATTAATACAATAGTGGAAGCAAGTTAGTCATAACTAAAAAGCTCGTGGAGGAGTCTAGGGAGTAATTTTAACAAATTTTTCTCCCTAGTGGAGTGTTTTACTCAAGTTGAGCCGCCACTTGCCTCATTGTTAATTTTAGAAGCCATTCACCTCACCAATGAGTGCCAACTTTTGGTAAACCACTACTGGCCTCTTAATGAGGATTTGAAAATCTTGACCTCGATTAAGTTTACCTTATGGTTTTAATAGTAGTCTACAGTTGTTTCCTGTATTGTCTTCCATTGAGCTACTGCTTAGAGTTTTGTACATTAAACCTCTACCTTCACATTTGAAACTCTGCTTCACGCATTGGGATGGTTCCTTAGTTAAATTCTATTTTTTTATTCTTTGATTTTCTTATTGCTGCCTTTCTTTTTAATTTAGATGAATCTCTTTTATTTTATTTTTATTTCAAGACTCTTCTTACCTCTACTACCTAAAGATTGACCTATGTATCCGATCAAGGATACCTTCATTTTAACTCCCAAAGAGGCGTTTGCTATTAAGAGATACAGACCAACCTCTGTGTGAACAGTAAAATGCTAATATCTTTCCGTATAGAAATTATCGTTGATTTCTTACACCTTGATCCCTTACACCCATTTCTTGACTTAGAAATTTTCCTTGAAAACTTCTGTTTTATAAAACTTGTATTCATTTTGTTTTCTTTCTGAAATGTGGTTGCATCAGGTCAGCAGATGCCCCACGACAGAACTTTTCTTCGATGTGTTTATGTCATGATGTTTCCATTTATAGAATTATTATGTATTTATTGGAAAAATTCCATTGCGGTGTTAAGATAAGAGAATTTGTTTTTATTTCAGTAATCTCGGAGTTAAGAATACTGCCATTTTTAACTTTTACTTTGGAATTTTCGTTCTTAACCTCTTATTGAATTCAGCTCGGGTGGAGCGTTGAGTATATTAGAGGAAAATTTCTTCCGTGTGTGTTTTATATATATATACAGAGGAAAATTTCTTCCGTGTGTGTTTTATATATATATACATATATACGTTGTCTATTTATTTGTATACATAAATAATTTGTTAGCACTACATACCAGCATAATGCTATCGATGATTCGACATTAGCATATATTTGATCCGGGTCGAGCATTTTATTCTGCATTTAAAATGGTTATCGTAGACTTGGGGTATATATTCCTTTATATTTGGTTTTGATAAAGTTTTTAAAAGCATAAAGTAAGAGGATGTTACGCATGAGAGTATAATGTTATGAGGGAAACAATATGGCGGAGTTGTCATTTTTGGCTCATAGTTATTAATAAGGTTTTTCAAAGAATAAAGTAAGAGGATATTACCCATGATCATGTAACTAAGAGTTTAATTATATATTCCTTTAAGGATTAAAAAGTTGTAATATATATAGAAAATTATATTATAAAAGGGAATGTTACCCTTTATCAAGTTAATTGATAAGAGTTTAATAACATTTGTGAGAAGATAAACTTTATATTTAGATGATACTTAGTTATTTCCCTTGGGTGGTCTATATAAGGGTCAAAAAGAGAATAGGGGAAAAGATGTGGTTCTTATCCAAATTGCTAAATAAATTATATGGATTCCTACCATAGTTTGGTGCTAGTTTATTAGAAAGAAACTAGTTGAACTAAATCCTGGTAGCAACCTTAATGTTAGAATAAATTGTTCTTAAGATGCTCTCTATAAGAGAAGCTGGGGAAAATGGAGGATGCAAAAATCCAGTTGCGAAATGTAAGCTTATATTAGATTATTAATACAACCCAACCCTTTGTCGACGTATCCCAAGATGCGGGTGAACCACTTTAAAATGGTCTCTATGTGATGCGTCTTTTATATGTGTATAACTTGTCTTTTTATGTGTATGACTTATTGGTTCATGACTTAATTGTTTAAAGCATTCTAAATGTTCTGTTTGTTCGGGTACACAGGATACTCCCAAAAGACCGAACACCTAGAGCAACCACTTCACACAAACAGATCACAGATCAACACACCGATGTTTTGACGTGGTTTAAACCCTCGAGTGGGAAACACTCCACGGCCTCGGCCAAATAGCTTCTATGGAGCAATTTATTATGCAAAGAAAGAAAGTTACAAATGAGCTTTTCATAATCGATCAACTTTCCAATGACCCTCCATGCTCTTTAAATAGAGATCATGGATCAATCGGGTGTTAAGCCACAAATCAAGGGTAGGTATGATCTAAGAGAATTTGAGCAGTTGGATCACTCTATGTCTAGAACATATCGTGACCATCGGATTAAATATTTACAAATGCATACTAATGCATACTAAAGAAACACACTTTTCATAACGGATATATTACACAAGTTGATCTTAACTAACTCCTAAGTGTCTAAATATCCTAACATCCCCCCTTAAGAACAACTTGGGATAGGATTGAAGGATTTACAAAAGTGACACTATTTAGGAGAAGGAAGGAGGCATTATAGCCTATCCCCCCTTAATGACAAATTCCTGAACTCCTAACATAGATTGAAGTTTAGAAAACTTCACTTCTGTAAGAGACTTGGTGAAGATGTCTACAACTTGATCATCTGTAAGACAACAGAGCACTTCAAGAACATGATCATGAACAAGATTTCTAATGAAGTGAATATGTAGCTCAATGTGTTTGCTACGTTGATGTAGGACTGGATCTTTGGAAATCATGATGGCACTTTGATTGTCGCACCAAAGTGGAGTAGGCTGCTGCTGTTTGAATCCAAACTATGAAAGGATCTGTCGAAGCCATAAAGCTTCCTAACTGGCATTAACTGCAGCTCAATATTCTGCCTCTACTGAAAAAAGATCAAGAGCTTGTTGTTTCTTACAAGCCCAAGTGACAGGTCCAGATCCTAGACTGAAAACATAACCTGTTGTAGACTTTCGATCATCAGGATCACCGGCCCAATCTGAGTCAGTGAAACCAACCAACAAAGGTTCCCCCCCGTACTGTAATGAATCCCAAAATGCATTGTACCTTGAATATATCAAAGTATTCTTTTAGCTGCTTTCCAGTGAATTTCATGAGGTGTTTGCATATAACGGGCAACATGACCAATGACAAAGGAAAGGTCGGGATGGGAATGAGTCGAGTATAAGAGACTACCAACAAGCTGACGATACAAGGTGGCATCTACTTTAGGTGAAGTACAAGTGGCAGAAAGTTTGACTCCAGACTGGAAGGGAGAAGGGGTTGGTGTACAATCTTCCATGTGAAAGCGATGAAGAAGGTCACAAGCATACTTAGACTGAGAAAGAAAGATTCCTTCTTTGGTTTGCAGGACTTGGAGACTAAGAAAATAATGCAAATGTCCTAAGTCTGACATTTCAAAAATTTTCTTAAGACTGGATTTCACATGGGTTATAAGCTTAGGGTCACTACTAGTAAGAATAAGGTCATAAACATATAGAACAAGTATGATGAGATGGTTTCCTACTTTCTTGGTATAGACATTGGGGTCAGAATGGCATCTACAAAAACCAGTGTCAAGGAGAAAGCTATCTATTTTGGCATACCAAGCTCTAAGAGCTTGCTCAACGCCATATAAGGATTTCTTAAGGCGGCAGACAAGGCTAGGGTTATTCTGAACATATCGAGGAGGTTGTTCCATGTAAATTTCCTCCTGTAAATCACCATGTAAGAAGGCATACTTGACATCCATTTGATGGACTTCCCAGTTATGTACGGCTGCAAGGGAAAGAACAAGGAGGATAGAGTTCATTTTTGCGACAGGAGCAAAAGTTTCATTGTAGTCAATCCCTTCAACTTGGGAAAAAACTTTGGCAACTAACCTTGCCTTAAGTCTTTCAACACTTCCATCTGATTCATACTTAGTTCTATAGACACATTTACATCTGACAAGTTTTCTTCCTTTTGGAAGAGGTACAAGATCCCAAGTATCGTTCGCCATTAAGGAACGATATTCTTCATCCATAGCTGCATCCCAATCTGGATTTGTTGAAGCTTTTGCAAAGGTTTCTGGATCATGACTCTCGAAAAATTGAGCCAAAAGAGAAGAGGTTCGCTGAAACTGAGAATGTGTTCGACATTGATCTCTAGGATAACCGACAAAGATCACTGGCTTCTTCACATGTTGAACGGACCCATCGAGGAAGCACTTGTGCTGGTGCAACTGGAGGAACATGAGTAGGCAGAGGTGGATTTTCATCCTCACTGTCATCATCATAAATTGGAGTTGGAAACCTGTCAAGGAAGTTGGAAGAAGAAGAAGGCACAATCACCGAATCAGGATCGCAGACCAAAGATGGCACAATCACCGAGTTAGGCTCATAGACCAAGAGATTTTCATCAAATTTAACATCTCTTCTAATGAGTATATCATGAGAATGTGGTTGAAGAAGTTTATAACCTTTTACATCTTCAGAATATCCAATAAATATGCACTTTTCACTTTTAGGCTACAATGCTTTTTGTTTTTCATCCGGAATGTGAGCCCATGCTTCACTACCAAACACACAGAAGTGACTTACATCAGGTTTAGTTTTACTCCATGCTTCTTCCGGTGTGATACCCTGTAAAGCTTTAGTGGGAGTGCGATTAACTATGTAATTTGCACAATTTATGGTTTCAGCCCAAAATTGAAGACTTAGTCCCTTAGATTGGATCATGCAATTAGCCATTTCTTTTAAAGTGCAATTCTTCCGTTCAGCTACACCATTTTGTTGTGGTGTATATGGAACAGTTTGTTTTTGTTGGATTCCTTGTTGAGTGCAGAAAGTAGTGAACTTTTTGTTAACATATTCTCCTCCATTGTTAGATCTTAACTTAATAATTTGATGACCAGATTGTTTTTCAACAAGGGCCTTGTAGGCCAAGAACATGTTAAATACTTCGCTCTTAAGTTTTAGGAAATAAACCCAAGTGCGTCTGGTGTAATCATCAATGAAAGTTAAGAAATATTTGAAACCAGAAAAGGAAGCAGATGGAAGAGGACCACACAAGTCACTATGCACAAGCTCCAAGGGAACCGAGGCGTGCCAAGAGGCATGCTTGTCAAAACTATCCCGATGATGTTTTCTGAGTACACAAGCGGAACAAACACCATCCCTGCAAGATACCATTGGAAGACCTGTCACCATATTGTCTTTACATAGTTGTTGCAATGAGCGATAATTTAAGTGACCAAATCACTCATGCAAAAGTTTGCTCAAGTTATCACTATGAGCAACAAAAACTGAAGGAAAAGGTGATATCCCAAAGTTGTTAAATTTGTACAGCTTAGTAATATCATCAACAATTCCAGTAGCTAGGACCTGTTGAGGATCTTTAAAATCCTTGATTACAACTTGGTGAGGTGTAAACCTCATAGTTTTACCTTCACCAAAATGAGTGATTTGATAGATTGATAAAAAATTACAGGAAATTCTTGGAACACATAGTACATCACTAAAATGACCATTATCTACTGGAACTATTCCAGCTCCTACAACACTTCAAAATCTATCATCACCATATAAAAAGATGGCTTGATCCTTAGCCATATGATAAGATGCTCCAGAATCAATGAGCCATTCATCTGAAGTAGAAGAAGAAGATGCATTATAAGAATAACCAAAAGCACAAAGTGCATGTCCATGAGAGGTAGATTCTGAAGGCGAATCTAGGTTGATGTTGTGCTTCTTCATTATTGCTTCCAAGGCTGCAATCTTCTTGAAACACTTAGATTCATCATGATTATTTTTTCCACAATAGTTGCAATGACGCTCAGTCTTCTTGCCTTTTGGCTTGGATCCTTTGTATTTTTTAAAGAAGGAGCTAACTAAGAGGGTTTGGGACCTGTGTTTGACTTATTATTGTGAAAATTTTGTTTCTTGGGAGGCTTGGACTTTTCTTTTTGTTGGGACAATCAGGCTTTCCCAAATATATCTGCGTTGTTAATAATTCCAAGATGGATGAGATTATCTTTCTCTCTAATCAAGGAATCACAAAAGGATTCAAGACAAGGCTCTTGATATCTAGCTGCAGTCAATGATTCTTTCTTGGAGTAAAATGTAGATACAAAAACAAAATATGCAGGTCAAGTTTGAAAAGAATATGATAAAGGCATTGTTTGTCTTCCCTCTTAATCTTGCATTCTTCACATAAGAGTTTAAGAGTTTTGTACTTAGATAAATAATCTTGTATGCATGAAAAATCACTTGGATTTAAAGAAATCAACTCATTTTCGAGTTGGTGACCTCGAATTTCGTTGTGTTTACCAAACATAGATTCCAACTTGTCACAAGCAGCATCAAGTTCATCAATTCCATATATGTGGAATCGCAAATCAGTAGAGATTAACATCCCAATCAATCCATGAGCTTCGTCACATCTATTTGCCCATTTGATTTTCTTATCATCGTCAGTGGGTTCTGTTTCTTTCCCTGAGGTAATTTTGAAAAGCCCTCTACTTCGTAGAACATCCTCCATACGAGATCTCCATGAGAAATAGTTAGAACTGGTAAGTAGAATATCACAAGGGGTGGCCATATTTGTAAATTAATGGCTGTAAAATCAAAAACCAATAGTCTGGATGCGAAGAGCTTGAAAAAATAAGCGGTTAAAAAAAAACAGCACTGAAAACTGACTCCGTATGATGAAGTTATGCTTGATCAAAGAAAATGTTGAAGATGTCCCCAATAGTGACGTGGCAGATAGAGAATGACCAGCTAAAAAAAAGGACCCCCCTCTTCCCAAGATGAACCTTTGATAATCACTTTACAAAAAATTTGCTTTAAGTGAATCACTTTTGTAAAATAAGTGATTTCACTTTTACAATGATGTTACTTTAAATAGTGCAACAAGAAAAATGAACTTAAGTGACTCACTTTTTATTTTTATTTTTTATTATTTAAGTGAGATGCACTTCTACAATAAAGTAACTTGAAAATAGAAATTGCATGCACTTTTTCTTTTAAAAGTAACTTCCTAAGACTTGAACTCAAGACTTATTAAGGAATAAAACAACTTTGAACCAAGTGAGCTAGATTAAAAGGTATGTAAAATATGGGAAGGAGGAAGGGGGATTTTTTTTTTTGCTCTTCTTGCTCGGTTTCTGTGCTTGCTTTTTTTTCCTGCAAATCACACCATAAACCAAAACTAAAAAACTTTTTCACACTTGTGGGGTTATATCTCGTTAGCTTGCCTGGAAATTCTATGTTTTCTCTCTCTTTCTGATTTGTCGAGATCGCACAAGGTGCACGGCAAAGAGCATATGCATCCGAGAAAAATCCTTTCCCTTTCTATTTCTGATTCGCTGAGATCGCACAAGGTGCACGACAAAGAGCATACGCAGACAAGGAAAGCAACAATCCGAAAGTAAAAAAATCTAATAATAAAAACTGATTGTTAACACCCAAAATGACCCCCTAGTTTGTGGGAGAGGGCAGACTGGGGTAACCACTAACCAATCTTTAGACTTGAGCTACTGACCCAGCTTAGTCTGAGAGGGCTCTTTCTACGGATCTATGAAAAATTAGAATAATCAAAGGTGTCAACAATGAAAACATTCACCATCATTCATCATTCAAGATATTCAATTACAACATACAGAAGATCCCATTTCTGTTAGAAAACAAAAATTGTTTAAACGTAGCTTGGCTGAAACATATGAATATTTATTTGGGCAATGGAGTCACATTTAAACAAACTCTGAAAATTCATTTACAAATGCTTCACAAATGCATTAACACCGGGGCGAGATAATAAACAGCTTGTAGTCAAAGTGATTTTTATTGGTGGAACAGAAGAAAAACAAACAATCCATTGACATAAGGCATGCAATGATGAATCCTACATCAATCTTAGTAGAGAAGTAATGGTGGAATACTTGGAAAAAGATAAGTAGAGCATAATTTCTATGAATTCTACTTAGCTATCACACTACACCAAGTATGAAAGAATGTTACAGACTGGAATTAACAATGAGAGATACACAATTCACATGGAAAAAAGAAAGAACAGACTACAAGACCAGTTACACAAGAATACCTGAAAACATTGGCTCAGCTCTGCAAATCTTTATTCAAAATATAGCTCAAAATGTCTTACAGAACAATACACAAAAATTCCCATAAAATGTTTTCAACACTTTTTCATTCCATTACACCGCATATATAGATGTTGGGAGTCCTCTTGATCGACTCATCCAAAACTAAAAACAGTTATCAGAGTGACACCTCATTCAGGTTGTTTTTCCATTATCACTACAAAAACATAAATAGGTAGAAACGACCTAACTAATTTCTTACAACCCATCGGTATTTTCACTAAGTAACATTTGTTTCAAGTAAAAGGTAAAGATAGTAAAGTAATAATTCCAGCTGGCTATTCATATAGCTGCCTCAAAGAATATTACAAATTTCTCAATAATAGGAAAGTTTTTAGAAGTCCCTAATTCCAAACAAACATAACAACTATAAAAAGACAAGTATCACTGAGGCTGATGGAGAAAGTATAGCGATTTGCTATATTTTTCTATGTTGGCCCATTGATCTGCAGGTGGGAGGTCATAGTCCACCATCTCTTTCACCATAACTCGTATTTCAATGTGCTCGGTGTAGAAGAACGGAGGAGGCCTTTCACCAATGGCAATCAATCTGTTCAAGATTTCAAAGTCCTCTTCGAACTTTTCCATCAAGGTTTTGCCTATAAGCAGCTGGTTCAAGCGTTTGAACTTCATGTGATCCATCCTCATTGCCCACAGTAGGTTTTTATAAGCGTTGTGAGGGATTAGTTCTTGGTTATCATTCCAGAAAGAAGGTAGCCCAATTTCAACCAGCTTATCAAACTGCCCTTTGAACTCTGCCACTTGACTCTTCATCTCCTCGACTTTGGCCTCTACACTCTCAACCTGAGCATATTTCCCCAAGATCTTTCGGGCCGCAGCAAGTGTAGTAATCCAGTTCCCAATATTTAACTTCATCCTTTCCTCTTTCGATAGACCATTCAGGAAAGTGATCGCATTTAATGCAGCTTCCTTAGGTCTTCTGGCTAAGCTCTCCCTAGTAACTTCACAACCTATAATAGAATCACTAATGGTTTTCTCCTTTATCCTTATAAACTCAAGGTGGGGTCTAAAGTTCTCACTTCCTTAATGATCCTGTCCCATACCAAGTGTTTACATCCTTGCAAAGCCGCTTGCTCGGTGACCTAATGAGTGAGTTTTTTATTGATATCAATCAATTCCTTGTGCTTCTTCTGGAGAGCTGTATCTTCTTCTTCCTTTTTATTACTCTCTTCTTCCAACCTTTGAGATTTTTCTTTCAGCTCTTTGATTTCCACATCTTTCAGGCTAATGTGAGACATAGCCTACACAATACTGTTGATACCATTTCTTTCCCCAGTTTGGTTCGAATTGGTAGGCTGCATGTCCAAATTGGACAAGTTAGTTTTCAAGTCATCAAGCTTTTTTTCTAAGATTATTCTCTCTTTTTTCCAGCTATCTTCCTTCTCTACAAACGTCAACAATTCTACTTTGCAATCACTTATTTCCTTAGACAAGTCTTCTTTTTGTTTTTCAAAGTCTGTCTCTTTGGGAGGTCTGATTAGCCTGATGTTTGGAACCTTTCCCTTCTTCTATAGATTAAGAATCAACTTGTCTTTTTCTGCCAACATCTTGCTCATGTCTTATGTAATGTCCACATTCAAAAAATTTCATAGTAAGACAATCCCATCAATCCTACTAGTTTCCTAGGTTGGATGGGAACATGTGGAATGGTAATAAGGAAGCCAATAAATAATGTTTAGACATTAGAAGGGTTCAAGTATTTAATAAATAGAGTGAATAAAGAAATTCAAGAGAAATCCTAGGTGGTAAATAGTTTTGGAGACATATGGAGGATGTGGGACCCACACAAGCTTGATTTTTCATAATACATGGTATCTCTCTCTTGCAAATTCGAATTAATGGGAAGATGAACACTCTTGGGTGAGTTGGTAAGTCATAAAATGTGTTATTAATCATCTTAGGTCGAATTGGGAAGGATTGGTAACCTCCATGGAAGATAAAGAGTCAAATTGGGAGTTTGTGGACACTTGGGCTAGATTCCCTAGCCCCTATGACACCAATGATGGAGCATCTATGAAAACTATGACAAATTGCAGACCTAACCTCCGACATCTAACCACTATGACATGTCAGCCCCAAAAACAGGCTCAAGGAAGGCACTCATGGGAGTTGGAGAAGCCAAAGAAACTCAAAATCGAATTTGGGAGAAGATGGAAGGTTGGAACTAGGAGACAAGTGGCAAATGTGGAATATTTCCTAAATAGAAATCTATTGAATCTATTGAAAGGATTTCGACCCTTAGAAGGATAATGATGGTTATAAAATGTAGAAATCAAGTAGGAGAATGGCTTTTGATTATTTGAGAAAAATTGCATTTGTGAAGAGAGAGCTAGTGGATGACTAGTTTCTTGCCTTAGCCAATTTCGAGGGTGAAAGATTTCCATCCAAGTTGGTGTTTGGAGAGGCCACTTAGGTATTTCATGGAGTTTTAATGGAGTTTTATTTGCAGGTACCAACTACAGGGCAGCTCGTGGTTTTGTTTAGTGGATCACCATCTCTCAACCATCTCTAGTTTTGAAGACATATTCATGCTCCTTGAGGGGGGACATTTTTGGAGAGCTCTTGTACTCATTGGGAAAGATTCATATGATATTTTTCTGATTGTAATAGATTCATATCCTCTTTTCTTCATATTCAAAAAGTATCAGGTCGAAATACCCACTGATTGTATGCAAAAATATTGATTAATGAGCAAACAATGTCCATTCCCCAATGCATTGATGTATGACACTGTAATGTTGATTATTTCGAATGGATGGATGATTCTCTGATATATTTGTGATAAATATAATTCCACGGTGTCTTCTACAAGTTTCATGTACTGTAATTGAACATTTGAAGCGTTTTTACTCAGTTTAGTTGTATTGGGAGGTGAAATAGTGCCATTTCCCCAAGGGTCGAATTAGGGATTTTTGCAGTTGAATGGGAGAGGGTGAGAATAGTTGTAATAATCCATTAATAGTTCATATGAGACCTTAATAACATACTTAACACATTACATTCCTCTTTTCATAAATTCGAGGGAGTTTAGAGGAATTTGGGAGGCCATTTTTAGTGTTACCCTGGGGGGATTTGACACACAAATTACTAGTCAAAATTGCATATATTGGTCAGAATATAAATCAAGTTTTCTGAAGTCTTTGGAGGACCATTAAACATTCCTGAACCTAATATTCAAGTCTAAATATCATTCATACACTCATACAGAATATTTGGGAGCATTTGGGTTGATTTGGAGGTCAAAACAGTAAAATTAGTCAAAGGTCAAAATTGGAAAAAAAGTGGAAATTTGGACATTTTAATAAATTTTGAAAAAGGGTTATCATTACATCTTACCTCCACCATCACTTATAACTAGGTCAGATTGTACCTTTTTGACCTGATTTTGAAGTGCTTGATTTTCACTTTTCTCTTGCTTTAATTGGCTTTCCAATGTTTTCACAGTAACCAACAAGTTATCACTTTTCGAGGCTACTTTCACAAAATCATCATACACAAGATCACTAACCTGTTTGTGAAACTGGATTTTTTCTGGCACAGGTATGTTTTTCCAATTGATCCTTGTCTCGGTCACTCCATCTTCTGTCACTACTGCCAAGTTTAGGATGTTATCATTTATACTTTTGCTGGTCATCAGGGAAGTCTTAGACAGACCTCTGGCCATAGGCATTGAATCAAACAACCTCTGGGCCGAGGCCTGCTTGTTCTGATCATATTGTTTACAGAGGTTGGCCTTGGACCGAAATTTATTACCAACATCTTCCTTCTTGAACATCTTGAAACTTGTATTCTACCACTTGGATCTCAGGAGCCGAGGACTCCTCATCATCTGCCCTTCCAATATCCATTTGGACAGTCAATTCTTCTTGATCTGTGGCAACAACCAGCTCCTCTTTAGTTTGGGAAGCAATTGACTCAGCTTGAATAGTGGCAACAACTAACTCATCTTGTACTTCTAATTTGGGCCCCTTGTCTCCATGACCTTCCTCAGTGTCCATGTCGCCGACTTCATTTAAGTCTCTTTTTCGGCCCACCCTCTTTTTCGGCCCACCTCCACGGTGTCCGACACTTGATCTAAATCCATTATTAAATCAGAAATCATGAGATTTCCTCCCTGTGTCTCCACTGCTTCTTCCGCTTCAGGTTCCCAGCACAACAAATTTCGCCCATTCAGCACCCTTTCTAGTTCTGTATGCTCAAAAGCGCTGAGGTTACATTCTTTCCTTCTCTTGGAAATTATATGCAAAGGGTCGTATTTGATGGCCACATCTTTTTTGAACCCTAGCGAATTCAATAACTCTTTCACCTCTGATAAAGCTTCTTTATTCTTCACAATGAAAGGCCCTACCTTCCAAGGACATTTCACATCTGTGGTCTTCTTATGTTTTAAGAATTGGACTTCTTCCATGGCCAATTTTTGTCTAATAAATTCAAGTGCAAAGATCCGCAAGGTCAGAAAATCGGGTAGAACATAAGGCTCCTGTACAAAACCATACAACCTAATGAATGTAGCTTCTTTCAACAAAATCCAATCACCGACAGATAGTTCATCCTTCAACTGCATCATTATTTGCATTTCAAGCAACACTCTAGGCAATTCTTCCCCAAAAATGATTTTATAAACTGGGGGAAAAACATAGTTCAAATAATTGAAAACATTGTCTACCAGAACATCGGTGAGGAGAAATGTGGGCTCTCGGCGCTGCTGTACATAATCATTTTCATCAACTACGTCTGAAATCTAAAAAACCTAGTACTCGGGAAATTGCTTAACTGTACATGTATCTTTTCCGCCAAAAAATCATCAAACCTCAAAGGTGGGATAAGCCCACTTTCGGACCTGGCCAAACTGATGCTAATCGTAAAGAGTAAACCTAATTGGACTTCAATCACCCACAAATCAGTATCCAACCCTAGAAACTGAGTTAACAAAGAAAGAACCAACTGGGAATTGTCATAAAAAAAACTGACATTTAGGGGGTAGGGTTCTTCATAGATTTTGGAGTCGGGTTTTAGGCATGTGGCTAAGAAAGCTTGATGGCTTTCGGGGCTGATTTGGCGGTACAAGGAAACCACAGACTCTTCAGAAAACCCCTCCAACTCTTGGTACTAAGACTCTGGAATGAAAAAAGAATCCCTAACGACTAACGCATCTATATTACAGATGACTCTGGACCTACAGGCATCCATAATTACTCTTTGAGGTTCTGAGTAATTAGAATAACACCACGCTACAAACTTGGGAAAAGAAAACACCTAGTCAAGGCAAAAGAAAATGAACGATGACCTAAAGACTCCATGGACATCCAGTCCTTGATCATGTAAGGCTTCCAGTCTCTTCTTAATTTCTAGAACTGGGATCCGAATGCAAGTGTCAAATACATCTGCATCCCTATATTCCAGGGCTATCCTAACCCTAGAACTGGTAGAAGCTTCTCCTTCTGTCATCTTATGACTGTAAAAGACTTAGATTTTTCAGAGAATGGCGGTTACAGACCCTACCTATTGTTAACACCTAAAAAGTGCTCACTAGCTCATTCTCTTATTCACATGACCCATTTGTCCACTTTTCCACCATCTGAGCCTCTGAAACCAACAAAAGGTCACCAAAAGACCTTAGTACACCCCTTTTTCCATTAAAAAAGATTATTTTTCCTAAAAAAGCATAAAAAACCCTAAAAAATGGTCCAAATTCCCAAAAATATTAAAAAGGGAATTAAAATATTAATTTTATTCAAAAAAGGAAAAAGGAGGGAAAAGTACCTAAACCATGTTGGTCAATACCATTTGGTTTCCACAAAACCATAAATGGTATTCCCCACCACCAAAACCTATAAAAAGGTGGTAGGGGCTCTTCATTTGACATTCATCCATTATCTCATCCTTATGCTGCTGAAATCTCCCTTGAGCATTTTATCCATTGAAGCAACCTTGGAGAAGGAGACCTCTTGGAGCTTGGAGCTACTCATCTTGGGAGTTGCTCAACATCAACCTTCACCATTGAAGGTATTATTGCAAGCACTTGCTTGCCCCACCATTTTTCAATACAAATTCATTCTTTAATATTTTCTTGTTCTTGTTTTCTAAATGTTTACATTATTTGCTTAGATTCTTGCATAGATCCATGATTAGTTTTGTTTAGTTTAATTAATTGTTTATTTCTATTTGAAACTGCTGCTACTAGTTAGCAGGTGCCCATAGCACTAAGCCTGGTTGCAAAACCGGGCCAACAGTTTTTGGCGACTCCACTGGGTTTTGAACAATAGATCTCTAGTTTTGCTTTTAATCTTAGTTTTTTATTAGTTTTTAACCTTTAGATCCATCGATCTGCCATCTTAGATAGCAGATCCATTGCTGCTCTAAGTTTTGGCCTCATCTATTGCCATTAACAGCCCGAAATTCTTGATTTTCGGGTTCTTTTTTCGGCTTCCGTGCACAGCTTTCGCCTCTCGGTTTTTAGCCTGACAGTCGCGCGGTCCATCGCGGCTTTCGGCCTTTTTTCCGCGCGGTTCACCGCGGCTTTTCTGCCGGTTTCCGCGCTGCACATCGCGGTCATTTACCGCGCTGCACATCGCGACTGCGCGGCCCTTTTCCACACGGTTCACCGCGACATCGCAGCCTATTTGCGCGCTGCACACCGCGGCTTCGCGGACATTTTCCGCATGGTCCATCGCGACTGTGCGACTGAAACCCGCGCGGTCCATCGCGGCTTTTTTGTTAAAACCCGTGTTGCTGAATTTTTCATTCGGCCATTTCATTTTTAAAAGTTAATTTTTACTGTACTTTCTGCCGACATAGCACATTTTTACAGTATTAGATTCTGCATATTTTACAGCCTGGAAAATTTTTTTACTATTTAAAATGCGTATCTAGAAGTCTTTTAAAAAAATTTCAAGAAAGTGAAAGAAAGACTTATTTTGCATTTTTATCTAGATTAAAATTTTTTCCTGTTTACTTCTTTAAAATCTTGCCCTTAGCAATTTCCTTGAAGAAAGAAGTCCATTTATTTCTTTTAAAGAAGTCCATTTATTTCTTTAAAAGAAGTTTATTATTTGCTTTCAGAATTCAGAGGATCCTTTGTTTTTTGAGTTCATATTTGCAAAAGCATTTAATTTCCATTTATTTGAAAAAGTCATAAATATTTGCTTTTTTATTTTCAAAAGCTCCTTTGTTTTTTGAAAATTTCCTGTAAAGCATTTACCTTTTTTCAAGTTCAGTTTACAATACCTCACGTGCACTCACTCGATCACTTAATTGAACTAAGCCTTAAAACGTACCCTAATTTCAACACACTTTTAACCCCACTTGGGGAACACTAAAAGAACTTTGTAGCTAGGTAGTATTGGGGGGATAGGTGTTCCAATAACACCCCTCAGTTATTACATCTGAGACATAGAAGTTGTCCAATTAGGGAGCTAAAATCTCTTAGTACTTTTTGGCGCGGTCACAACCGGTTTGTTGGAAGGCCTCTCCCCTAGGAGGGTTGAAGTCGCGAGGATGGTTCCGGAAGCCTGAGTGGAATACCGAAATCCATTCAGTAACCGAAGGGCTACCATTCGCAGTTCTCGGGATATCCCTGTATTGGGATATTGCGATCAAAGGACCAAACGGCAGATTTACCTTTTCTCGACACGTCATGAACGGAGTATCCTAGTAGCCTTTCTTTAGGATTGATTACCCGGTGTCCCTCCCGGTAGGGGGATATCTAGCCGTTGTCTCAACACTCATATTGTCTGAATTGGATTTCATCACCTTGTAGAGGATATCGTTTGTTTGAGTCACAATACTTTTAGTTAGGTGTTTGCATGATTCAACCCACCTTTGGTCTAGTTACACCTATTTTTTATAGAATCCGTTTGCATGTTGGTACTCTGACCATTTGTTGCATTCCTCCACTTACTGTAGCACAGCTGCTAGAATAAGTGCCTTTTTTGAGGTTGATTTTTTGGCCTGAGAGCCTTCTTTTTTCACTCCCCTTCTTGCACCCTTGGTTGCATTAGGGTTTTGAGTATTTTATAAATATCTCACCACCTGATACTTAAACAATTTTTTTACACAAAAACTTAATTCTCACCATTGAGAATTTTAGACGCTCTCGTCGTCTACAGGGCGAACTCCCAGAGTTTAGTCCACTTGGATCTCCACGTCACGGACGCAGAGCCTTATCCCTTGATTCGACACATCGTCAATCAACTAGACAGTCATCCGATTCTGACACACCTCACTTCACATTTGATTTGGAGGTAGAATCCGAAAACCCCATAGAGTTACCACCAACCACCATTATGGCTGGAACACCATTTGATCCACTGTTTACCAGCACCATAGGGGAGACATCCACAGACCCTTCTGCGGCGGTGCCATCAATGGCAACAACCACCCCCCTGGGTATGCCCAACATGGGTAACACTCCACATTTAGGAATGCCCAACACAGGGCCACCACCTGTTATGGGTATACCCAACATAGGGGTCACACCCCCTCTGGTTTCCACAAACCTTATCCCAGGAATCCCCACTCCTATTCCTAACCCAAGTGTAACCCATGTTGCACTTTGAGGTGCTGGCCCATACCAGACTACACCTATTGGAGGGCACATACCCTCCATACCTAGCATACCTTTAGGCGCTACTGGACCCCTACATCATACCACAATGACTAGGCATGTCCCAGTTCCGGTCACCACATCTGCTAGCTTACCATACATGGCGAGTTTGAACCTGCCAGACTTAGCTAGGCTCACAAATGACCCCATCAGACATGATCCTGCGTGGCCTCACATGCCCACCAAACTCCCCTCTGACATCCCTAAGTTTGAGGGCAAGGCAGGTGAAGACCCCCAGAACCATATCATGTCCTTCCATTTATGGTGTTCCTCCAACTCCATAGTGGACGACTCAATCCGCCTCCGGCTTTTACAACGCACCTTCACCGGCTCTGCGGCTAAGTGGTATATCGAGCAGCCCCACGGGACGCATGCCACCTTTACCTCTCTCGCCTCAACTTTCTTACAATTATTCCAGTTACCTGTCCACTATGATGCGGGAGTCGAGATCCTACTGTCTTGCAGACAAACCACGGCCACCCACATCACTAACCACATTCATGAGTGGCGTCGACGCCGAAGCCTCCGCAAAATTAAGTTAGACGACCGTATCTTTTTATATTGGTTTCTAAAATCCCTCCTCCCTCTTATTGCGAAGGATGTGGCATCTGAAAGACCCCAGTCTGAAGAAGAGGCCATCCTCAAAGCCCAACAGTTTGATCTCATTTACGCCCAGTCGGGTTATCTATACACAATCATACCTGACGCCACACGAGGTGAATCTTCACGAGGTGACGCACCGGGGGCATCACATGCCGCTGATGGCATCATTGGCCAAATCACCCCCCAACCTAAACCTTTCAGCATGGTGATCACCATGCCCACCCCAGACCTCTCTAGGGCTACATCTAGTTCCGGAGCAACAACTTCTTATGCTCCAACAAACCAGACCCATCACATTCATGGACCCTCTTGTCCACAACATTGTTATGGGAAAGTGCCATCAGCATATGTACCTCCTACATACTATACTCAACCTACCACACAGACCCCCATGCAGTTCCCACAACAGCAGATGCATTACCCACAACCAGCTGCCCCAGCTAATCTCACACCTCCAACAGCTCAGGGGTACCAACAACCCCAACAGGCAGCTGGACCACCTCCAGCTCCACCTGCATATTACCCACCGCAACCTGCTCCCGCACCTGCGGCTCCCCAGAATCCCCCCAATGCTCAAGGGCATGTGTACGCACAACAACATCAGCCCCAATACCAAAATAACCAATGCAATCAGGGTGGGCAACCAAACCGCGGAAGAGGACGTAACCGTGGAAACAACCAAAACCATAACCAAGCTCCACAACCTACCCATCCTCCGCAAAACAATAACGCGGCGCCTGCTCATCAGAATCCTGATCGGCCACCTAAGCAAGCCAAAAATGCTAATTTACGAACAAACCATCCTTGTTCTATTTGCGGTGTCTATGGCCACTATACCCACGCTTGCCCACATCTGTAGCGAGCTCGGCAAATATGGACAGATGACACCCATCGTCAAGGGCAGGTGGCTCCTCAACCGCCACCCAACCCTCCACCACCTCAACAACAACCTTTGGTGCTACAAAACTCTTTTCCAACACAAGGAGTGGTGAACACTCAGTCATTAGCCCCCCCACAGGGCAACGTGCAACCACAACAAATCACTTACGCCGCTCCTGATCAACCCATGTTTGATTCAGGCACTCACCACTTATTGATGATGTCCACTGCCGACGTCAATATCCAAACCCGTCGGAACCAGTATGGCCCTACCTCCGAAGCCCCCCCCGCCGATAAGGATACTAACGCTCATCCCACCGATCAGACGTTACGGATACCACCTCTTCCACTCGATGGCGCATCTAAATCACCTCGTTTCCCACTCCGCCGTATCAATAACAACCCCAATGCACGGGCTGCGTCAAATTACAACATCGTAGATGACCTAGCTCAATCTCCCGCAGCCATGTCTGCATTAGAAGTCTTGAAAAACTATCCTACGCAGCGCAAGACTTTACTTTCCGCCATTGCGGCGATTGACCCAAATGATTCGAAATTGATGACCTTTGATTTGGACCAGTCCGAACCACGTCTGCCTTCCACCATAGCAGTCCAAGTTTCTGTTTCTATTCGGAATCTTGTCATCCATCGATGTATCATCGACGAGGGTGCGTCCACATGTGTCATGTCCACATTTGCTTGGTAGAAGTTGGGATCCCCTACTCTCCAACAATCCACCACTGCGTTGCGGGCCTACGACGGTCGGTCAGCTCAACCTCAAGGTCTACTACCCAAGGTCCCCGTCCAGTTGGGTGGGAAAACTGTGCTCATAGACATTGAGGTCATTAATGCCCAACTCGATTATAACCTTTTACTTGGCCGCAGTTACATGTACGCCATGAAAGCGGTCGCCTCATCCGTTTTTCGCACCATGATGTTCCCTCACAAGGGACGCGTGGTCAAAATCGACCAACTCACATACTATGATCCCAATGCCCCTGCAGCACCCGAAAATGTTCTTCCCATGATTGAACAACCGGCTTCTAGTGCAATTACCTCCTTTGTTTCTTCTGTGGGACCCGGACTTTACTCAGATACACCAATGACCTCTACATTCCAGGCCATTCCACCACTGTCACCAGAGACCCATGTCTCAAACCTATGTACTCTTTCACAGAATACACAAACACCCGGTAGTCAACCACCATTGGTACCGAGTCACATTGGTGTTACACCCATTCACACCATCCCCTTTCTATTTCCTCCTTCGGGGGTAGTAAGCACCCCAGTTATGGCTACCCTTAGTCTACCCGGGTTAACATTGGGATTACCCGTGTGGTATATTTCGCCTCTCGTTCCATCGCCGACACCAAACGTCATCCTCCAACCGGTACAACCTATTGTTACCACAAATCAACCTCCTCCTGGTGTCGCAATCCCTTCGTTGTCAACGAAACCTCCTCCTAGTCTCAATATCCCTTCGTCGTCAACGCATCCTCCCCCTCCTATCAAGCCCACTGGGGGCAGAGGTCCACAACCATACACTGCTATACCACCTCCTAAGGCAGTTAAACCCCCACCGGTGTTTCGAGCTCCCCCTAAATGCTCGTTGTGCGATGAGATAGGCCATCCAACTCATCAATGCCCACAGTTACCAGCACTCCAAGAGCATATGAATATGTTGGACGATGACGTCGGCATCCCAGTCATTAGACTTGAGCCACCTCCTCAGCCTCACGACAGATCACTGCGCACCAACCATCCTTGTGCCATATACAGTGTTTACGGCCACTACTCTCACCATTGTCTCGATCTCCCTGACTATAGAGCAGCATTGTACGAGTTAAACAATGTCGATTTGGAGATATCTCCTCCCCTAATTGAGGAGATCTACCCCCCGCCATCATCCTCGTTGGAAGAAGTCAATACAATATATATGATTTCAACAACCTTCAAACCAGAACCCCTTGATTTATGGTCTGAGTACTTCAATACTGATGAGCAAATTTTGGAGACACTCACTGCACCCGACTAGCCTTGGGATGATATGCATCATCGCTCGTACTTCCTCCCGGAAACATCTACATCCACCGCATCCAACCAGCTATCGGTCGAATCAAAAGATTTCATACCCACTAAGGTCGATTGGTTAAAGGACCCCATCCCAGCACCGGATGCCTTTGAAGAAGGGAACATGTCGAACATTTCCCCCACTATACAGATAGACATTTCCACAACACCAGGGAAACCTGAGCTCATCTCGCTGGGCACATCTTGCACTCAAGCAGAAACTCAGGCGTACAAAAATCTCTTTCAAGAGTTCCGTGATGTCTTTGCCTGGTCCTATACTGAGATGCCTGGTCTCGACCCCGCCATTATTGAACACCACATTGATACATGGCCTGAGGTACCCCCTGTTCGCCAGAAACAGCGACCCATTCACCCTTCCAAGCTCCCCGCTGTTAAAGCTGAGGTCGAGAAAATTCGCAAAGCAGGATTCATTTACCCTATTCCGTACACCACCTGGGTGTCGAACCCCGTTCCCGTCAACAAAAAGCAAGGCACCCTTAGAGTATGCACTGACTTCTGCGATTTAAACCACGCTTGTCGAAAAGACAATTTCCCCACGCCATTCATTGACCAACTCATTGATGAGTGTGTGGGCCATGAAGTCCTATCCTTCATGGACGGGTTTTCCGGATATAACCAGATTCACATCCACAAGGAGGATCAGTACAAGACTGCCTTCACCACCCCATGGGGCACCTTTGCCTATCGCATCATGCCATTTGGCCTTAAAAATGCTGGTGCCACTTTCCAGGGAGCCATGACCTATTGCTTTCACGACTTGGTCCATATCCTGCGAGTCTATCTTGACGACCTCACAGCTCGTTCCCAAAAATGATCGGACCACCTTAACGACCTCCGGCAAGTTTTCCTGCGTTGTCGCAAATATAAAATCCGCTTGAATCCACACAAGTGTGTCTTTTGCGTCCTGGCAGGCCGCTTATTGGGTTTCATTGTTTCCCAAGACGGAATCACTGTCGATCCCCTGAAATTCAAAGCCATCTTAGAACTTCCTCCTCCTCGCACGCTTCGGCAGCTCCAAAGTCTACAGGGGCGGTCCAATTTCCTTAGGCGCTTCGTTCCTGATTATGAAACCAAAGTTCACGGTTTCTTACGCTTACTTCGTACCCACATACCCTTTCTTTGGGATGAGCAAGCAGACACGGCATTCGAAGCCCTCAAGAAAGCTCTCACACAAGCCCCCTTGATATCCCCACCGGATTTCTCTCAAGACTTCACCCTTTATGTCTCGGCATCTGAACATGCTGTGTCCGGAGTTTTGGTCCAAGATGATGCCTCCCACCAAGAGCATGTGATTTATTACGTCAGCCAGACCTTGTCTGGCCCACCTCTACATTACCCATACAAGGAAAGATTAGCCCTAGCTGTAGTCTTTTCCGTACAAAAATTGCGACACTACATTCTACTCAGTCATACCACGGTCGTGGCCGACTCCAACCCTATGGTCTATCTCCTCACCCGGTGGCTCCTACAAGGTTGTGTTGCTAAATGGGTCATTATCCTCTAGGAATATGACCTCACCTTCAGAACTCCCAAAATCACTAGAGCCCTCGCACTGGCTCACCTCATCACTGACCTCCCATCCTCTTCGACATCACCCGTTATCAAAACGGACCTGATTGACGAGCAAATCTTCATCATTTCGTCTGACGACCCTTGGTATGGAGACATTTTGACTTACCTTCGTACGCAAAAATTTCGACCACACATCAATCGTGATGGACGTCGTCGCATACGACACCACGCCCCCCGATACCTCTGGATAGGGGATGTACTTTACCGACGCGGCGTTGATACTATTTTACGCCGCTGCCTATCCCATAGTGAAGCAGAACAAGTCCTCAATGATTGTCATAGCGGTGCCTGCGGAGGCCATTTCTCTGGCATGGCCACCACCCAGAAAATCATCCGAGCCGGTTATTTTTGGCCATCATTGTTTACTGATTGCATCACCGCAGTCAAGCATTGCCAGAACTGCCAATTATTTTCCCCCAAAGCAAGAACCCCCCCCCGCCCCCCTTCATCCAGTCATCACTGTTGGACCATTCTGCAAATGGGCCATCGAATTCCTCGACTGCAACCCCACGTCAGCCGGCGGTCACAAACGCATCGTTGTGGCTGTAGATTATTTCACCAAGTGGGCAGAAGCCATGCCGACCTATAATTGCAAAGCCGACACTGCAGCACGGTTTTTCTTCAACCATGTTATCGCTCGTTTCGGAGTACCATAGCAACTAGTCTCTGACCATGGCTCTCACTTCGAAGATGCCGTCTGGAAGGAATTATCAACCATGTTGAAATTTGAACACCATTTCTCTTCCGCTTACTATCCCCAAGGAAACGGCCAAGTCGAAGCGATCAATAAAATTTTGAAGACCATTCTCCAACGTACTGTAGACAAGCACAAATCCAATTGGCACCACATGCTCTTCCCGGCACTATGGGCCTACCGCACCTCAACCAAAACCGCCACCGGTTTTACCCCTTTCCATTTAGTTCACGGTGTCGAATCCGTCCTCCCTATTGAGTGCCAGATCCCACCCTTACATATCGCCGTTGAACTCCTACCGGACACTTCCCCGATCGAGCAACGTTTACTACTCCTAGAGCAAGCCGATGAAGATCGGCGCACAGCCATTCAAAACATGGAAGCAGCTAAACAACGATCGAAACTAAGTTACGACAAACACGTCCACCCAAGAACCTTTTCTGAGGGAGACCTTGTCCTCGCTTACGATCAAGCTCACGATAAAACCGGAAAGGGAAAGTTCGTGTCTATGTGGCAAGGCCCCTACATCATACACACCTGCCTCGGGCAGGGGGCATACATTCTGACCGATTCAGAAGGCAATCCCCTGCGCAACCCACGCAACGGGTTGTACCTTAAACGATTTTACCCATAGAAAATCTGATGGACACCATCGTCCATTTTAATATAGGCATACTTTCTTTGTTCACAAAAAATTCAAAAAACCTAAATATTTGTTTTTCTTTGCATGACCGCAGATGGAGCCTCTTCCACTATGCCATGTCGGTTTCGTTGATGGTGCAAGCCGTTGGTCTCCCAATCTCGCCTCCGCAGCTTGGGTAATATACTCCCATTCACATGAGTTAATTCACATTGACGGAGTATGTTTAGGTGCCGCCACCAATAATCAAGCTGAATACGATGCCGTGACCGGTCTCCTGGCCGCTGCTCTCCAAATGAGCATCTGTCACCTCAACGTTTTCTTGGACTCACAACTCCTAGTTTCCCAGCTCAACAATGATTACTAGGTACGCGATCCCTGTCTTTTCAGAAAATTCCTGTGCACTAAACAAATGGTTAGACAGTTTGAATCCATTTCATTCACACATGTCCCAAGACACCTCAATAGTGTAGCAGATAATATGGCCAACAATGTCCTCGACTGGCACACCAATCACATCATGTCATATCCATAAACAAAATGCATCCACGTGCATAACATGTGCCTCCACGGGCATATCTATAAACAAAATGCATCCACGTGCATAACATGTGCCTCCATGGGCATATACAAAAAACAATAATGCATCCACGTGCATAACATGTGCCTCCACGGGCATATACAAAAAACAATATTGCATCCACGTGCATAACATGTGCCTCCACAGGCATAAAACAAATAACCAAATAATGCATCCACGTGCATAACATCTGCCTCCACGGGCATACATAAATAAACAACATACTGCATTCAAGTACATAACATGTGCCTCCACGGGCATATACAAAAGACAAAGGTGCATCCACATGCATACACGACAATATATCCCAATATATATCCACATATATATATAAGCCAAATAGTCAACATGTCATAGGTGCCCTCAGCACCCGATATACAAAAAATACATCTGTCATACAAAAATGCTTCCCCATATGCTCATCAGCATTTGGGGGCAGATACGATATCTCTACTCATCTGGATCCCTAGGATCCTCCGGCTCCTCCTCCGACTCCTCCTCCGCTGGCCCCGCCGGGTCATGGCGAGCCCGAACTCTCCGCTCTGCCGGCCCCGCTGGATCGTCCCGCAGACGTATCCTCCCCTGAGCCGGCCCTGCCGGATCATCTCGTCTACCATCCCTGTGCCTCGCCATGAACACCGCTGTCCTCAATAGGAGCGACTGCCACTCAGGCGGCGCACCGAAACAACCCTGCAAAATATCCCGATCCAGGTCTCTCCAACCATCCTCGGGGAGTCCAGCTAGGATCCGGGCAAAGGTCTGTCTGACACCCTCTATGGTGTCATCGCGAGGGCCAACCCCTCGCCCACGAGCTGCAAATCCTCCACCACACGGAGGGGGCACCGCTACAGGTGGATGGGCGACTACCATCGCCCGCCCCTGACGAGCCACGTAGTCAGGTGGTGGCACTGGACCCACATCTGCACAAAGCAAGTAAGCCATCACATACTATACTACAATAATCATCAATGATAAATCAAACAACATATGATATAATATCAAATAAAACACAAAACATACCGTCTAAACTCTAGGCCTGTCCTGGGGGGCATGAGGCATCTCTGGGTCACCTCGATAGTCCATGCCGGCATAAGGGTAGTCCTCAATAACCAGAGGCATCTGCTCCCACTGCTGATAAAAATCCTCCGTGAAGAAGCCGCGGACACCACCGCCGCCACGAGGCATCATCTACCCCCATCTCATCATACGAGTTTCACTCGGAAGACCAGCACGAATGGGTACCCGTGGCTGCAAGGTCGGCACCCGCTCGAAGAAAAAACAGCATAAAAATGAGGCATAACAAAACTCGCCTCCCTCTCTAATGGCCTTGTCCAGATCTCTCCGGACACCAGCCAGAAACATCTGCCCCCAGGCATAATAAGTACCCTGAAGAATAGAATCGACCATCATCGTCTACCCCACAGACATACGATGTGGCGCAGCAGCACCCAATATCCGCAGAACGCAGGCCCCAATAGCTCGCATATCCCACTCACATAGGGATCGCAGACTAATAGAGTTGTTCTGCAAAACAGCATCATCACCACAGAAAGTCTGTAACAGGTCCTCCATATCTATACCTGGAGGCAACCTCGGCAAGATATCCCCCACCTCACCCAAGCGAGGCAACCCAGTCAAAAAATAGACATCCGTGAGAGTAATCTCTAACCTCTCACCCCCAATGATAAATGCACCCTCCGTTGGCACCCACCAACGCACAAGCTTGTTCAGGAGCCGTCTCACTGAACGAATAGGCGGGATCTGAGCGAACTTCAAAAGTTCGCTCATAGCCAGAGTCTGTCTCACCCCTGCATCAGTCTGAATCCTCTCCATAAGATCACCATCGATCTCTCGCTCCCGCCACGAGGACTGTGGTCTCCTCAACATCCTGCCAGAAAACAGAAGAAATTTTTAGTCCCAGCATAAAATTCTTTTGAAAAAATCCCATCGCGGCTTTTACACAAAAAGCCGCGATGCCCATCGCGGCTTTTCCACCAAAAGCCGCGATGACCATCGCGGGATCCATGCAAAAACCCGCGATGAACATCGCGGGTTTTGGCCGGACAGTCGCGATGAACATCGTGACTATCCCCCATGAACCTGCGATGAACATCGCGGGTTCCAGCCTCGCAGTCGCGATGAACATCGCGACTGTCATCCTAAAACCCGCGCGGTTCATCGCGGGAATAGCCCCGAAACCCACGATATTCCACGTTGGGGAGTCAACATGGAATTTCGCGGCCTTCGGGGGCCTGCCGCCAAACAAAAAAGACATAATTGACAAGGCTAAGGCAAATAGAGTTACCTGCAACTCGCTAAATCGAAAACCAACAGTGAAATCTCCCGGAAATCGAGAAATAGCTCTGACAGCTCTATCAAACTCGCACGTAACAATGACAAGTCATTTGGGCCCCACGCCCTATTTATAAGAATTCCACAAAGTTTCCAACAACCATTGCGGTACCATACAAAGTCCATTTCGCAAACCATTGGTACCGTTGGAATCAGCACAGCGAGAACTTCATGCAGGTTCCTTCCTTTTCCCGTTTTCACGGGGTCCATTTTTTGACCATTTTTTGGCCTTTCTCGTGGCCTCGGTTTGCATGCCACATCGGCCGTTCTCCGTTTTGGACGTGCCATATGTCACTGGATCCAGTTTTCCGCGCTCGGGACGATGTTTGTGATCATTTCTCGCTGTCACGTCCCGATTGTCAGGGCATTTTTTCCATGCCCCCTCGTCACCTCGGTTTGCGTGCCACATCGACCGTTCTCCATTTTCGACATGCCTTATACCGCCGGATTCAGTTTTCCGCGCTTGTGATGATGCTTGAGATCATTTCTCGCTCTCACCTTTAGATTTTTCGGGCATTTTTTCCATGTTTCCCTCGTCACCTCGGTTTGCATGCCACATCGGCCGTTCTCCGTTTTTCGACATGCCTTATATCGCCAGATTCAGTTTTCCGTGCTCGTGATGATGCTTGAGATCATTTCTCGCTCTTACCTTTAGAGTTTTCGGGCATTTTTTCCATGCCCGCCACGTAGCCTCGGTTTGCGTGCCACATCGGCCATTCTCCGTTTTCGACAATCCTTATGTCACCGGATCCAGTTTTCCGCACTGATGACGATGCTTGAGACCTTTTCTCACTCTCATCAACCCCTTTTTGTTCGGTATAATTTTATCCCTTTTTTCGGGCCGAGCAACCACTTTTACGAAAAAGGCACTTAGGGAGTTTCTGTTAAGCCCTTTTCTGACTCCTAAAAGCAATGAAAAGATTGCCGAGCAACCTTGCTTCCTTTCATGCTCGTTCAACGTATCTGAAAGGGCGTCTACCTGGTATAAGTTTACCCCTTTTCCGGACCTTGTAGACTAATTACGAAAAAGGTATACTCTAGTCACATCGGCTAGAAGAGTTCTCCATCCGCATCATTTTATGCTTTTTCGGGCCTTGGAGACTAAACTTACGAAAAAGAAACACCAATAGAGTCCACTTACCGTTTTCAGACTCTCTAAACATGAAAGCAACCATGAGCATGAGCCATCCTGGGCTCACAAAATCCACAGGACCGTACCATTTCAGAGCACACTTTTATCCCTTCTTGGAGCTCATTAAAACTACGAAGAAGGAATCAATGGTGCCTCTTGGCGCCACGACAGATCACATCTACTCATATGCCAGCTTCCCCATTTTGGTCGCCTTTGTTCAGAGTATTCTGCAGTATGTCACCTTGATAATCCCTCGACAGCACCTATCAGCTTGTCCTCCCCCCCAGAGTCAACATATACCATTAAGTCAAAGCAATGATCCCCACACCTACAAGTCAGTTCCCTACGCTGCCAGGTCAACCATGTCATCATGCTCTGAACAAAGGAAGTTTGAGTCTACCCACTTTTTGACCCAGTTATTTCCCATTCCCACAAGTATGTCAGTCCTACCATCAGTACTACAACACTTCAGTTTTACACCTCGTGCTCCTATCAAGGAAACATCATTGCCCTGTTAGTTGCTGGTCTCCCTCTGTCGACGACAACCACATTGATTCCAGAGGATAGACCTAGAGGTCCCTGTGTCTTGGACTCATCACCATTTATAATGAGTGCCTACGAATCATTTTGAGAGGAATCTTCAGTGCCTCTCCAAATGGTTGTTTCTCACATGCTCGACTTCAACACCTTGATCGCATCGTTGAGACTCGCACAGGGTATTCGTCCGTTTCACTTATTAGTCGAAGACCCCGGATACCTCCTGACTCCTCCACATTTGAGAGTCTTCCTATGGATAACACCAGTTACACTTGTTCTATAGATATCCGGGTTGCGCATGGCGACAGTATTCAGATGTACCCCAGTTTCATACTCCCTTGAGTATACAGTTATATTATTTCTCAGAGATGACTCATAGTCTTTGAGTCCCTACAGATGTTGGACACCTTCAGTTTCAGCGATCCCTCAGTTATTCCAGTGTATCAGTTATTGAGATCCGTTATGATCAGGAGTACATCCCAAAATAATGTCCCCCCTAGACCATTATGGTGTACCAGTAGATTCTTTATGTATTAGATCCCCCTTCTTGGGACTAATTGTTATGTATATGTCTTGATACGAGCATGGGAATGCCCGCCTCGTCCATTATCAAAGATTATACCTCATTCATATTGAGGCCATGTAATATTTTTTGTTTCTTGCAGCTTCCAAGGGCCGTGGCTCCAGTCTCCAATCGGTCTCTTCTCCTTCCCAAACCCCTGGAAAAAGACAAAAGAACTATGATGTCTATCGGCCATACGATGAGCTCCTGCCCTCACACATCAGGGGGCAATCTGTTAACACCTAAAAAGTGCTCACTAGCTCATTCCCTTATTCACATGACCCATTTGTCCACTTTTCCACCATCTGAGCCTCTGAAACCAACAAAAGGTCACCAAAAGACCCTAGTACACCCCTTTTTCCATTAAAAAAGATTATTTTTCCTAAAAAAGCATAAAAAACCCTAAAAAAGGGTCCAAATTCCCAAAAATATTAAAAAGGGAATTAAAATATTAATTTTATTCAAAAAAGGAAAAAGGAGGGAAGAGTACCTAAACCATGTTGGTCAATACCATTTGGTTTCCACAAAACCACAAATGGTATTCCCCACCACCAAAACCTATAAAAAGGTGGTAGGGGCTCCTCATTTGACATCCATCCATTATCTCATCCTTATGCTGCTGAAATCTCCCTTGAGCATTTTAGCCATTGAAGCAACCTTGGAGAAGGAGACCTCTTGGAGCTTGGAGCTACTCATCTTGGGAGTTGCTCAACATCAACCTTCACCATTGAAGGTATTATTGCAAGCACTTGCTTGCCCCACCATTTTTCAATACAAATTCATTCTTTAATATTTTCTTGTTCTTGTTTTCTAAATGTTTACATTATTTGCTTAGATTCTTGCATAGATCCATGATTAGTTTAGTTTAGTTTAATTAATTGTTTATTTCTATTTGAAACTGCTGCTACTAGTTAGCAGGTGCCCATAGCACTAAGCCTGGTTGCAAAACCGGGCCAACACCTATCACTTTGGAAGCCCTGCACGCACCCTGTCGAACGTTCTGTCGCCTTCGTCGTCTGCCACACGCCGAGAGGCTCTCTGACTTTGACAGGATTTGGAAACAAATGTCAACCTTCACGGGCATCCATATATATATAACCGGGTTTCCATAACCCCCACCCTCTTTGGCTCACTGTCCTTTGATCTCAATCATTGAATTCTCACGTGCTCATTTTCCATCATCGGATATGAGTTTCCTTTTACCAACTGATTTGACAACCTATCCATTCCCACCGTCGGATCATCTCCGCTAGTCTTCATCTGATCCATTAATCTCATTTGTATGCATCTAAGAGGTAGCATCGCATGTACCCAAAAAGATTCTCTTATATCACCCTTCCTCTATGAGACAAGCTGTGGAGCTGATACCTATCTAGCGGGGCTCGGTCCATTGCATCTACCCTGCTGCTATTCATCGTGCAACTTCTTGATGCGACGATGTATGTGGACCATCCATTGCTTCTCAGATGTGTATGTATGGTGAGTCCTCACACTCGACTTAGCCTTTAGGTTTTTCATTTGCTGGTGGGGTCTCCCCTGTTATACCTTGTGTGTTTTGGACTCCCACCAGCCGTTGATCTAGCTCTTCTTTCCACCCAAACTATAGATATATCGGAGACTCAGGCCCTCTTTTCAGTAAATAAACCTGAACCCTTAGGTCTCAAAAAAATCATCTCCGCCGTAGATCCTTGTATCTGTCCCTACCATCGCATGCGCCCAAATATGGCATCACCCACTATTCCTTACTCTTTGTGATGTGCTCCTAAGATGACACCTATCTGGTGGGACCCATCTCATCGCATCCACTTATTCACTTTCCTCCACGCAACTTGGCCATGTGACGGTCCATTTAAAGCCGTAGATCCTGCTCCCGCTCCCGATCAACGGTGCCAATCTGCGCGACACTTAGTCCTTCATAAATTTTCCCGTGGACTATGGATTTTAGGGTATTCTCCATTTGTCTTGAATCATTCCTTTTTCCTATTAATACTTATCCCTTGACATTAGCCCCCTTTATTTCATTGTACCCCTTCTAGACCATTATGTCTCATGTCTTAGCACCTGGCCATTACCGATGGAGATCACTTCAAGATTTTTTCTCAGATAGTTGTCTGACCTTTCATCTTTCATGTACAGGTCTATAAGCTATAAAAGAGCAAAAATATATAGGTTCTAACATTGATAAAATATGAGATTTTTTTTTAAAAATAGAAATAAAAAAACGTCACTGTAACATTATACCTTCAAATCTGATGAAATACGCATTTCTGAAGCAACCGGGAACTGTTTTCGATCAAACGAAAACTATTTCCCAATGGAAATGGTGCTCCGGATGCAATGGAACACTTCCTGGAGCCCATAAATGCACATAAATACCAGAACCAGAAACGCTTTCAAGTTTCAGCAACAACAGTTCAAGATCTAGATCATAACCGAAAGCGGCTCTGCATAAAAGCTCTGATACCATGTTCAGGTACACAGGGTACTCCCAAAAGACCGAACAACTAGAGAAACCACTTCACATAAACAGATCATAGATCAACACACCGATTTTTTGACGTGGTTTAAACCCTCGAGAGGGAAACACTCCACAGCCCCGACCAAATAGCTTCTATGGAGCAATTTATTATGCAAAGAAAGAAAGTTACAAATGAGCTTCTCATAATTGATCAACTTTCCAATGACCCTCCTTGCTCTTTAAATAGATATCATGGAACAATCGAGTGTTAAGCCACAGATCAAGGGTAGGAATGATCTAAGAGAAGTTGAGCCGTCATATCACTCTATGTCTAGAACATATCGTGACCGTTGGATTAAATATTTACAAATTCATACTAAAGAAACACACTTTTCCTAACGGATATATTACACAAGTTGATCTTAACTAACTCCTAAGTGTCTAAATATCCTAACAGTGTTGGTTTGTCACTATATCAAAACTTGAGTATATGATGGTATATTATAACTTGTAGTTAATTCTTCATATTGATCTTGTATGGTATTTCTTTTTATTTCTAGAATTACTCACACTTACAACAAATTTAATAAATGGTTGGGATTATAAAAACATGCTTTTATTTAAGCAAATAGCATATTATTGTCTTAATATTCTCTTATTTAAGATTGTCGAAGGTATGATTCAAAAGTTGTTTAGTTAATCTATTTAAGAAGGAAACTGATGATGTATATGAGTGTTGGAATATATGGTTTAGGCAATTTTAGGTTATAAAGTATTGTTTGAAGGAAAATCGACATTTTATAAATAACATTTCATTATAAAGAAGTTGTTTGGGTTATTGAAATTTATTTGGGAGTTTAGTAAATTTTACTAAACTCACAAATTTAGGTTAGGACTTATGTTATGAGACATAGGTTGCTTATCCCCATGAATATTGTTAACACACTATAAAATTTATGATCGTTGTAAATAATAATAACCGCAATTAAGCGTATTTTCAAACATAAATAAAGATGTAATTGAGTTGCAATTGTACTTCCGCAAAGAAATTATAATAACTAGGTTGTTTAGAAAAAATTTAAATTTTTATGAAATTTGGGGATGTGACATGCCAGCACTTCAGGAACACATGCAAATGTTAGATGACAATTCTAACATCCCAGTTGTTAAACCCGACCTTGCCCCTCAGCCTCGTGATAAATCGCTGCGTACCAATCACCCTTGTGCAATATGCGGTATTTACGGCCATTGCTCACAGCACGGCCTCAGTCTCCTGGATTACAGAGCAGCCCTCAATGAACTGAATCATACCGACATAGAGACATCCCCTCCTATCATTGAAGAAATATATCCCCCAACATCTTCCTCCTCGGAAGAAATTAATACCATTATATGATTTCGTCCACCAGCGTGCCTCAATCAACTGATTTGATGGCACAATGCTTCCGAAGTGACGAAGAAATACTCGAAGCACTTACCGCACCCGACTACCCTTAAGATGATATGCACCATCGATCATATTTCATCCCTGAGGCATCTACCTCCTCCATGACAAACCAATTCTCTGTCGAATCCAAAGACTTCCTTCCAACCAAGGTTGACTAGTTTAAAGATCCCATCCCAACTCCCAATGCCTTTGAGGAAGGAAATATGGAAAATATTTCACCCATCGTAAAAGTTGACATCTCTACCACACCCAGAATACCTGAACTTATCTATTTAGGCGCATCATGCATTGAGGACGAGGTTCAAGATTGTAAGAATCTCTTCCAAGAGTTCCGCGATGTATTTTCCTGGTCCTATACCGAGATGCATGGTCTTGACCCCTCCATCATAGAACACCACATTGACACTTGGCCCAACGTACCACCCATTCGCCAAAAACAACGACCCATCCACCCATCTAAGCTTCCCATCGTAAAAGCTGAAATTCAGAAGCTTCATATAGCTGGGTTCATTTACCCCATTTCCTATACCACTTGGGTTTGCAACCCGGTACCAGTCAACAAAAAACAAGGAACCATTCATTTCTATACTGATTTTCGCAACCTCAACCAAGCTTGTCCCAAAGACAACTTCCCCACGCCATTTATCGATCAGGTCATCGATGCATGTGCGGGGCATGAGACACTATCTTTCATGGATGGTTTCTCTGGGTATAATCAAATACAGATTTGTAAGGAAGATCAGTACAAGACTTCCTTCACCACCCCATGGGGCACTTTTTCTTATCGCGTTATGCCTTTTGGCCTTAAAAATGCTGGCGCTACCTTCCAGTGGGCCATGACCTATTGTTTTCAAGACTTGGTTAACATCATCTTGGTCTACCTCGACGACCTCACAGATCGATCCAAGAAATGATCGGACCATCTGAACGACCTCTGGTAAGTCTTTCTACATTGTTGCAAGTATCAGACATGCTTGAACCACTCAAGTGCGTCTTTTTCATTCTAGCAGGACGTCTGTTAGGGTTTATCATTTCACAGAAAGGAATTTTCGTAGACCTGTTAAAAGTACAAGCAATTCTAGATCTCCCATCACCACGTACGCTTCGACAGTTACAGAGCCTTCAGGCGAAGGAAAATTTCCTCCACCGTTTTGTCCCCGATTATGCCATGACGGTTCATGGTTTCCTTCATTTGCTCCACACCCACATCCCTTTTGTGTGGGACGACCAAGCACAAGGATCTTTCAAAGACCTGAAGAAATCTCTCACACATGCCCCATTGATATCGCCTTCGGATTTCTCTAAAGACTTCATCCTTTACGTTTCGGCATCTGACTATGTCGTTTCTAGAGTTCTTGTTCAAGAAGACCCTGCTCATCAAGAGCATGTCATTTATTATGTGAGCCAAACCTTATCAGGACCACCGCTATGTTACCCATATGAAGAGAAATTGGCCCTCGCCGTTGTCTTTTCAGTATAAAAGTTGCGACATTACATCCTCATAAGCTATACTCTAGTTGTCGCAAACTCCAACCCCATGGTCTACCTCTTGAACCGTCGCCTTCTACAAGGTCGCGTCGCTAAATGGGTTATTATCCTACAAGAGTATGTCCTGACTTTCAAAACCCTTAAGAGTACCAAATCACTTGCACTTGCTCAACTCATGGAAGACTTACAATCCCTATCGCCATCACCCTTGGTCAATACTAATCTAACTGAGGACCATTTGTTCATCATCTCGTCAGATGACACTTGGTACGACGACATCTTGGTTTACCTCCACACACAAAATTTTTGACCCGATGTCGATCGTGACGGACGTCGTCGCATATGTCACCATGCTTCCCATTATCTCCTCCTAGACGATGTCCTGTATTGGTGCGGTGTCGACACCATCTTACAACGTTTCCTTTCACAAGAATAAGCAAAACAAGTTCTCAATGATTGTCATAGCGGTGCCTGCGGCGGCCATTTTTTGGGAATGGACACTGCCTAAAAGGTGATCAGCGCAGGGCATTTTTAGCCCCCACTATTTACTGATTGCATCACAGCAGTCAAACATTGCCACAATTTCCAACTCTTTTCCGCCCAGGCAAGGAAACCCCCTACCCCCCATCATTTGGTTGTCACCGTCAATCCTTTTTGAAAATGGGTCATCGACTTCATGGAATGTAATCCTACATCAGCTGGTGGCCATAAATACATCGTTGTGGTCATCGAATACTTCACCAAATGGGCAGAAGCCATGCCTATTTTGAACTACACAGCCGACACTGCAGCCTGATTCTTCTTTAACCATGTTACTACTCATTTCAGAGTACCTAAGCAACTTGTCTCCGACCATGGCTCTCATTTTGAGGACTCTATCTGGTGAGAATTGTCAACCCTCCTCAAATTCAAACATCAATATGCCTCCCCCTACTACCCTCAGGTGAACAGCCAAGTCGAGGCCATTAACAAAATTCTAAAGACAATCCTTCAGTGCACTGTCGACCAGCATAGGTCCAATTGGCATCACATGCTTTTCCCTACACTGTGAGCTTACCGCACATCCACTAAAATCGCCTCTAGTTTTACCCCTTTTCATTTGGTTCACGGCGTAGAATTTATCTTCCCCATTGAGTGCCAGATCCCAACATTACATATCGCCATCGAACTCCTCCCAAGTACCTCACCGCTCGAACAACGCTTACTTCTATTGGAGCAAGCTGACGAGGATTACCACACAACCCTTCAAACCATTGAAGCCGCAAAGAAATGCTCCAAATCCAGCTACAATAAACATGTTCACCCACGAGCCTTACGTGAAGGGGATCTTGTACTCGTTTACGATCAAGCCCATGATAAAATGAGCAAAGGAAAGTTTGAATCCATGTGGCAAGGCCCCTACATTATACACACCTGCCTTGGTCACGGGGCATACAGTCTGACCGATTCAGAAGGTAACCCCCTGTGCAACCCTCGTAATTGGTTGTACCTCAAATGATTTTACCCATAACATCTTTTGGACACCATAGTCCATATTGTACAACTTTAATATTTCAAAACCTTACATTTTATTTTTTCCTGCATGACCACGGATGGATCTTGTTCCACTTTACTATGTTGGCTTTTTCGACGGTGCAAGTCGTTGGTCTCCAAATCTCACCTCCGCAGCTTGGGTACTCTATTCCTCCTCACATGAGTTGATTCACCTCGACGGAATGTGTATAGGTGGTGCTACAAATAACCAAGCTGAGTACGATGTTCTGACCGGTCTCCTGACTACGACCCTCCAGATGGGTATAAGTCACCTTAACGTCTTCCTCGACTCCCATTTTCTTGTTTCCCAACTCAGCAATTGTTACCAAGTACGTGATCCTTTCCTCTTTAGGAAATTCCTACGCATTAAACAAATTATTAGACAATTTGAATCCATTACATTCACTCATGTCCCAAGAAATCAAAAGTGTGGTAGACCAAATGGCTAATAACATTCTAGATTGGCAAGTCTCCCAAACCATGTAGAACATCAAACATGCATCAACATAACATCATATAGGCATCAAAAACCATAGAAACAACATAAATAATCCATCACAAAAAATACATCCATGTGCAACAAAACATAAAAACAATGACATATGTGCATCCACGTGCATACATGACTATATCATCAAAAAATGCATCCATGTGCATAAATATATATCATATAGTCATAAAATGTCAAAGAGTGCCCTCAGCACCCGAATATACAAAATAACATTAGTTGTATATCAACCGTATATACAAAATATCCCCATATGCTCATTGGAATTCGGGGGCAGATCACAAATAGCCTAGTCAGAATACACTCCTCGGTCGATGTCCACATCATCACATGCCTCTGTCGCAGACTCATCCTCTCCTTGCTCCTCCTCTGGCTCCTCCTCCTCTATATCCTCCTCCTCCGGATCCTCATCATCATCCGTAGGAATGTCCAACAGGTCTCGAGCCCTCCTCTCTGCTTCCAGGACACCAACCCATCTCATGATCGATCTCCACTCTCATGGAGCATCGTAACACAAATCCAATATCTCTGGGTCTAACTACCGCCAACCCTCATCTGCTACCTCACTCAATAAGCGATCAAAATCGTCTCGTAAGGTCTCCAGGTCCACATCGTGTTCCCGTTGTCGTGAGGCTCCTCGAGCAGATGGGGCAGGTGGAGCTGCAATCACCATATGACCCCTCTAGGACCGATGCCCCTCTGGTGGCTGTGGTCCCACATCTACAACAACCAACAAAAAGAGGTCAACATCATCTAACATATCTAGCTATAATCATAAACTGACAAGTAAAAAATACAATATGATGTGCTAAGAAGAAACATAAACACACACGTACCGTCAAGCCCCCAGGCCTGTCCAGGAGGCCACGGAAGCTCAGGGTCCCTCTGGTAGTCCATCCTCCGATATGGATAATCATCAATCAAAACTGGCATCTGCAGCCACTGCCTGAAAGTTGCTCCTATAAAATACTGTCGAACGTCCCCACTACCATGGCGGGGCATCATCACCCCCCACCACGCCATATGCGGCTCCATCACTCCTCCATCTCGAATAGGAACACAAGGTTGGAGCAAAGGCACCTTCTCAAAGAAGAAACAACACAAAAAGGAAGCATAGCTAAAATCCCCTCCAATCTGTCTCACGTTGCTTAGCTCGCGCTGAACGCGGGCAAGGAACATCTACCCCCATGCATAATAAGTCCCAAATAGTACTCTCTCGATCAACTACATCTTCCCTCTCGACACATAGTTAGGTGCCAATGATCCCAGTACTCGCAACATGCATGCTACAACCGCTCGAGTCGAGATATCCCACAAATCACTGACCAACAGTGCATTCTTATGCACATGAGCACCTGGAACACAATACCTCCACCACATATCCTCTTTCTCCACATCCCCTTGCCTCCTCGGCTGAGTGTCCGCAATCATCCCCAAACAGGGAAATCCAATCAAAAAATATACATCTGCTAAGGTGAGATCTACTCTCTCACCATGGACCATAAATGCCGGAATGTTTGGGTCCCAGAACCTGATCAACTTGTTCAGCAAAGCATACATACTCATTTGATTCAATCATTCATATAATTATTACTCATATATACATTTTCTACTTAGGTAAAGGTATAATTCAATAATTCCAACATCTAACATATCATCTCTATGTTAAAAACAACATGTTCTATTTTCACTTAGGACAATTATATATATAGGTAGAAAATATTACCTTGTAACCCCGTGTTCTTTCCATAGTAAATTTCTCCAGGTAGCCTAATAACTATTTATTAACATTTTATTTTTTTTCCATTTAGAACATCATCATCAAGACACATAATACACATGAGGAAACTCATAATACAAATGAGGAACACACATAAGACAGAGACCAATGTTTAACATGGTTAACCCAAACTTGGGCTACATCCACAAAGAAAGTCAATTGTTGTATTATTATCAAAATAAATGAGGGCTACATCATACAACATGGTGATTGCGATATTTATTTCCCACCTTTTCCACCTCTTCAAAGAGAGAATTTTCAAGAACAATATACATGTTCGTCAAGTGAATTTATAAGGACATCTCATACTAAAATAATAACATAAGAGTCGATTATCTAAACTTCTCCAAACAATCTAGATCTCTATCCAGATAAGGATAACTCTATCAACAAGGGAAATAAATGCATACAATCAGAATTCAATCTTTTAAACTTATGTCGAAAGGCATAAACTCATTCAAACAAACACTAGCATTTTTTAGGCCAAACTCCGATGGCAAAGATGTCCGATTTTCGACATCTTGCTGTCGACCATCTGACAAGCTGCATCTTTTTTTAACGTCGGTGGCATTTGGCTATAATCCAACATTTAAACTCCCCATCGGATATCTGACAGCCTCCCCCCGTCAGATATATGACAACCCCTCTTTCACCATACCTGTCAGATATCTGACAACCCCTCCATACCATAGCCGTTGGATATCTGACCCCGCTAGTCCAATATCCGACACCTTTAGCTGTCAATGGCATGGAAAAGGTGTCGGATATCCGACGACCACTCCGATGAATTTGGCAGAGAAAAATGGCAAAGGCATCCAATATCCAATGCATTTAGCCGTCGGTGCTATGGAAAAGGCATCGGATTGATTGTAAGTAGCCGTCGGATATCTGACGACCATGGCATAGAAAAAATACCACAATCCAACGCCTTTAGCCGTCAGTGGTATGGCAAGGCGTCGGATTGTTTTTAAGTAGAAGCGTGATATCCGACGGATCTTGCATAGGAAGTCAAATATCCTATGACTTTAGCCTTCGGTTGTATGGCAAAGGCATTGGATTGTGTGTATGTTAGGGTCGGATATCTTACAGAGAGTTTGTATTTAAAAAAAAAAAAAACTTCCATAATTGTCTAATAAGCATAACCAACATGATGTGCAATAATCTTGTTGAGGTCTCAAGGTTCTTCTCTATCTTTACTATCTTTTGGGTAAGCTTTCTCTTCAAATTTTTAGTGGTTTCTTCACAATCAATGATTGATATGCTATATAAGATATCTTATGAAAAATAAACAAGGGATTTATAGCCTACTCATTTACCCAACAATGGTACTTTATGGAAAAAATATTTGATATGTTTTCTTAGTCTTATGCATATATCTTTGTCTTCTGAATGGCTTAAAATTATTTTGTGCAAATTACTCTTATCACTATCATCCCATGAAAATAAAATAATGGTTCTATTTCTAATGCTCTACTTTTGGGGAAAATTCTTCATTAACCAATATACTGGCACTTTAACCAAATGAATGAAACACAAGGCAATATTACCTAACAATATAAAATGCCAC
This sequence comes from Larix kaempferi, assembly GCA_027924585.1. Taxonomy (NCBI): domain Eukaryota; kingdom Viridiplantae; phylum Streptophyta; class Pinopsida; order Pinales; family Pinaceae; genus Larix; species Larix kaempferi. The sequence goes on from BSBM01000632.1 coordinate 6,838,867, forward strand.
AATCGAAATTTAGTTAAAATGCCAAGTTTGAAAAGGGTCACTTTACCTGGTGGTGAACTATGGATTCATCAAAAGTGCATCCCATAGGGTAAGTGTGACCTACAAAAAATTCATGTATATGGATCTTTAGTACTGTACTAGACAAATGGTTAGCAACAAATCCAGTCCAGTCTTGGAAGAAGCATTCCCAGATGATCAGAACAACTTTGTCAAGCTTACCATGATGTTCATGCTTCTTTAATACCTGCAACGACACACAAAAGAAAACGATAGAGTGTATAACCAAACTAGATAAGCACCCAAGTTGACAACCATACATGACCATCATAATCAACTCTGCTCTTCACACAATATCCAACCTGCCATTGAATCCAAAATAAAGAAACTTTGAGAATGTTTTCATGCTGCAGAGGCCATCGTTTCAACAAGCAGAGTGCAGTGCAACTTGATTTGTTATCACATTATAAGCATATTCTTATTTTACATGATGTAAGAATAATTAATATAAGGGAAACGAAGAGCTTACGAATTCATAAGTCTGGTTGATGTGATTAATTCTGTAAAACTCTTCCACACCAGCCCGTCTAATACTTTCCTTTTCATAATCTCTGTTAAAGTTAAACCATTAGCTTTTTTACTTCAGTAGTTGTGCAACATTCTAGCTGGTGAAATGTTCTGATCTGTAAAAACTAGTCTAAATAAATTAGCAAGGACAGGTAGGATTTCAAAACCTGAAAGCATGACCAAAGGCATTGCTGTCTAGTGTCATAAAACCCCCATCCAACTGAAGAATGACTTACTTTGAGTGGTATTCCTCTTTCACCATCTTCTCTTGAGAGAGGGTTTGAGTTTGGTTGACATCATCTCCTTCTAGGAGAGACTCCGCAAATTTAAAAGAGCATAAGATTGTTATTCATAAATAAAAACAAATTAATAGCAAGCATAGAGGGCTATTGATTTGGGAGAAATTTGCATTGCATGAGAAATGACGACCTTGTACCATGACTCTCATCTGCAAGAATCGAAATTCAGTTTAACATATCTCATTCAAATATTCTCAAGGAGATTCCAAGGAAATTAAAGAGAAGGTTAAGGATATTGGTTCCACTGCATCATTTACTCAGCTTTTGAAGTTGTGGAAACTTGAAATTGGTTATGAGGAGCAACCAAACATCACAACAAGCTCCAAGAAATTGTCAAAATTTAGATGACACGCGAGTGGGTTGTAGAAAGCTAGCATCATAGCCATTCATTGAGCTCCTCTCTATTTCGAGAATAATTTAATATTCTCTACTGAACAGGGCCAACCACATGAAGGTGGAAGCTCTTATGCCCCCCCCCCCCTCACATCACTCTCAATTCCCCATACCCAATGCATGTACTTGAAAAAAAAAAGTGCAAATTCATGCATATTTCATCATGAACTTTCATCTACCATTCATTCAATAAAGGCTAGCATTCATTAAACCATTGTTTCATTCAGTCAACACATTCATTCAATAAAAGATAACATTCAATAAACCATTCATTCATTCAATCAACACATTCATTCAATAAAATATAACATTCAATAAAGGTTACAGTTTACTACACTGAATCATTAAACCATTAAACCATTCATTCATTCATTAGGCCAAAAATCATGGACGATATATTATTTTCAAAAATAATCAGATGACGTTTTTCCAGTCAATTCTTTTTAGTTTTTCTTCTCTTTAGATAATCTCTAAGAAGACCATCTTCTAGACTTTCTCCTCTAGTTCTTGTCTCTTCATCAGGCGCTTGTCGTGATGTCTGCATCCTAGAGTGTTGATCCAGATGTGGATTTTGCGGAGGGGTTCGGATTTGCCGCAACAATGTCAAAATGTTACATCGTTATATTTTGTATTGTAATGACAAGTATTTCATTTAAAAAAAACATTACAAAGGTGTTTTTTTACCTACTGTGGCCACATCTTGTTGTTGATGTTCTTTTCCAGGATCAACGTGTACAGTGTGACCCTTTACATGCTCTGCAGTTGAAATATGGTGAACTACAATTAATGTTCACCATCTGCAATGCTATACATAAAAGTGTAGCATATGAATAAATTCATTACCAGGATTTGAAGCATGATCTTCAATTTTTTGTTGTCCCTCATTGACATTAAGGGGATCATTGATTTCCTTCTCAAAATAGAGTCAATATTTTATGTCAATTATTTATAACGAATAGATTTAACAAGATATAAATCTTCATTAAACTATATAGATTCTATATACCTGTGCACCAGATGGATTAGTACCAGAAGACTGTGTTTGCCCAGAAATTTTTTTCGGCGTTCAACAATAGCTCCAAAGCCGTGCTGGAAGCCAAGCTTCATGTCTTCCTTAGTGGGCACTTCTTTGAATCGGTCGGCCTGCGTATTCGCATAATGTCATTAATTAACATTTTGCGGTGCAATAAAATGAAAAATAATTTGCAATTTATTATTTCTATGCATTATTGCTTTTTCGAAACATACAATTTGTGCCACCAAATTCGAATAACCACCAGGCCCAAGCTTGTCCTGACCTATTTTTTCCATTCTTTCCTTTGTGGCCTTTGATGTGTCTGATAGCCTATGCAAGTGTTGAAATATGTTAGATGTTCCAAATTCAATAGATAAATCAATAATAATAAGGTTTAGAATTACATTACGGAAAGTATTGCATACCTCCCTGTGCCTGGTGGTATCTTTCCTTCTTTTCTCTAAGCCCTCTCCTTTCCATATTCCACTAGATATTTCCACTCCATTGTTGGAATCATTGGAGGGCACTCATACCTATGGTCTTTTTCCAGGTGGACCCTATATTGGTCTTGGACAATCTTCATATGTTGTCCAGCCTTTTTCAGGACCTTGGCTTGATCGAATGACTTGTCGCCGAACAGGACAACCAACCTATTAGTGAGCTCATCTTTTAAATATTTTGGTTGTCTATCCCACCTTGTTCAGATGATGGGCCCGAATATCTCCAAGGACAAGTCATTCATTTGTTTATAGAAAACATCATTTCCTGCAAAATGATCATGCCATGATCATAATTAGTTGAAAAAAAATGTTTTATCGGTATATTACAATGAAATTATAAACACTAACTTGATCAACGTATGTTAATTACCTGGGATCTTCTCTATCTTTATTGGGACGAGATCTTCGTCCACTAAAAATGTTGCAGCTATTGTTCCCGTGCTAGTGACACAGGAAGATACTAGAAATGCACCTTCGGTGATATAAATATTACTAGGAGGCTCGGTGTCAACCCCTTCTTTTGGATGATATGGTATGTGTCGGTCACTAACAATTGGTGTGCTCACAACTGGGGTTTGTGGTGTTTCAAAATGTGTTTCTGACTATTCAATCAAAAACAATGGCGAATGAGTCGATGCCCATGGAGTTGTTTGCTCATGATGTGACATCTCTTCACAAGTCTCACTGGGGCCAACACCGCCTTGACCACTATTGTGTGGTCTCAGATAATTATTTAAATATAAACCACATTTTATATGTTCAGTACTATCATATAAGAGTGAAAATTATAAAGTTATACATGAATTATTTTATGATTCAAGATTCCTCAACTTACTAGCAAGGCTTCATATCTCTGTTCCAACAATTCAATCCTGGCTATAATCTGGTTTGTCTGCAGAACCTTGAATAGAGGAGAAATGTTTTCCACACTATATTTATTCAATATTTTGTCTATCACCTTAAATGGGTTTGTAGCTTCACCAATTATGTTGGGATCGGGAAACATCTCAGCCACTTCAGGATCTATTGAATATTGTTGCGATGTTGTTTCATACAATGATTCACTGGTTTGCAACAAAAATATATAAAATACTACTGAGTTCTATCATGATAGATTCCTAAAATTATATTAACAAAACATATCTATCATGATAGATTCCTAAAATTACAACTAGGTTTACCTGATTCTTGGACGATGGTGTCATCTGATCCACAACTGTGGACTTGCCCCGATCATCCATCCTCTACAAAAAGAAGTAGAAAACATTATCATAACGAAACCAATATACACACGAAAAATACATAACAAAATAAACATTATGCTATGTATTATATTGGTACAATTCCAATGAATTATACCAGCAACCTCGAGGATCGTGATTCACTCATCGGATCAATGGTCATAGGTGACTTTCCCCGATCTGCTAATAGTTGGAATCTGACCCTTACAGAACCCTAAATCAAAAACATAGATAAAATCACCTAAACGAATCCAAAACTATTCATGAAAAAACAAAGCAAACAAACCTATTCTTCATATTATATTTTTACTATTACAAATATGTATACCTATTGCATTGAGGAAGGTATGGTATGATCTATTGTGACCCTTACAAAACTGGCCTACATCAAAAACATAGAGAAAATTGCCTAAACGAAACCAAAATATTCATTGAAACATTCATATAATGAGAAATTTTTTTGACATAGTTAAATTGTACAATTACAATCAGGTTTACTTGTTGCCCCGTGGCTGCTGTCGTCTGATGAACATTCAGGTGGCTTTCTTAATCAATGTTCTACATCAAATATAGATAACATTATATAAGCCAAACCAATATACTAATGAAAAAACAAAGAAAAAAAAATTATTTTTTCTTATTATATTTTTACTATTACAAAGATGTATACCTGCTCCCTCGAGGAATATGTACTCCACCGACCATCTGCTGGCAGGGATTTTTCTCGATCACTAGCCTGCAAAGTAAATATGGAAAATTTAAATGAAATAAACTAACGAAAAATCCTTAAGATTTTAATTTCATTAATAAAAGGTTTGGTAAATTGTTATATGTACCACTCCCATAGTAACCATGTTTGTATCTACTTGATTCAAATTGTAATTAATAAGCAACTCTTCCCCTGCAGATATTGATTTAATGAAGTATAAAGAAACGCGGTTTCCTTCACACACCTCAAATTCGCAGTTTGGTTGCTTAATTGTAGACCCTAGTTGTGTACTGTTTATAAACCCCACAATATTCACTGTGGCCTTTGGCCTTCCGTCAATGTACAACATTGCTCCTTTATTTTGATCTTTGTCTTTCAACTGTAAATAGTTTGCTGACAATCCATATCTATGCATACTTCATGTATATTGGACCAGGCGCATCCAATCTTTGTAGTTGTAAGAAGGTCCAACATACTCCATCAATTCTCTACATGTGTCATAACTTGACCTTTATGCCATCCATGCAAAACAATCCCAAACCATGTAATGATGACGGTGCAATTTGATATATCCTCTCGTTCACACGAAAATTTGTGTTCGGTTGAGGAAGATCCTTGGGTACCCATTGTTTCACTAAATGTATGTACCTCAAGGGAACCTCGACATTGCCTATTGTGTCATCATCATAGGAACATGACCCCCCTTGAGCACAAAAAAACTCCATGTGTTTATGGAATTTTCTTCTAGTCTTTTGACATCTAGTTGATAAAACTCTTGTAGACCTACTGAATGTCTCATTTTCCTCTAGCCTTCCTAAACTCCCCTCGCTTGAGGAAGATAGATCTAACATCCACTGGAAATGAGAGGGGAGAGGGGTATTTTTCTTCTCTATCCTCCTCACTTTTTCTTGAGGGATGGGAGTAAATGAAAGGTTTGGAGGCTTAGGGAGGATTCCAATATTGCTGAGAGTGTTTCTAGCTTAGTATTTCCGAGTGAGAGCTTAAGGGCTCTTAGCCTCTTAGTCGACGACTTCGCCATACCACTGACGACAAGAGGAGTCAGATATTAGACTTCTCACTTCAAAAGAATCCAACGAGCTCACTAAACCACCAACGACAAACGTCGTTGGTCTTTCTAGGTAGCTGCATCGAATATCATACAACGATGAAGATCATGATGAAGATGATGGTCATGATCAAGAACACCATTTGGATTAGCATGATAATTGTGCATTTCCTTACTTATAAAATTCTCTCTGTTTCAAGAATCATTTAATATTCTCTACTAAACAGGGCCAAGTGCTTGAAGGTGGAAGTTGTTATGGCCCCTCCCCCCCCCTCACATCACTCTCAAATCCCCATAACCCAACAAAAATATCTATGTAGAAAAAAATTAAATGTGTTTTTTGTCATACTATATAACAAGCAATGTTTCTAATTATAACATACAAGAAAATGGAAAAAACACTAAGAAACAGTTAATTTATTATACGTACCGGCAAAAAAATTCAATATTTCTATCGCAATATTAAATATTCAAAATATATGGAGCAAATATATTACTGCATACCTCGTACACTTCAATAGAGTTCATCGTCTTCTCCTTCTTAGTCATCATCTGTATCATTCGATGATCCAGATTCAACACTGTAAGGATTTACCATATCATCGTCGTCGTCGATGTCAGTTACGATCATCATGTCATCGTCGATATCATCTTCATGGACATCGTCTGATACATCATCTGATTCAAGAAATTCTTCGACATCTTCTTCTGGAACATCATCATCTAACTCATGTTGATCATGATCATCTTCAATGACGTCTTCTTCTTCGAGAACTTCTTCATTACCTTCATCTACGTTATACTTTACCGGCCTTCCCCTTGGATCATGTCTCATAGCAAATGACCAACCCAATCTACCTGGAACCTCAGAGTAAAATACCCGTTCACATTGGGTTGGAAGAACATAGGGATCTATTCCTGGCTCAAACAACCTTGTATTTACCATGGTAAATCCATTATCATGTTCAATAATTGTTTTATCAGGATCACGTTGATTCAATCGACACCTGTATGATTTGATAATGAACAAAAATACCTTGAAGGAGTTAAAGTCACACTGAGGAATGTCTTCCAGATACCCATAGTTGTTAGGATATCTCATCATTCAGTTTGTACTTTGCATGCATTCCTGCATGCATGCATTTGCATGCATCCCAGTCACCAGTTTGATGCCTCTAGCACCTTGTCCCTATTTTTCCAGCACCTGAGACCTTCTTACCTTGCAGTTTTATCCCTCCTAGTCAGTGAGGAGCCCACTTCTCACCTACCACTTAGTTCACTTCAGTTAGTTGGTTGTCTTTCCTTGATTTGAGGCTAGATTGACTCATAACTGATTGTATCACTCTTTTGGACCTCCAGTGAGACTATATTTCCTATTCTGACTCCAGTTAGCCTCCCATGCGCCCTCCACTAAGCCTCCTTCATTTAGTTAGTGCCCACATGTGCCAGTTTCATCTACCACACTCAGTTAGACTCAGTTTGACACCTGGTTGACCATTACTTGTGCATTGATGACTCCACTGATCTGATGATGACGAATCCTAGTTGGAGCCAAGCTATTCCATGTAGTATATTCGAATGACCTCCTTGGTTAATTCGAATTGGTTAGTCATTGTTACTGTATTGTATTGTATTCTATCATTTTGAGTTCAATAGAGCACTACTGCAAGCCTTTTGCACAGTTTACACCATATTTTCTGAGTTTCATCTATTGTGATTGATTTACTTGTTCATTAGATCTGCTGTGCTCAATTTCACATGGTATCAGAGCCATGGCAAGGAAAAGATTTCTTTTTTGCAGGTGTTCAACATGAAGAGAGAGCAATCTTTGCTCACATTGTAGCATTTTTCTGCAGTTGCAGCACCTTCTATAGTTGCAGCTATTGCTGAAAACATAATGTTTGTTTGTTTGTGATTTGCAGGTTCTTACTTCCTCCATTTGCATTCGCTATTGCAGAGATGGGAACTTCTTTTTCACAAAATCTTCTTACTCCATTCAACTATGATGAATGGAAACCAAAGATGATTGCATTCTTGAAGAGACAATGTCTCCTTGATATGTGCATTGGTAATACAAGAGATTTTGATTCCGCTGAAAAAGAGAATGATTGGCTTAATGATCGTGACAGAGCTTTTGGAACAATGTGTCTTTCTATGTCTCCTTGTATGAGCTACCTCAGTACTACTGCTGACAATCCAAGAGATCTATGGGCCCAACTCAATAGAGAATTTCAAAAGCAGGAAGAAGAAGATCATGCTAGCTTTTTGGAGAACAAGCCCAGTGAGATCTCCTTATGTGTTCTCTCTGATTATGTCTCAGCCTCAACAATTGTTCAAGATGAAGAAGAAACTATAGATTCAACACTCATTCTCTCATTGTCTTCTATTTTGAATTCTGAGCAAGAAAAACAAGCTCATACTTTAGAATCCGAAGAGGTTCTTGAATCCTCTCTTTCACATGAGTTTGTCGGTATGCAAAATAATGATCTACTTGATGTTTTGGAGGTAAAATCTGATTTTGGAGGTGAAGCATTCACCCTCCTTGATTGCATGCCTCCTATAGACTTATGTTTTATCATTTGCACATTTTCTCAGATTTTTACTAAAGATGAATAGCACTATCATTCGCTTGAGTTCAATTCTCATGCATCTTTTGTTGTTTTTGGTTTTGATCTCACCCCTGTTGGTTCAAAGGATATCTCAAGAAACAATTTTCCATATCTTGGAGATGATTTAACTTCCACTGATAATAAGTTCATGTTTCAATATATATTTGATCCGATTGGAGCTATTGCTACCTCACTTGTTTTGAATCACAGGTTCTAGGATCATCCTCATATTTTCATATTTGTTCTCACCATTTTTGGTATGAAGAGCAAGTACATAAAGTCTCTACATTTGCTTGCATCCACTGATCGAGAATTCAAGCACATGTTTTTGGAGCATGATCCATTTACTCCCAAGAGTAAGATACCTACAGACATATCTACTTGAGTTTGGAGCAGTTAAATCTTTTGGTGTGTTACAATCCATTTTGAGGGGGGGGTTTTCCCATGAGGTTCTCTCCATTTCCTCAGTTCATGAATTGTTATTTATTTGGATTATTGTTGTATTGGGGTGACCTTTGGTCTTAGTTACCAGGTCCCTATCATTTATTTTTTACTTCATAGTATAGCTTGAGGGGGAATGTTAGGATATATCATCATTCAATTTGTAATTTGCATGCATGCATGCATGCATCCCAGTCACCAGTTTGATGCCTCCAGCACCTTGTCCCTAGTTTTATAGCACCCGAGAGCTTCTTACCTTGCAGTTTTAGCCCTCCTAGTCAGTGAGGCGCCCACTTCTCACCTACCACTTGAGAAGGGTTCACTTCTTCACCTACCACTCAGTTCACTTCAGTTAGTTGGTTGTCTTTCCTTGATTTGAGGCTAGATTGACTCCTAACTGGTTTTATCACTCCGTTGGACCTCCAATGAGACTAAATTGCCTATTCTGACTCTGGTTAGCCTCCCATGCATGATCCACTGAGCCTCCTTCATTTAGTTAGTGTCTACATGTGCCAGTTACATCTACCACACTCAGTTAGACTCAGTTTGACACATGGTTGACTGTTACTTGTGCATTGATGACTCCACTGATCTGATGACGAGGACTCCTAGTTGGAGCCAAGATATTCCATGCAGTATATTCGAATGAACTCCTTGGTTAATTCAAATTGGTTAGTCATTGTTACTGTATTGTATTATATTTGATCATTCCGAGTTCAATAGAGAACTGTTGCAAGCCTTTTGCATAGTTTACACCATATTTTCTGAGTTTCATCTATTGTGATTGATTTACTTGTTCATTAGATATGCTGTGCTCAATTTCACAATAGTATCAATTTTCAGAGAGTTTTGGATGTCTGTCACTTCTAGAAGAGACATTGGTCACCTCAAATACTGCAGATATCCCAGAATCCGATGTTTTCTTCTGTAGTGCCCCTAGACTACTGTAGACCTAGAGGGAACTTATTTGAGTGACCCGACTGAGTGAAACATTAATAAAATGACCCCTTGATGTTATATTGAGTATATTCATGTCTACGACTCATTGTGAATCAATAAATAATGATATATGTGTATCTGGATAGTTGATGTAAATGAATAATTACATGTTGTTTAACGATTAACTTTGATTATGGAAAATGTACATGTGAATGATGCTTAACGAATAGTTGTATGAGTGATTATGTGATGAGAACGAAGAAAGTAAATACTGACGAGATGCATTTTTTATTAGATGAATGAGTAATGTTATGAGTAAAATATAAATTCTTAACGAAGTAGGATATTGATGAATCAAATTATGACAATTGAGGACAGTACTACTAATATATGTTAGTGAGAAATGTGTGTAGTGATAGGTGAAACGGTTCACCAACAGACACACAAAGGAATTGAAGGGTTGTAGAGTACAGATAAATCAAACACAGGGAGAGCGATGACGATGTCGACTTCCAACGGAATACCATGCATGAGCAGATAAGCAGTGATCCGCTTGCTCAAGAGAAAAGCGTGAGGGCACACAAGGTGGGCCACGATGGAGTTGGTCATGTACGAGTTGGGGCACACGCAGTGAGAATAGACTCACTCCTCAGTGCCATTAGTCCCTAATAGCGTGTAGAAGGAGGATGGAAGGTAACGGCTCCTGAAATCCCTACATGAAGTTCCCGCAAGTCAAAATGAAAGGATGATGGCAGGAGGGCCCGATGGTGCGGTACCCTATCGAGAACGAAAAGAATGGACACAAGGACCCAATGATGTGGTACCTTTCCAAGGAATGGAAACTACGGATGACTTGACTCGACGGAGTGGTGCCATGTCAGGGAAATGAAATTAAGGAACAGGGAAGCCCAACGGCGCGGCACCGGGATCTTAGTGAAAATTATTATTAAACTTAACTGCATAAAAAATATAAGTTTGCACGTAAAACATTACTTAGAAATGCATTTGAGTACTTTAGGCATTTGCACATCAATGATTACTTTGGCATTTAAATAATATTAAGTGTTATTTAGGCATTTGCACATAAAATAATATTTTGAGCATTTAAAATAATATAAATCTTTGTTTTAGGAGGAAAGTAGAATCCTAAGCATGGACACCTAGTCAACTCCACCTACACCTCAAAACTAGGAGTTAAGTCAAATATCTAGGGGACAAACATGAGCAAACTTAGGAATGTTGGCGCAATTCTTAGAAAAACTAACACATGGGTGGGTGAGTATTATTAAATTGAAAATTTAATAAAATATGTATTTATGCATGAAGCGACATGTGTCGTATGGAATTTTCCTTTAAAAGGAATGCTTTGGGAATGGGTAAAGGACCCAGACCCTGGACGACTATTGTAATTTTGAGCTACCTCATGACTTGATTCTATTCAGAGTTTGGCTGGTAATCTTGGTGGGGGGGAATCCCAAGCTGGGTTTCTTGATTATTGTGTGTGAGCTTTACGACCTGAAGCTCGGGGGTGGCTCTGTGACTGAAAGCATGAGCCTATGGTTGGGTGGCGAAGCTAACGGTTGCTTCGTCAATGGTTAAACGAGCTTCTTCTGGAGGGATCCTACGGAAGACACGGATGGCAGTGGACAAGATGGTATTAGAGACAGGTTATGGTTTTATTTAATTTGCTAAGTTATTCATTTATTTAGTTTGTTTATCTAGTCATTATGGTTTCTAATCTCTTTTGTATCAAGTGGTTGAGTTTCAAGTTAAGCAGGAAGGACCCTATAGGAGGGGACCTACATCTTCGTTTCATCCAACCTTTTGATGCGATATCTACAGCCATTGCACCACATAGCCTTATGGTGTTTTACCTACAACAACCCATACAGGAAAAGAGTACATAATGATCCGATATTTATGATTAACTAGTGCATGTTTATAATGCCATATAATAGGGAAAAAAATCAGCGTGTACAATGACAATATTTTTTACAAATAAATAAATAGTGTGGTTGATTAATATGCTTACCTGCTTATTTTTAAACCTCTTGCTAAATCGATTTCCCTTTGTGTTAGATTTGTATCCCCATTGCGATGTGCAGCTTTAACCAATGAAGCCACACCTTCCCATGATATTCCATGACCAAATTGTTCACATCGTTCGATCCATATCTTCATCCAATCAATATTGTTTGCGATGTTTAAATGAATTGCATCCCACTCTCGACCAACTGTTTGATGACAATAAAATTAAAATTCAATACAAATGTATAGTCACTTAACAAATTATATTACACTCTAAATTGATGAAAACTACTGAATATAAAAATGGAATATGTATGATATATATACATAAAAATCACCAGTCAAATGTGTTATATTACTTTTCACCTTCCTCGATCTACCTTTCCCCTTCGGGCACTCCCCTTTGAAATCTTTATTGGAGTCCAGATGACAAATGCGATGTAAATTGAGATTTGACGCTAATATAGGAAGATATTCACTAATATACAACATGTTTTGGTATACCATATATCCCTTCATCATAGAACCCTCAGCATATGTTCGTTGTCTGACCAAACCCTTCATAAATTTCAAGTACCTCTCAACCATCCACATGGACCTTGAGTGCACAGGTCCACACAGTTCAATCTCCTCAACTTGGTGTATGAGGTAGTGTTCCTGTGCATTGAAAAATGCCGAAGGTAGATGCTTCTACATTTCACACATGAGATGAGGAATTTCTCTCCTACAATACTTTATGTCTTCTTTATGGAATTCTTTAGATGACAACCATCTACAAGTGACATGACAACCCAATCAAGAGATTAAAGGAAAAAAACATTATATTATGTAACATGAATTAGAGAACGAAAATCAAATATAATTTCTATGTTGAATTAAACAAACACTAAGCGCATGAAAAAAATCACCACTTACCTCATGTATTTCCCAAGACTATATATTATTTGCTTGACATTGTTGTCGAAGTTGTCCGGGATAGAGAGAGGTAGAGCATACTATAACAATAATATACAAATATTTTTGTTTTATCAACAAAGAGTAGACAAACAAAAATACCAGCCATATTCACTAGAATAGGAAGAAAATAATAATTAAATGCATACCATAATAATTACCTTCATGAAGACATGCCAATCGTGCATTTTCACCCCCGCGAAATCACCTTTCTTTGTTATGATATCCTTCATGTTCACACAAAATCCGGTGGGAAATTTAATTTTTCGAATGACTTCTTTTACAACATTACTTTGCTAGTCCGTTAACATCCATGGAAGTGAGTTTATATTAAGTTTATCTCTGTTTCTAGGAAATTGAATGACATCCTTCATTTCTTGATTGCTATCTTGAATGTCTTTGCAAATTTTGACAATTTTTTCTTTGTCACTCCTTCCATCCAATATTCGCCATAATGTTTCAGTCACATTCTTTTTGATATGCATTGTATCAAATAGATGAGCAATTTGTAGGTGCTCATAGTAGGGAAACCTACTAAATTGTCTAGGATAACTTTTCATTCCCCATGGAATCCCATTAATGCCTTCATGATCACATGAACGTCAATCATGAAATTACATAAATCAATGTCAATTACAGTAGATAACACACAATAAAAAAATACAATATAACATTTCAAATATGATGATTCATACATACCTTGACGATTTCTATTATATTGCAACTTCCATAGGTGAGGTGTCATTCTCTGTGGTTTTAATGCAGTCTCTTGCTTGCCATTGAACATATGTTTTTTGGTAGTTCGATACCTGTGATTCTTAGAGAGGAAGTGCCTATACTCATCAAACGCCTCCTTTCCTAGGCTTTTTGAATGACGAGATTCGATCTTAGGACCAAAAACTGGACATGCAAATTTTCCCTTTGTCTGAAGACCTACATAAAGAGATGGAATATCTATGTGATCAGTTATAATTCTATACAAAATGACTTGATTATTTAGAAAAACATGTGTTCTTAGTATATTAACTAGCTAGTTCATAAAATTAAATGTAAAAAAAGTGGAACTTATAATTACATACCGCAAAAATGGGTTAACACCGGGGCATCATGTATTGTCCATACAAGCATTGCATGGAATTGAAATTGCCTTTGTCGTATTGGTCTAGATATGCCATACATAGTGATGCCATTCCATAACTTTAGTAGCTCGTCAATAAGAGGTTCAATATATACATTCATATCTTTGACTTGGTACTTACCTGATTGATTTGAACATATAAAAAATATAATTATGAGACGTGCCATGTAGATATATAAACCATATTGCACAATAGAAAAAAATTAAATATATATATATGATATTATGTGACAAAATACAATAAATGAGATACCACTACATCAAAAAAAAAACTGTAGACACAATATACCTGGAACAATCATCGACAACATTATGTGGTCCCTCTTTATTGTCAACCATGGAGGAATGTTATTGTTGATAGCAAAAATAGGCCACATGGAGTAAACTAATCTCATCTCTGCAAATGGATTGACACCATCTGGTGCCAAAGAAATCCTAAGATTACGAGGTTCTTCTTTAAAGTGAGGCCATTTTTCCTCCATATCTCTAAATGTAGACCCATCTGCAGCCATCCGAATAATGTCATCTTGACTTTTGTTCCATGCATGGTAATCAATAAAATGTGTTATGTTTTTGCACCTGAACTGTCGTTGCAAACGTGGAATAATGGGAATATAATGTAGAACTTTGGGAGGCACCTTTTTTGTTACTTGATCTGTTCGATATCTACTGATATGACATTCAGGACATTCTGTTGCAAATTCATGCTGATTATAATATAGAACATGGTCATTGGGGAATGCATGAATTGCTTCATATTGCATTCCAATTTCTTTCATGATGGCAGATAAATATCGACATGTGTGAGGTAAAATATTTGACTGTGGTAACAAATATTCACCTATCATGCTACAACAAATAAAATAAAAATATACTAGTTAATATAATATAGAAATAATATTAATGAAACAAATTCATATTCCGTATTAAATTGACATATGAATTAACAATACAATTATTAGACGATCATATATATTATGTGATGGAATGTATTACATAACTTAACATCCATGTGATTGTTATGTTTGAAAGACCATTCATAACCTTCAATTTCATTATCAACAATATAGAAGAGAGAAGAGTTGTCTTGGAGCCTTCATAAAGTGGTTCGTATGCCTTCTCAAGAAGAGGTATATCATGAATATCATCAAAATGATAATCATCATCCTCATCCATTCTAACATTAAATGAATCATGGATCAAAGTATTTGTAACATCATATTCAACTATGTTATCAGTATGATCATATTCTTCAATTTGATCATTAACTTGTTCTCCATTAATATTCATAGCTCCATGTTCCTCTGGTACTTGTCCTGGAAGCACTTCCTCCGGACGATATGTCGTAGGATGTCTTTCCTTTATAATTACATGAAACCATCAATAGATAAAAGTTAATATAAGAAATTCAAATGCAAGATGTAATAACATAAATGATTTTGGAATACAAGAAGTAAACAATTGAGCTGTTGGTCAAATAGGTGCATCCAAACTTTCCGAGAAACATAAAAATTGACCCAATTACTGAGCAAAGCTACTCAAATATAAATTAGAATTTTCCATACTGTAAACTAAGGTAATATAAATGATGCTATGGTTTCTATAGAGAAAATAGAAGAGAAACAACATGCCAATATAGTCGTTATTTCTATTATCATGGAAAGTGACACAAATCTAGAGAGCTAAGTGCTTTCCCTGGTGAGTGGGTTACTCTCACTAACGAACAAATAAATGAGTTATTCTACTATACCCTAGATTCAACATGCACACAAGAAAAACATAATATAATATAATAAATATTAAATATTAAAATAATATTTATTGTCCATTCTAGTCCCAATCTATTGAAACCATCAATATGTTCGGGTACACAGGGTACTACCAAAGGACCGAACACCAAGAGCAACCACTTCACACAAACAGATCACAGATCAACACACCGATGTTTTGACGTGGTTTAAACCCTCTTGAAGGAAACACTCCACGGCCCCGGCCAAATAGCTTCTACGGGACAATTTATTATGCAAAGAAAGAAAGTTACAAATGAGCTTCTCATAATCGATCAACTAAACAATGACCCTCCATGCTCTTTAAATAGAGATCATGGACCAATCGGGTGTTAAGCCACGGATCAAGGTTAGGTTTGATCTAAGAGAAGTTGAGCCGTCGGATCACTCTATGTCGGAAACATATCGTGACCGTCGGATTAAGTATATACAAATGCATACTAATGCATACTAAAGAAACACACTATCCCTAACGGATATATTACACAAGTTGATCTTAACTAACTCCTAAGTGTCTAATTATCCTAACATCCCCCCTTAAGAACAACTTGGGATAGGATTGAAGGATTTACAAAAGTGACACTATTAGGAGAAGGAAGGAGGCATTAGAGCCTATCCCCCCTTAATGACAAGTTCTTGAACTCCTAACATAGATCGAAGTTTAGAAAACTTCGCTTCTGTAAGAGACTTGGTGAAGATGTCTGCAACTTGATCATCTGTAGGGCAAAAGAGCACTTCAAGAACATGATCATGAACAAGATTTCTGATGAAGTGCATATGTAGCTCAATGTGTTTGCTGCGTTGATGTAGAACTGGATCTTTGGCAAGCTTGATGGCACTTTGATTGTCGCACCAAAGTGGAGTAGGCTGCTGCTGCTCGAATCCAAACTCTGAAAGGATCTGTCGAAGCCATAAGGCTTCCTGACTGGCATTGACGGCTGCTCGATATTCTGCCTCTGCTGAAGAAAGAGCAAGAGCTTGTTGTTTCTTACAAGCCCAAGTAATAGGTCCAGATCCCAGACTGAAAACATAACCTGCAGTAGACTTTCGATCATCAGGATCGCCGGCCCAATCTGAATCAGTGAAACCAACCAACAAAGGTTTCCCCCCTGTACTGTAATGAATCCCAAACTGAACTGTACCTCGAATATATCGAAGTATTCTTTTAGCTGCTTTCCAGTGACTTTCATGAGGTGTCTGCATATAACGGGAAACTCGACCAACGGCAAAGGAAAGGTCAGGACGGGAATGAGTCAAGTATAAAAGACTACCAACAAGCTGACGATACAATGTGGCATCTACTTCAGGTGAAGTACAAGTGGCAGAAAGTTTGACTCCAGACTGGAAGGGAGAAGGGGCTGGTTTACAATCTTCCATGTGAAAGCGACGAAGAAGGTCACAAGCATACTTAGACTGAGAAAGAAATATTCCTTCTTTGGTTTGCAAAACTTGGAGACCAAGAAAATAATGCAAATGTCCTAAGTCTGACATTTCAAAAGTTTGTTTAAGACTGGATTTCACATGGGTTATAAGCTTAGGGTCACTACCAGTAAGAATAAGGTCATCAACATATAGAACAAGTATGATGAGATGGTTTCCTACTTTCTTGGTATAGACATTGGGGTCAGAATGGCATCTAGAAAAACCAGTGTCAAGGAGAAAGTTATCCATTTTGGCATACCAAGCTCTAGGAGCTTGCTTAAGGCCATATAAGGATTTCTTAAGGCGACAGACAAGGCTAGAGTTATTCTGAACATAGCCAGGAGGTTGTTCCATGTAAATTTCCTCCTGTAAATCACCATGTAAGAAGGCAGACTTGACATCCATTTGATGGACTTCCCAGTTGTGTAAGGCTGCAAGGGAAAGAACAAGGCGGATGGAGTTCATTTTGGCGACGGGAGCAAAGGTTTCATTGTAGTCAATCCCTTCAACTTGAGAAAAAACTTTGGCAACTAACCTTGCCTTAAGTCTTTCAACACTTCCATCTGATGCATACTTAGTTCTGTAGACCCATTTACATCTGACAAGTTTTCTTCCTTTTGGAAGAGGTTCAAGATCCCAAGTATCGTTCGCCATTAAGGAACGATATTCTTCATCCATGGCTGCATCCCAATCTGGATTCCCTGAAGCTTCTGCAAAATTTTCTGGATCATGATTCTCGGAAACTTGAGCCAAAAGAGAAGAGGCTCGCTGAAACTGAGAACGTGTTCGACGTTGATCTCTAGGATCACCGGCAAGATCACCAGCTGCTTCACATGTTGAACGGACCCATCGAGGAAGCACTTGTGCTGGTGCAACTGGAGGAACATGACCAGGCGGAGGTGGATTTTCATCCTCACTGTCATCATCAGAAACTGGAGTTGGAAACCTGTCAAGGAAGTTGGAAGAAGAAGAAGAAGGCACAAACGCCGAATCAGGCTCGCAGGCCAAAGATGGCACACTCGCCGAGTTAGGCTCACAGGCCAAGATATTTTCATCAAATTTAACATCTCTTCTAATGATTATAGCATGAGAATGTGGTTGAAGAAGTCTATAACCTTTTACATCTTCAGAATATCCAACAAATATGCACTTTTCACTTTTAGGCTGCAATGCTTTCCGTTTTTCATCCGGAATGTGAGCCCATGCTTCACTACCAAACACACGAAAGTGACTTACATCAGGTTTAACTTTACTCCATGCTTCTTCCGGTGTTATACATTGTAATGCTTTTGTGGGGGTGCGATTAACTATGTAATTTGCACAATTTATGGCTTCAGCCCAAAATTGAAGACTTAGTCCCTTAGATTGGATCATACAATTAGCCATTTCTTTTAAAGTGCGGTTCTTCCGCTCAGCTACACCATTTTGTTGTGGTGTATATGGAACAGTGTGTTGTTGTTGGATGCCTTGTTCAGTGCAGAAAGTAGTGAACTGTTTGTTAACATATTCTCCTCCATTGTCAGATCTTAACTTAATAATTTGATGACCAGATTGTTTTTCAACAAGGGCCTTGTAGGCCAAGAACATGTTAAATACTTCGCTCTTAAGTTTTAGGAAATAAACCCAAGTGCGTCTGGTGTAATCATCAATGAAAGTTAAGAAATACTTGAAACCAGAAAAGGAAGCAGATGGAAGAGGACCACACAAGTCACTATGCACAAGCTCCAAGGGAACCGAGGCGTGCCAAGAGGCACGTTTGTCAAAACTGTCCCGATGATGTTTTCCGAGTACACAACCGGAACAAACACCATCTCTGCAAGATACCATCGGAAGACCTGTCACCATATTTTCTTTACATAGTTGTTGCAATGAGCGATAATTTAAGTGACCAAATCGCTCATGCCAAAGTTTGCTCAAGTTATCACTATGAGCAACAAAAACTGAAGGGAAAGGTGATGACCCAAAGTTGTTAAACTTGTACAACCTGGTAATATCATCAACAATTCCAGTAGCTAGAACCTGTTGAGGATCTTTAAAATCCTTGATTACAACTTGGTGAGGTGTAAAGGTCACTGTTTTACCTTCACCAGAATGAGTGATCTGATAGACTGATAACAAATTGCAGGAAATTCTTGGAACACATAGTACATCACTAAAATGACCATTATCTACTGGAACTGTTCCATCTCCTACAACACTTAGAGATCTATCATCACCAACAAATATTTGTTTGGTGTTACATTCATGCATAGTAGAAAAGATGGCTTGATCCTTAGCCATATGATAAGATGCTCCAGAATCAATGAGCCATTCATTTGAAGTAGAAGAAGAAGATGCATTATAAGAATAACCAGAAGCACAAAGTGCATGTCCATGAGAGGCAGATTCTGAAGGCGAATCTAGACTGATGTGGTGCTTCTTCATTGCTGCTTCCAAGGCTGCCATCTTCTTGAAACACTTAGATTCATCATGATTATCTTTTCCGCAATAGTTGCAATGACGCTCAGTCTTCTTGCCTTTTGGCTTGGATCCTTTGTCATTTTTTAAAGAAGAAGCTGACTGAGAGTGTTTTGGACCCTTGTTTGACTTATTATTGCGAAAATTTTGTTTCTTGGGAGGCTTGGACTTTTCTTTCTGTTGGGACAATAAGGCTTTCCCAGATGTATCTGCATTGTTGATTATTCCAAGATGAATGAGTTTATCTTGTTCTCTAATCAAGGAATCACAAAAGGATTCAAGACTAGGCTCTTGATAGCTAGCTGCATTCAATGACGCTTTCATGGAGTAAAATGTAGATACAAAAACAGAATATGCAGGTCCAAGTTTGGAAAGAATATGATAAATGCATTGTTTGTCTTCCCTCTCAATCTTACATTCTGCACATAGGAGCTTGAGAGTTTTGTACTTAGATAAATAATCTTGAATGCATGAAAAGTCACTTGGATTTAAAGAAATCAACTCATTTTCGAGTTGGTGACCTCTAATTTCATTGTGTTTACCAAACACAGATTCCAACTTGTCCCAAGCAGCATTAGGTTCATCAAGTCCAGATATGTGGAATCGCAAATCAGTAGAGATTGACATCCCAATCAATCCACGAGCTTCATCACATCTATTTGCCCATTTTATTTTTTTATCATCATCAGTGGGTTCTTTTTCTTTCCCTGTTGTAATTCTGAAAAGTCCTCTACTTCGTAGAACATCCTCCATACGAGATTTCCATGAGAAATAGTTGGAACTGTTAAGTAGAATATCACAAAGGGCAGCCATATTTGTAAATTAATGGCTGTAAAAGAAGAAACCAATAGTCTGGATGTGAAGAGCTCGAAAAAATAGGCGGTTTAAAAAAAAACGGCACTGAAAACGGACTCTGTATGATGAAGTTATGCTTGAACAAAGAAACTGTTGAAGATCTCCCCAATAGTGACGTGGCACCTAGAGAATGTCCAGCAAAAAAAAGAACCCCCCTCTTCCCAAGATGAACCTTTTGACAATCACTTTACAAAAAAGTTGCTTTTAAGTGAATCAGTTTTGTAAAATAAGTGATTTCACTTTTACAATAATATTACTTTTAAATAGTGCAACAATAAATAAAAAGCTTAAGTGACTCACTTGTATTTTTATTTTTTTTTATTATTTAAGTGAGATGCACTTTTACAAATAAAGTAACTTGAAAATAGAAATTGCATGCACTTTTCCTTTTAAAAGTAACTTCCTAAGACTTGAACTCAAGACCTATTAAGGAATAAAGCAACTTTGAACCAAGTGAGCTAGATTAAAATATATGTAAAATATGGGAATGAGTAAGGGGGCTCTTTTTTTTTTTTTACTCTTCTTGCTCGGTTTGCGTGCTTGCCCTTTTCCCTGCAAAACAGACCACAAATCGAAACAAAAAAAAACTTTTCCACACTTGTGGAGTTAGATCTTGTTAGCTTGCCCGGAAAGTCTACGTTTTCTCTCTGTTTCTGATTTGCCGAGATCACGCAAGGTGCACGGCAAAGAGCATACGCAGCCGAGAAAAACCCTTTCCCTTTCTGTTTCTGATTTGCCGAGATCGCTCAAGGTGCACGGCAAAGAGCATACGCAGACGGGAAAGCAACAATCCGAACCCAAAAAAATCTAACAGAAAAAAAATGAAATATGAGATTTTTTTTTTCTTTTAAAAAAACGAAATAAAAAAATGCATCACTGTAACATTATACCTTCAAATCTGATGAAATACGCGTTTCTGGAGCAACCGGGAACCGTTTTCGATCAAACGAAAACTATTTTCCAATGGAAACGACGCTCCGGACACAATGGAACACCTCCCACAGCCCAGAAATGCACAGAAATACTAGAACTAGAAACCCTTTCGAGTTTCGGCAACAACAGTTCAAGATCTAGATCATAACCGGAAGCGGCACTTCATAAAAGCTCTGATACCATGTTCGGGTACACAGGGTACTACCAAAGGACCGAACACCAAGAGCAACCACTTCACACAAACAGATCACAGATCAACACACCGATGTTTTGACGTGGTTTAAACCCTCTTGAGGGAAACACTCCACGGCCCCGGCCAAATAGCTTCTACGGGACAATTTATTATGCAAAGAAAGAAAGTTACAAATGAGCTTCTCATAATCGATCAACTAAACAATGACCCTCCATGCTCTTTAAATAGAGATCATGGACCAATCGGATGTTAAGCCACGGATCAAGGTTAGGTTTGATCTAAGAGAAGTTGAGCCGTCGGATCACTCTATGTCGGAAACATATCGTGACCGTCGGATTAAGTATATACAAATGCATACTAATGCATACTAAAGAAACACACTATCCCTAACGGATATATTACACAAGTTGATCTTAACTAACTCCTAAGTGTCTAATTATCCTAACACAATAGATAAAAGTTAATATAAGAAATATTAAAATAATACATACATTTACAAAAGCAATCAAAATAAAAACATATATAATGCAAAACTTACAAATGGATGATATTCATATCCCCCCTCAATGTGTCCATGTTCTCTACAATGTTTTCTGGCTGTTGTGATCAAAATTCCTCTCCTCTTAAAGCCCCTGCATTGACTACATGGACAATAACATTTCCCATCACCCCTTCTTCTCACTCCATCCCACAATCTAGCAAGCAATTGTTGATTTTGTTCCTCTGGATTAGGAATATTGCTATTTGAAATTTTCTCATAAAGAGCTTGAATGAAGATTATCGATCTTAGAAAATCAAGCTCCACACTTCGCTCACTTTAATCACAAAAACAAGAGAAATAATGAAAAACAGTCCGCCAAAAAACAATCGCCGAATAAAAAAACATCCGCAATCCGTTGCTTATATAGCAAACATGTCATAATGTTTCGGAATTTATAGGTTTTATAATATTACCTCTTGTCAGATTTCCGACGAATTGAACTTAGTTACTATTGGAGAATAGATGTCATGTATTCGCCATAGTAGAACAATATCTGGCGAGAATAGGCCGTTGGATATCTGACACCCAGGGCCATAATATGGCGTCGGATATCCGACATCTTAGGGTTTCATATTAACCAGGATATCCTTTCGCAATGGTCAATATTCATCGGATACTGTCGAATGTCGTCGGATATATTATGGACGTCGGATATCCGATGGACCCTTGTATCATTTAAAAAAAACTCATCAAATTTCGTAAATTTGAAGGTGAAATTCGACGACAAAGTCCTTTTCGTCAATGGTCATCAGATTTTCTCATCGGATTTTGGGTTCAAATCCATTAGTGGTATAAAAAATCATAACCCTTAGGACTAAGGGGGTGTACTACCAAAAATGTGGACAAACTACCATAGTTATACCCATAATACCTAAAACATAAAAGGTGGTACAAATCAAAAGATAACTCAAGATGAGTAAAAGACCCAAAAGGTAAGAGGAAAGGTACCACAAAAAAATGAAACGACAAGGTACCACAAGACCAATAAAAAGTAGGGTGTAAGGACCAAAAGTAAATCAACCATTGTGGGGAAGGTACAAATATGGTCAAATATATATTGAAATAGCTCCTTGTAACTACTTGTTATTTGACATGCCAAAGAGATGGAAGGTCAAATAATGTCAAATATATGCAATAGCTCCTTGTAACTACCTCTTATATGCAATATCTCCTTGGAACTACCTCTTGTAACTCAAATAGGACCTCTAAAAGGTATGATAGCAACCAATCTTTCTAACTAAGGTTTGGAGGGTGGTACGAAGTCGAAAGACTCATAACAATTTGGACAAAGAGGGTGTACCTCAAATGTGGACAAACTATCATAGTACGCATAAGACAAAAACCATAAAAGGTGGTACAAATCAAAAGATAACCCAAGATGAGTAAAAGACCCAAATGGTAAAAGGAAATGTACCACAAAAATATTATCAACAAAATGAAAGGATCAAAATTCAATCAACCAAGGTGGGGTACAACCAATCAGCTCTCTCTAAAATGTACCAGTGTTCCATATAACCTAAAATTCCATCATCACAGTAAAAGTAAAAGTCCACATGGATGATGTGATCACGTGGTCCTCTACACTACTCCTAAGGTCAAGCGTTACTGGCTCCATCAAAGGGTGTCTAGTCCCTTGAGAAGACCATTTAACTCAACCATCTCGAAGACCTAGGAGAAGAGGACATCACACATCAGGTCATGTGCAAGCTAATGAGGGTCACTTTTGGCACATTAGATGCAATAGAAAACTCAAAAATAAGGAATCCCTCAACTTACTTGGTTCTTTTGAGATACTTACATAAGATATCTTGCCTCGAGTTAAAAAGATGAAATGTAGGAAAGTGAGTCACGTTTCCGAATATGTAAGTTTTAAGTATTGAAAATTTACATAACTATGTCAAATTGCATTTTTTCTAACAGTCACTTTTTATTTTTTTGGCAAATGATAAGGTATATGTTTTTGTGGGTGCATCATTTCATTGCTTAATTGATGGTTTCGGGCTACAAAAATTAGTAGACATGTATAGAACCTATAGCACTAGTGCAACGCTATTTTTCAAAAATTAAATGTTTAATTTTTTATGTTAGGAACCCATGTCAACCCTTCTATTTACTTTGTTAGTATATTGTTGTTGGACGCATATGCTTTGTAAGTCGTCCCGTAGTATTTGTTGATCCATAGTTTGTAGTATTGTTGTTGGACACATATGCTTTTTAAGTCATCTCGTAGTAATTATTGATCCATATTTTGTATTGGCCCATGGTTTGTGTCGGCACATGGTATTGACCCATGATATTGGCGCCTAGACTTAGTATATAAGTTGGTGTTGAGACCAATGAAGGTACCGTGAAGTTAATTGTATTGAGCTTGCTCAAAGGAGGTTGACCCCTTGAAGTGGCCTGCGATCAATATAAAAGTGATTTTGAGTTCTGTTATTTCTGATATTTTGTGTATTTACATTAATTAATTATTGCAGGTTCATCACATCTGGTATCAGAGCACTTTCTTGGACTCGTTGGGTGGAATTTCTATCAATTTTTTTTTCGCATCTGTTGCAGCTTCGGATTTGGGAATAATCCCTATCTGCTTAATTGTGGGAAGTACTTGGGCATAAGCCTTAAAACTCATTGTGAGGAGTACCACAGAAACCCCAAAGTAGCTGGCCCATTGAGAGGACCTGCCAGCGAAAAGAGCAACGACCCCTAGTTGATTGACTAGTTCCCACCGATGAGGTAAACCAAGAGTTTTCGTTTGTGGAAAAGCGGTTATTAGTTTTACCTGAGTCGTGGAGTGAGGGGTACTGCCCCAATACGCAAGCCGTTAGACATCATTGGTGGCTGAGTGAAACCCCTGAACTGTTAGGAAGCCGCACATACCTGGGGTCCATATCTATTTTCAGCTGAGCTGTTGCCGATCACTGCTGCGCCGTTTCAGATCCAGCCGTTTTAGATCCATTCTGAAAGTCATTCCAGATCCAACCATTTCAGATCTATTTCAGATCCAGCCGTTTTCGATCCATTCGGTGCCACTTCAGATCCCTTTGTTTCCAATCACTTCCGCGCCATTACAGATCTATCTGTTTTAGATCCCTTCCATGCCGTAGCAGCCGTTTTAGATCCATTCCGAAAGTCGTTCCAGATCCAGCCATTTCAGATCTATTTCAGATCCAGCCGTTTTCGATCCATTTGGCGTCATTTCAGATCCCTTTGTTTCTGATCACTTCCATGCCATTGCAGATCTATCTGTTTTAGATCCCTTCCACGCCGTAGCAGCTCCATTCTGAACTGAAAATAAAAAAAAATAAAAAAAAAACAAAACAAAAACAAAAAACAAAAAAACAAAAAAAAAACAACAACTCCATATCTCCCTTATTTTCACTCTGTTTCCCTTGAAACTTCTCTAGAACCCCTGTAATCTCATTCTGCATATTTCATTCCTGAGGACCCTATCCCAAATTCCACTTCCCAAAGCCTGAAATCCCACATTTTTCTATTTTTAGGGTTTGCCATAACTTCCTCATATTTTACCCAATCACCTTCAAATTTTACCACAGAGTTCCTTTCCTAATTTTGCTTCTTTGTCCCTCTCTGCCAAAGTTTCTCATTCTTTCACCCCGCTTTTGAAATCCTCCTTTTCTACTTCCCTGTCCCTTTGGCAGTGTCCAAAACCTCGTCAAACCCCAATTACCCATCCGATTTTTTCCCAAATCCAAATTTTCCTTTACTAAACAAGCTTTTGTTTTTGTTTTTCTATCCATTCCCCCCCCCCCACAAAAAAAAAAGCCCTGTTATGGTTGTCACCTGCGTAGGAGCAAAAATCATGGAAGAAGCACTTGCAGCCATCCAAACCAAACTCCAAGATCTTGATGAAAAATTTCTCAGCCTCCATCTTCAGCATTTAGCCATGAACAATAACCGACAATTAGAATCTTCTGCCTCTAATGGGTTCTCTTCTTCCAGCACTTTCTGTGGTTCGAAGCTTGAATTTCCTCACTTTAATGGTACTGATCCGACTGGATGGATCGATCGTGCAGAACAGTATTTCAGTCTGCATAATACTTTTGATGTCCAAAAAGTTCCACTTGCATCTTTTCATTTGGAACAAGAAGCCCTTCAATGGTACCGTTGGTACATCAAGGCTCATGATGATCCAAACTGGACAGATTTTTGCCAACTCCTTTTGCAACGATTTGGTCCTAGTGCTTTTGATGACTTCACCGGAGCACTCACTAAACTTCGTCAAAATGGCACTGTGAGAGAGTATCAGACAGAATTTGAGAAACTAACCAACCACATAGAAGGATTGTTTGGTGACTTCTACTGGAGTTGTTTTATCAGTGGTCTTAAGGATGAAATCCGCCCAGAGGTCAAAATGTTCTGTCCCAACACAATGATGGAAGCCTTGGGGTTGGCTAAGTTGGCAGAAGACAAGATTGCTACCCAACAACGCTCCAAACCCACTTTTGTTCCCTTCCAAAATATGGGTTCTCAATGACCTCCCATCCTGCCAGCTCCTCGACCAACTCCTATCAAGAATTTGTCCGAAACAGAGATGCAGGAAAGCAAAGAAAAAGGGCTTTGTTATAATTGTGATGAAAAATTCACTCGGGGACATAGATGTGTTCAACAAAAGCTTTATCTCTTGGATGTGGATTCTCCTCCCGCCTCTGAAGTTGGTGAAGAGGCTCTAGATACACCGGATGATCAGATTGACATTTAGGAGCCGCCTATTGACCTTCCATCTCAAGACAACCACCCAGAGATATCTCTCCATGCTTTATCTGGCGTCACCACCTCCCAAACAATGTGGGTCAGGGGTTACTTCAAGAAGCTTCCTCTTACAATACTCATTGATTCTGCCAGCACTCATAACTTCATTGACCCTCGGATCGCCAAACAGGCTGATTGTTTTGTCCATCCTTGCTCCAACTTTGAAGTCATGGTTGCCAATGGGGGAACCTTACCTTGCAAGGGGAAGTGTCACAATGTGTGTATCTCTCTGGAAGATTATAACCTGCACTCTGACATGTTTGCTTTGTCCCTAGGAGGATGTGATGTGGTCTTGGGCATTCAATGGTTATGCACACTTGGCACCATCTTATGGGATTTTGCTGAACTTTGGATGCAGTTTTCAGTCAATGGGACACAACACAAATTTATGGGCTCACAACAAGGGTCTCTCTGCATCATCAGTTCACATCGTCTGGAAAATATCCTTAAGAATAATTCACATGGTATCATCGCTTAGCTCCATTCCATTCAGAAGCAACCACCAATGGTCTCCACTACTTCCTTGGATGAGATATGCAAGTGTCTTTGTTGCACCAGTGGGCTTATCGCCTTCAAGAGACCTTTCTGGTAAGCATTTAGCCACATCTACATCTCAGTAGAAAATGATGGCTATTTTGCATGCAGTACAGAAGTGGCAACCATCCCTATTAGGAAATCATTTCTTCCTCAAGACTGATATCCAGAGTCTAGAACATTTTCTGGAACAATGGGTCTCCTCACCAGCACACTGGAAATGGGTTATCCAACTCATGGGTTAAGACTATGTGATCACTTACAAGACGGGTAAGGATAATATGGTGGCAGATGCTCCTTCTCGCCAATTTGATGACCTAGTTTCACTTACAGTTATTTCTCTGCTTGTTCCAAATTGGTTGCAATCTGTTCAACAGGGCTATCTCTTCTCTAAAATCTGTGCTTCTTCATCGGCAGGGCATTCTAGGTTCCTCAAAACCTATGACCGGGAACAATGTAACTTCTTTTGGCAGGGAATGAAAATGAAAATTCACCACATGGTGGTTGAGTGTGATACTTTCCAAGTCAACAAGCGTGAAACGACACTCCTTTCGAGACTGCTTGAATCCTTGCTCATCCCTACACAGATGTGGATAGCTATTTCTATGGATTTCCTAGAAGCGCTCCAGTGGTACAATACCACCTCTAAAAGGACACCATATGAAGCAGTTTATGGCCAGGCACCGCCATTTCTTCTTCCATACACACTCAGCAACTCCCCAGTTCAGGAAATTGACTCGGCTCTTCGAAACTATGATCAGATTCTTCTCATTCTGCAGGACAATCTTCACATGGCAAGAATTCGACTGAAACAACAAGCCTATCAGCACCGTTCTGAGCGCACTTTTCATGCAGCCGATATGGTCCTTCTTCGTCTACATCCTTCCAAGCAATCCTCCCTGAAACTCAATAGGTGTTAGTTGGATGGAATGCAACTCGAGGATGCTACAGGGGAACCACTCCTTCAGATTCTGCATCAAATTCCACATCTAAATCATTGAGGACAAAGCTTTTTCTAAGGGAGAGGGGATGTTAGGTGTAATGTCCCTTATTAGGAATTTTATTAAAATTGCAATTTTCCACTTTTTTCTTTGGTTCGACCTTTGACTAGTTTCGATCTCTAGGTCCCAAATTTGCCCCAAATGATCCCAAATATTATGAGAAGGTATATGAATGATATTAGAACATAAATATGTGTTTCAGGGATGCCTTTGTACCTTTAAAACACTTCTGCAAATACTCTTTCAATTCTTGTCAATGTAGGTAACTTTACTAGTGATTTCCCTTTGACTAGTATTGGTCTCTAGGTCTCAAATTGACTCCAAATGCCTTCAAATATTCAAGGAAGGTTTATGAATGATATTAGGAATTGAATATGATGTTCAGGGATAACATATGGCCACCAAATGACCTCTGCAAACTCTCTTAAGATTCTGGACCAAGTATGCAATTTTACTAGTAATTTGGGGTTCAAATCCCCCTAAGGTAAGTACTGAAAATGGCTTCCCAAATGCCTCCAAACCCACTCAAATTTATGAAAAGAGGTATGTAATGTGTTAATTATGTTATTAAGGTCTCATATGCACCATTAATGGTTTATTACAACTGTTCTCACCCTCTTCCATTCAACTGCAAAAATCCCCAATTCGACCCTTGGGGAAATGGCACTATTTCACCTCCCAATACAACTAAATTGAGTACAAATGCTTCAAATGCTCAAGTACAGTACATGAAACTTGTATAATACATCCATGGCATTATATTGATCACAAATATATCAGAGAATCATCCATTCATTCGAAATCATCATCAATACATTGGCTCACAACAAGGTAGTGGGGAAATGGCATTGTTCTTCCATTAAAAATGAGATTTATATATTTCTACTTGGAATTTCGACCTGAAACTTTTTGGAGATGAAGAACAGAGAATTTAATTCATATTAAAAAATAAATGGAGCATTAAAAGCTTCCCCAAAGAGTACAATAGCTCACCAAAAACGCCCTCCCTCAAGGATCAAGAATATGCCATCAAAACTGGAAATGGTTGAAGGAGTGAGCTGCAATAGAAGAAACCATGAGCTTCCCTATAGCTTACACCTGCAAATAAAGACTCCATTAAAGCTCCAAATGAAAGGTCTGAATGGCCTTTCCAATTACCAACTTGGATTGGAATCTTTCACCCTCGAAATTGGCTAAGGCAAGAAACTAGTCATCCACTAGCTCTCCCTCTTCACAAATGCAATTGCAAATTCTACAAATGATCAAAATCCATTCTCATACTTCATTTCTACATTTTATAACCAACATTAGCCTTCTAAGGGTCGAAATCCTCTCAATAGATTCAATATATTTTCATTTAGGAAATATTCCACATTTGCCACTTGTCTCCTAGTTCCAACCTTCCATCTTCTCCCAAATTCGATTTTGAGTCTCTTTGGCTTCTCCCACTCCCAAATTCGCCTTCTTTGAGCCTATTTTTGGGGCTGACATGTCATAGTGGTCAGATGTCAGAGGTCAGGTCTGCAATTTGTCATAGTTGTCATAGATGCTCCATCATTGGTGTCATAGGGCTAGGGAATCTAGCCCAAGTGTCCACAAACTTCCACTTTGACTCTTTATCTTCCATGGAGGTTACCAATCCTTCCAAATTCGAACTAAGATGCTCAATGACATGTGTTATGACTTACCAACTCACCCAAGAGTGTTCACATTCCCATTAATTCGAATTTGCAAAAGAGAGATACCATGTATTATGAAAAATCAAGCTAGTGTGGGTCCCACATCCTCCATATGTCTCCAAAACCATTTGTCACTTAGGATTTCTCTTGAATTTCTTTATTCACTCTATTTATTAAATACTTGAACCCTTCTAATGTCTAAATATCATTTATTATCCCCCTTATTCCAAATCCCAAAGCTTCCACCCCAAACCTAGGAAACTAGTAATTTTCCTCCTTGGCAATTATTTGACCCTTAACACCAATTTTACAAACTCTAATGAATATGGCTAATGTGATTAGGCCATTGTGACCCAATTCCAAATTTGGGACATGACAAATCCTCCCTTCCCAATATTGCTTGTCCTCAAGCAATTTCAAACAAGGGTGTTGAAGAACCTGCTTTCTGTATAATTCTTTGAAGTTGCCATTGAATTGCCAAACCTTGAGTCTTTGGGTTTCCATGAAGATTTTAGAGAGGAACCACCATGCTTGCTGTTGCACTACTCTAATAAAAATCACTTTATTAAGTGGGAAATCCATCTCCCATACTTCTCGTTTCCCCCAAAAAATTGAAACCAATGAGATAAAAATTATTCCAGGGTCCCATTGCTTGTATTGCACCCCAACAATTAAGAGTGCTCTCCAACCTACACCATTAGATAAGAGGATTCCTGGATCCCATTTTCTTGTATGCATTCTTCCAAACATCATGAGTACCAAATATATATCATCAAAGTACATAACAACATAATGAAAATGTACATCAAGGATATGCTTCATCAAAGAGTCATGAAAGTGCTTATACCTCCAAGCAAGTAGACCACCATTTTCCAAGTGCATACAAGCTTCAAGTGACCAATCAAATCTGCTCCAATGACATAGGTGAGGATCCCATGTCCTATAATGCTGCTCCAAAAGGATGTGATATGCATCAAAATATTCAGCCATGTATTCTTTCATCCAAGAAGTGAATGAAGAATCTCCACTAGAATCTGAACCAAATAATGAGCAGAAAAAACAAGGAGACTTCAAATGACTCAAAGAAGTCTCACCCATACATCCATGAATGTGAGAATCATAAAAATGTAACAAAGTATGTGGCTTCCAACAAAAATGTTCTCCCATCATAAATCTATTCATCCAAGTGTTGGATGAAGTTCCTCTAATATCAAATGAACCCAGTGTTGAGCAAGAAAAACCATGAGTATTCAAGTGACTCAAATCCATATCATAAGTGCATCCATGTAGATATGAATCATCATAAAGTGACAAATTATGCTGCTGCAAATGTGAATAAGAATGTGCTCCAACCATGTCATCATAAAAGTTAAATATAGGAGTTCCATACTCCTCATGTGGCACCATCAAAAAGAACCCTTTCACCCATACTTCATTGAGACTAATGTTACAAAACATGGAATTGTAGGATGTAGGAGAATGAACCAAATCACTCAAATGATCAAAAAGTACAGAAGTTTCATCATGGGAAGGATCCATATG
The DNA here is from genome assembly GCA_027924585.1 of Larix kaempferi. NCBI lineage: Eukaryota > Viridiplantae > Streptophyta > Pinopsida > Pinales > Pinaceae > Larix > Larix kaempferi. Next base: position 6,870,477 of record BSBM01000632.1, read on the forward strand.
GGTAGTATCATGCAACTCCTTCAAAAGTGTGAACTCTTTGTCATAGTTTGGTTCCAATGTAGAGGAATCATGCTCTTCTTTAAAAATTGCATAACCTTCATCAAGAGGCAATTCAAATTCCTCTTCCACCACATCAAGTGTTTGGATCTCTTCAAGTTCATCTTCAAACACATCAAGAACATTCAAATTTTCACATTTCTCATGATCCACCATGTCATGAGAATCCTCCAAACAATCTACCATTTGACAATCTGAAACATAGGAGGAAAAACAAGTATCTTGCAACTTTTCAAGAAGTTGCTCATTTTGAATTGTGAGCTTATGAATATCCTCATTATTCTTCAAGTATGCATCATGTAACAATTCATTAAGCTCAAACAAATGGTTTCTATCAAAAAGCAAAGACATGAAATTACCTTTGATGTGGCACATTGCTCTTTGAATCTTCCCCATATCTTCAAGGAAGGATGTTTCCTCCAATGAAGTAGCTCTCCAACAAGAATTTGACACCAATGCTTGAGTGTCATGGAGAATGCTGAGGGACTCTTGGATCTTCTTTTCATTCATCTTTAAGGACCCTTCAAGAAAATGAGGCTCTTGCAAATGAACCTCCTCATCTTCTTCATTTTTGCTTGGACCAACTTCATGAAGCTCAAGTGGTGATGGGGAAGTTGATCTTGGTTCTTCTTCAATTGCTACAAGGTCTTCATTATCATGCTTAATGGAACTTGGGCTTGCAGCAACACTTTCAAAAGTGATCTCTATGTCACCAACATAGAGGTGTGAGCACCCATCAGTAGGTACTCCTTCATAGTTTAAGCATCCATCAGTAGATGCTCTTTGGTTCATGTCTAAGCTAGAAGGTGTCTCGAAATGATCTTCCATATTTTCAATAGAATCTTCTTCATGCTCTTGTGATGTCTCTTCATTTTTCTCCTTCAAGCAAGCTGATTCATTTTGCCCCTTGTTTTCCTTAGGATCAGTATATTTGGAAGCTCTTCTTGAATAAATATCAAAAGCTCTCCTCAAGGAGGACATTATTTCATGCACACATATATGATACTCGCTCCAAGGGTTTTTACAAGAAGGGCATAAACCATTCTTCACTAACTCCACATCTTCATTTTTGGGCCTATTTTCAAAAACATGTTCAGCATAGTACTCAAAAGACATGGCATTTTGTGTATTTTTGCTCGAAGCAAGATATTCTTGATATTTTTGATATTGTTGGGGCAAGGTTTTATATTTTTCTCTCCATCTTTGGAACTCGCTCATAGAATCATCCTTGGTTGGTGTGACACACTCATATTCATCAAATCTAAAGTCATAAGAATAATCTTCATTTCTCTTGAAATTGTATGAAGTGTTGTATGATGGCACCTCTTCCTCATACCATTCACATTCTGCTTCATATTGCTCATAAGCATCTGCATATTCCTCATAAGAATTGTACTCATAGGATTCATCATAATAGTAAGACATGGCTGCCAATTATTCTTGAATGTATGTACCTAATACACAGGTGCAAGGACCATGCTATGATACCACTGTAATGTCCCTTATTAGGAATTTTATTAAAATTGCAATTTTCCACTTTTTTCCTTGGTTCGACCTTTGACTAGTTTCGATCTCTAGGTCCCAAATTTGCCCCAAATGATCCCAAATATTATGAGAAGGTATATGAATGATATTAGAACATAAATATGTGTTTCAGGGATGCCTTTGTACCTTTAAAACACTTCTGCAAATACTCTTTCAATTCTGGTCAATGTAGGTAACTTTACTAGTGATTTCCCTTTGACTAGTATTGGTCTCTAGGTCTCAAATTGACTCCAAATGCCTTCAAATATTCAAGGAAGGTTTATGAATGATATTAGGAATTGAATATGATGTTCAGGGATAACATATGGCCACCAAAAGACCTCTGCAAACTCTCTTAAGATTCTGGACCAAGTATGCAATTTTACTAGTAATTTGGGGTTCAAATCCCCCTAAGATAAGTACTGAAAATGGCTTCCCAAATGCCTCCAAACCCACTCAAATTTATGAACAGAGGTATGTAATGTGTTAATTATGTTATTAAGGTGTCATATGCACCATTAATGGTTTATTACAACTGTTCTCACCCTCTTCCATTCAACTGCAAAAATCCCCAATTCGACCCTTGGGGAAATGGCACTATTTCACCTCCCAATACAACTAAACTGAGTAAAAATGCTTCAAATGCTCAAGTACAGTACATGAAACTTGTAGAATACATCCATGGAATTATATTGATCACAAATATATCAGAGAATCATCCATTCATTCGAAATCATCATCAATACATTGGCTCACAACAAGGTAGTGGGGAAATGGCATTGTTCTTCCATTAAAAATGAGATTTATACATTTCTACTTGGAATTTCGACCTGAAACGTTTTGGAGATGAAGAACAGAGGATTTACTTCATATTACAAAAGAAATGGAGCATTAAAAGCTTCCCCAAAGAGTACAATAGCTCACCAAAAATGCCCTCCCTCAAGGATCAAGAATATGCCATCAAAACTGGAAATGGTTGAAGGAGTGAGCTGCAATAGAAGAAACCATGAGCTGCCCTGTAGCTTACACCTGCAAATAAAGACTCCATTAAAGCTCCAAATTAAAGGTCTGAATGGCCTTTCCAATTACCAACTTGGATGGGAATCTTTCACCCTCGAAATTGGCTAAGGCAAGAAACTAGTCATCCACTAGCTCTCCCTCTTCACAAATGCAATTGCAAATTCTACAAATGATCAAAAGCCATTCTCATACTTCATTTCTACATTTTATAACCAACATTAGCCTTCTAAGGGTCGAAATCCTCTCAATAGATTCAATATATTTTCATTTAGGAAATATTCCACATTTGCCACTTGTCTCCTAGTTCCAACCTTCCATCTTCTCCCAAATTCGATTTTGAGTCTCTTTGGCTTCTCCCACTCCCAAATTCGCCTTCTTTGAGCCTATTTTTGGGGATGACATGTCATAGTGGTCAGATGTCAGAGGTCAGGTCTACAATTTGTCATAGTTGTCATAGATGCTCCATCATTGGTGTCATAGGGCTAGGGAATCTAGCCCAAGTGTCCACAAACTTCCACTTTGACTCTTTATCTTCCATGGAGGTTACCAATCCTTCCAAATTCGACCTAAGATGCTCAATGACATGTGTTATGACTTACCAACTCACCCAAGAGTGTTCACATTCCCATTAATTCGAATTTGCAAAAGAGAGATACCATGTATTATGAAAAATCAAGCTAGTGTGGGTCCCACATCCTCCATATGTCTCCAAAACCATTTGTCACTTAGGATTTCTCTTGAATTTCTTTATTCACTCTATTTATTAAATACTTGAACCCTTCTAATGTCTAAACATCATTTATTATCCCCCTTATTCCAAATCCCAAAGCTTCCACCCCAAACCTAGGAAACTAGTAATTTTCCTCCTTGGCAATTATTTGACCCTTAACACCAATTTTACAAACTCTAATGAATATGGCTAATGTGAGTAGGCCATTGTGACCCAATTCCAAATTTGGGACATGACATTAGGAACCCATGTCAACCCTTCTATTTACTTTGTTAGTATATTTTTGTTGGACGCATATGCTTTGTAAGTCGTCCCGTAGTATTTGTTGATCCATAGTTTGTATTATTGTTGTTGGACGCATATGCTTTGTAAGTCGTCCCGTAGTAATTGTTGATCCATATTTTGTATTGGCCCATGGTTTGTGTCGACACATGGTATTGACCCATGGTATTGGCGCCTAGACTTAGTATATAAGTTGGTGTTGAGACCAATGAAGGTACCGTGACGTTAATTGTATTGAGCTTGCTCAAAGCAGGTTGCCCCCTCGAAGTGGCCTGCGATCAATATAAAAGTGATTCTGAGTTCTGTTATTTCTGATATCTTGTGAATTTGCATTAATTAATTATTGCAGGTTCATCACATTTTATTTTGTTTGATTATGCAAGTGATCAAACCTCGAGAATGGTATGTCAAATGTGGGTGCAGCCTTTGAAGGTCTTAATGAAGTTATTTTGACTTGGATTTTTTATAGCATGTAGAGGTCGATGTCTACTAGTGCAACATACAATTTTCTTTTTAAATGGTTGTTGAATGAAAAAGTTACGGAATAAACACTAACAACATGTGTTTTTACTTCAGGAGTGATGACACAAGAAAATTATGAAACAAATAGAAAATCTCAATATTTTTAAAAAAAATTACATATTTGGAATTTGCATAAAAAATGTTATTTGTGCCTAAAATTTCGTCAATAATGGTCATGTATGTCATGCTATAGAGAGCGATGAAAAGCATGCATATTTAGAAAAATGGTGGAAATGCCTAATTAACTATGGTTTAGTAAATTCCATAACACAGGTTTGGTAAGTCCGAACCAACCACATAGGATTGTGGTTGACACGTGAGCGCGGGAGGAGGGAGTGATTAGGTGCTCCAGAATGTGCGCGCACTCTATTTAAATTCAAATATTTTTATTGGCACGCGTTTTGTATATGCAAAACGCACGCGCGTTATGTACATACAAAACGCGAGCGCATTATGTACATTCAAAACGCACACGCATTATGTACATACAAAATGTGCGCACGCTATGAATATAAAAAAAGCGCGTGCCTTATTAACTTCACAAATTTATGCTTTTAAGTGTTGAATAAAATTACATACCCACCACTTCCTAACCCCTCCTCTCCCTCTCCCTAATCCCCACCACTCTTAAACCCCCCTCCCTCTATCTCTCTCATAATCCTGTCACTACTAACCCTTTCTCACTCTCTCCCCTCCTACATCTAACCCTTGCTCACTCTCTCCCATCCTGCACCTAACCCTTACTAACACCCCCCTCTCTTTATCTCTTCTATACTCCTCTACCAACCCCTATCCCCCACCCCTCTCTCTATTCTAACCCCATGACACCATCCTCCCTCTCTATCTCTCTATAACACCTTAACCCGCCCCACCACACCCACACCTAACCACCTTCCCTCTCTTATTATCTCTCCTATTGATCCCCATACCCCTAACCCCTCTCTCTCTATCCCTCCTCCTCATAACCCTTACAAACCCCCTCTCTCACTTTCTCTTCCCTACATATACACCTCTCTCCCTCTCTCTAAACTCTCTCTCCCTCTCCCTAACATCTCCCCCATCCCTAACCATCCTACTCATCTGATATCTCTCCTACTCCCCCTAGCCCTAAACCCCCTCCTCTCTATCTCTCTCCCCTCCTCTCCCTATCCCTTACTAACCCCCTCTCTCGGCCTCTCTCTATTGCCTACACTTGCACCTACCTCTAACCACACCTCCCATCTCTCTTTCTCACTCCCGACAACTAACACCCTCTTGTCTCTCTCTCTCTCTTTACCTCCTCTACCCCCCTAACTATTAATAAACCCTCTCTCAATCTCTCTCTCTCTGTCCCCCATGCTAAGCTCCCTCCTAGCCCCTTACCCCTAACTAACCCCCCCTCTCTCACTCTATCTTCCCTGCTTCTACACCCCTCTCTCTCTCTCTCTCTCTCTCTCTCTAAACCCCCTCTCCCTCTCCATAACCTCTCCCCCATCCCTAACCATCCTACTCTTTCTATCTCTCTCCTACTCCCCCTATCCCTAAACCCCTTCCTCTCTATCTGTCTCCCCTCCTCTCCCTATCCCTTACTAACTCGGGCTCTCTCAATCTCTCTCTCTTCCCTACATCTCCAGCTACCTCTAACCACACCTCCCATCTCTCTTTCTCACTCCCTACAACTAAAAAACACTCCTCTCTCTCTCTCTCTCTCCCTCCTCTCCCCTCCCAACCATTACTAACCCCCTCTCTCAATATCTCTCTCTATATCCCCATCACTAACCCTGCTCCTATCCTCTTACCCCTAACTAACCCCCCCTCTCTCACTCTCTCTTCCCTGCTTCTACACGTCCTCTCTCTCTCTCTCTCTCTTTCTCTCTCTCTCTCTATCTCTATCTATCAACCCCCTATCCCTCTCCCTAACCTCTCCCCCATACCTAACCATCCTACTCTTTCTATCTCTCCACTACTCTCCCTACCCCAAAAATCCCTTCTCTCTATCTCTCTCCCCTCCTTTCCCTATCCCTTACTAACCCGAGCTCTCTCAGACTCTCTCTCTTCCCTACACCTCCACCTACCTCTAACCACACCTCATATCTCTCTTTCTCACTCCCTACAACTAGCACCCTCTCCTCTCTCTCTCTCTCTCTCTCTCTCTCTCTCTCTCCCCCCCCCAACCATTACTAACCCCCTCTCTCACTCATTTTCTCTCTCTCCTCCTCGCTAACCCCCCTCCTATCCCTTTACCCTTAACTAACCCCCCCTCTCACACTCGCTCTTACCTGCTTCTACACCTCTCTCTCTTTCTCTCTCTCTCTCTGTCTCTCTAAACCCCCTCTCCCTCTCCCTAACCTCTCCCTCATCCCTATCCATCCTACTCTTTCTATCTCCCTGCTACTCCCCCTAGCCCAAAACCCTCTCCTCTCTATCTCTCTCCCCTCCTCTCCCTAGCCCTTACTAACCCCCTCTCTCAGTCTCTCTCTCTTCCTACACCTCCACATACCTCTAACCACACCTCCCATCTCTCTTTCTCACTCCCTACAACTAACACCCCCTCTCTCGCTCTCTCTAACCATTACTAACCCCCTCTCACCATCATCATCATCATCATCAAGATGATGTCGTCATGAAGATGATGATGATGATGCTGATAATGAAGACGATGATGATGATGATGATGATGATGATGATGGTGGTGATGATGGTGATGATGACGATGATGATGACAATGATGATGATGATGATGATGATGATGATGAAGACGATGAAGATGATGATGATGAAGATGATGATGATGAAGATGATGATGAGGAAGAGGGTGAGGATGGTGATGAAGATGATGATGAAGAAGAGAGTGATGATGATGATGATGATGGTGATGATGATGATGATGATGATGAAGATCATGATGAAGATGGTGATGATGATGATGATGATTAAGATGATGATGATTATGAAGATGATGATAAAGATGATGATCATGATCATGATGATAATGAAGACGATGAAGATGATGGTGATGATGACCACAACGATGATGACGATGATGATGATGCTGTTGAGGAAGATGGAGATGACGATGATGATGACGAAGATGGTGATGAGGATGATGATGACGATGAAGATGATGGTGAAGATGACGATGATGATCATGAAGATGAAGATGATGGTGATGAATATGAGGATGATGATTATGATGATTATGATGGTGGTGATGATAAAGAAGAGGATGACGATGATTATGATCATCATCATCATCATCATCATCATCATCATCTTCATATTCATCATCATCATCATCATCCTCATCCTCATTATCATCCTCATATTCATCACCATCATCTTCATCTTCATCATCATCATCGTCATCTTCATCATCATCATCATCCTCATCACCATCTTCATCATCATCGTCGTCATCTCCATCTTCCTCATCATCATCATCATCATCATCATCATCTTCATCATCATCGTGGTGGTCGTCATCACCATGATGATGATGATGATGATGATGATGATGATGATGATGATGAAAATGATGATGATGATGAAGACGATGAAGAAGATGGTGATGAAGATGATGAAGATGATGATGATGGTGAATATCATGATGAAGATGATGATGATGAGGAAGATGGTGATGATGGTGATGATGATAATGATGAAGATGATGATGATGATGATGATGACAAAGATGATGATGATGATGATGATGATGATGATGATGACGATGATGATGATGAAGAAGATGATGATGATGATGAAGGTGATGAAGATGATGGTGATGAAGACCACAATAATGATGATGGAGATGATGATGATGGTGGTGGTGGTGGTGAGGATGATGATGATGATTGTTGCTTGGTTTTGCACTCAAGCATGTGCCAAAGAGAACCTGCTAACTTGTAGCAGCAGTCTCAATGTAAAAGTAAAAACAAATGTAAATAATAGTAAATCTAATCTAACATGTGCAAAAAAATAAAAACTAGATTTAAGAACAATAAACAATGAGATCTATGAGATAAACAACAAAATAAAAAAATTGATCTTTTGTATTACCTCAAATGGTGAGGATGGTAAGTTTGAGTAGATCCAAGGTTGAGATGCTCCAATGGTTTAATGGTCTCTTCTTCTCCAATGATCTAATGGGGATTTTCAAACTCAAAAGTGAGGCTAGGGCTCTCAAGAGTGAATTTGGCAGCTTAAGGATAGGATGAATGTGGATAAATAGTGAGGAGCCCCTATCACCTTTTTATAGTTTTTTGGTGATGGGGAATACCATTATGGTTTTAAGGAAACCAATGGTATTGACCAAAATGGTTTAGGTCTCTTTTTCCCTCTTATTCTTTTTTTGAAATATTTTTGAATATTATTCTCTTTTAATTGATTTTTTGGGAATTTTGGACCCTTTTTTAGGGTTTTTTTTCTGTTTTTTGAGGAAATATACATATTTTGAGGGGGAAAAGGTGTATTATGGTCTTTTTGGTGACCTTTTAAAGGTTTTAGAGGCTCAAATGGTGGAAAAAGTGGACAAATGGGTCATGTGAATAAGGAAATGAGCTAGTGAGCACTTTTTGGGTGTTAGCAGATTGCCCCCTGATGTGTGAGGGCAGGAGCTAATCGTATGGATGATAAACATCATAGTTATTTTGTATTTTTCCTAGGGATTGGAGAAGAGAAGAGACCGATTGGAGACTGGAACAACGGTCCCTTGGAAGCTGCAAAAACTAAAAAAATACATGGCCTCAAAATGAATGAGGAATAATCTCTGATAATGGACGAGGCGGGCATACCCATGCTCGTATCAAGACATATACATAACAATTAGGCCCAAGAAGGGGGACCTGAATAATACATAAAAATATGTTGGTACATCATAATGGTCCAGAGGGGACATAATGCTGGGACGTACTCATGGTCATACCATGACTGATCTCAATAAATGATACACTGTGTTGGTCCTGGCCCAAGGGGATCAAATTTTGAACACATTAAGTTTTTGGGAACTGCGAATCTGAGCACAACATGGATGGAGACTTTTTGTGAAAAATCAATTTTGGAAGCTATGAGGAGAAGCGCAGCACATTTTTGGTATGCTGTGACATTGCGCGACGCGCAGTGTTGGAAGAACTGCGAGGGAGGTGTCACGAGGATTACAGCACCGCGATGTGCCACGTCGACGAAGATCCAGCTAAGAAGAGCATGGATGGATGACGATAGTTATTTTCGTTAGGTCACAGAAGACCTATTTTTGACAAAGATCGTCAATAACTACCAAGCAATGGGTAGGTGCAGATCGGGAGGTAGGTGACTGATCACACAAACAGAGGATTACTACTACTTGAACCAGTCATCTAAGGTCGTGAAGGAAGGAATAGCTCAGCGGAAACAACCTATTGGCATGCATGTGATAGAAGATCCGTTGCCAGATACCAGTAGTCCAGTTTTGGGAAAATCGCGACAGTTTTGTAAACCTAAGGGTTTTTCCTTCGTAATGTAAGGACATGACCTACGAGCATGATTTATAAAAAAATACATTTTTGTATGGGAAAGGGTTACTACTTTTGTACTTGGGCATTGTTGAATATTGTTAGGATTTTTGAGCAATAGCTATTGTAAAGGCTCTGCAGCTGAGTGCGCAGAGACCTAGTTTTGAGGAAGAAGAACGCCTGCAACTGAGTGCATAGGCAAAGAACTGTTGTACCCTTTCCTAAGATAATAAAAAACAGTTATTGTGGACATAGCTTCCCATCCAGGCGAGTGAACCACATTAAACCTAGTGTTATGTGATTGTTGTGTATGATTGCTATTATTTTTACTTGAATTACTTATAGGGCATGCATAAAGTTACTGTTATCAGATATATGTTACTTTATCTGTGTTCACCATAGAAGGGATGAGATAAGATGTTAGTAGTTCATGTATGGATGAATGTTAATAGTCAAGAACCTATAAGTCCTCGAATGAATGGATGTATGAAATAACCACACAGTTAATTGTTAAGGTTGAATCACAATATCAAAGCACATAGCACCGTGCATCTCACTCATTTGCATAAGTTATGATGTTTATCAGTCTAAGTAACGATGAATGATTAAGGATTATCCAATAAGTTTGAATAGAAGTGACTAGGCCTCATAAACTATCGCACGGTCTAGTTGACGCGTCGATCCATAAGAAGTGTTGTGCGATAAGCTGTTGATAACTTATCAAAGCAGTGTGGAAGTAATCCCAGTACGCAGTCAGTGAATGCATTGGGTGCACAAGCATCATTCCTTGCTGCGGCATTCAACAAAGAGTAGAAGACCTTGCGCAGTCACTAACCGCAGTACGCAGTCTATCACCACGATGCGCATTAACCGGTTGAAACATTCGCATCACAAGTTTGTGGAAACCTGCTTTTGCAACCACCCCCTCAGCTTCGCCTCAGGTGAGACCTTAGGCTGCTTGTAGCCTATTGCCGAAAGGGTCGGTGAATAGGGGTTTTGTTGGTATCTTGCACCGTGAAGCACTTGGGTCTACATTGGAAAACCTCTAGATCAGAAAGGAAGACCAACAAATGGCTCTATTGCTGCACTAAGACTAGTGATGCGATAGTGTATTCAGATAAGTAATGTCCGACAGTTGACATCCAGAAAAGAAAGAGATCTGGGCTTGGTGCAATAAGATCGAAAGAGATTTCACAAAGAAAGAAAACAACCATCCGCATCTATCTGACATAGAGTGGTTGAACAGATACTTGTGGAAGGATATCCACAAAATTTTATGGGCGTCCTTTCCAAACGAGCTCCACGAGTGGATATCGTGCCTTGCAAAAAGAAAGAATTGTTCCCAAGGAGGAGTACCTACGCAGTGGACTCCGGAGCTTACTACACACCTCAAAGCAATCGACAACACACTGTCGCAAGCAGTTGACTTCTGGGTTGATAACATACTAGAAGGATTTATGACTGAGTTTGCTGTAGATACGCTGAAGTCCTAGAGCCAAGCTGAAGCATACTTTTTCGAAGGATTCAGAGGTAAGTTACTGAAAAACCTTAGTCTATACATTAAAATGCTTTTAGCTGAGAAAGGTGTTTTAAGAATGCAGCAATAATTCTAAATCTGTCATGATAGAGAATACCCACATTGATTCTGACGAAGAAAACCATACTTTGAGAAGTGGAAAGAGATATAAACTTACTAATGAAAAGAATCCCAGACAGTCTAGAAATCGTATAGATACCAAAATTCCATGTGACCTCAATAATACGAACACTCAGTTATCAGCCACAATCCAGCATATTACACCTTAGAATCCATCAGTCCAGAACCCACCCGTCGCAAGCATCGTGCAACCCATCCCACAAATCAGCAATACTAGTAACATCGCAAGAACGATTGCTCACAGCACTACTTCTAAGCCCATTCCCCATAATACTATCCCTAGCACAAACGAGCAGCCTGCGTCTACCTTTGCCGCAGGGAATCATTCCCAAAACAGTACACAATCCGGAAGAAGAATGACAGATAACGATATAAAACTGCTGATATTCAAAGGAATGGGTCAGGAAGACCCTAATCAGCACTGGTTTTTATGCGAAGCCATGTGGAGTGTCAAGCAAGTTACAGATGATGCTATAAAAAGAGCGCAGCTCATCACTACTTTTAGAGATAGAGAACTGCATTGGTTTATGAAGTATTCTCAAGCACAGTCGATAACCTTAGCATACATCAAGCCCACGATTGCAACAGAGTTTAAGAAGCCCAAATCAGAATCACAGTGCATAACAGAGTTGAAAGAAATCAAGCAGAAACCTACTGAATCGGTATGGGAATTTGACCAAAAATTCAAAACATTGTTGGACCAAGTGAGCTTTTTTATAGCTCCGCAACAACATTAAGAATGGTTCATTGCTACATTGTTTCCCCATATCAGACAACCATTGATGCAATAGAAGGTTGTATCTCAAGTAGAGGCCTTGGAGATCGCAATGAAGTTGGAAGCCTCACCAATTGGAGAAAGTAGTTCTGGGATGATACAGATCCAGAACTAGTTGGCTACCTTGACATTAGAATTACAAGGTATGAAAAATGGAAAACAATAGAGACATGAACAAAGACATGAAGTTTGGTGCACAGGATGCAAAGGGGAGGGCCACACTAGAGAACATTGCCCCTTATTTCAAGATTATCTTAACAGTGGTGCACCAAACCCAATAAATATGAATCAGAACCAGGTTCCATGGTGTGAAATTTGTAGAACCAGGGGACACCGGCCTGAGGATTGTTACCTCCTACAGAAATATGTCAAAACATCTAAAAAATTATACTGTAATTTATGTAAATCAGTTGGACATGATCAGTCTAACTGTCACGCTTATGAGTTGATGAATGAAAGAAAGCGAGATATGGAAGCAATACGAGGTGCTGGAATGTACCGCATCCAAGAGGAAAATCAGCCAAAGCAAGAGAACACCCACTATGATCAGGGAGGATATAGAGGCCGATGGTGGATATCACAGGAGAGGAAGAAATATTGGCCAAGCTCAAGGAAGAGGATGAGGCCAGGTCATGTATCTAGAGAATGTACTAATCCATACACCACATGCAAATATTGTAAATCGTTTGATCATGTGATTGAATATTGCCCCGTGCTTGAGGTAAAAATGCAGAATTGGAGAAGAACATAAAGACCGAACCCTAACATCCATTTGATCGCATCAGAGAGCATACCTACAGGTCAGAGTGTCAATGTAGTAACGTGAAGTGGCATTGATATAGGAAAAGACAAAAGCGCAGAAGCCTTGACTTCTGGAACAATTGATCCTAAAAAGAACCCTGGAGAAACAGTAGGAATTAGAAAAGCTCCTAGGAAAGCACCTCCATTGAACTTACAGAAGAAAAAATATATATAGATATATTTAAAGAAGCGTGGGACATGTTTAAACAACCACCACCTACTTCACCAAGGACCCTGTTGTGTAGTCAAGAACTGCAAATAGGAGATATGCCACTGGCATATGATCAGACGCGTGCTGCACTAGATACATCTATTTTTGTTGTGCAGTTTCTACACAACTGCATCAAGTTATTAAAAAAAAATACACTCTTATGGAATTTGAAAAACTAATAAATCAGTATGAATCATGTAGTAAGAAAGGAATCGCACATGGTGCAATACATAACATTCGGAGTCCCAAAAGAACCGGTAGGGAAATGCGGTTCACTGCATAGATAGGAGACTACGAGATGGATGAGATCATTCTTGATCTCGGATTTGAAGTGAATGTCTTGACCAAGTAGACATGGCAAGCGATGGGGTAACCAAAGCTATAGTGGTCACCTATACAATTAAGAATGGCTAATCAAGGCATAGTTATACCACTGGGAAGGTTAACCAAGACCATTGTCGACATTGACGGAGTGTTGAAGTTATGCAGAATTCGAAGTAATTGAAATTGTGGATGATAGCAATCCTTATCCAACACTGCTGGGCATCGATTGGGCAATGATGAACTCCACCATCATCAATATGAAGACAATGAAAATGATATAAGGAAATGACATAAGGGTCGTTGCACCATTGGATCCTTCGTAGGGGGAGCGATATGTTGAGCCTATTCAAGAAGAGTACAGAGCTCGAGACCTTGACCATATCTGTAAAATGAGAACAATTGTTGTGGATTATACTCATCCTACTGCGGATGGAACGCTCAGCTGGCGCTGCGATAGTTAATCTTGCATATTAGACTCTGAGGTAGGATTAGAAAACTGGAAACACAGAATGCATGAAGTATCTTCTAGGAGATGCACGACAATTACAAAGTCACTTCGCTGGATTGGAAAGTGGGTAAGTCCAATCCCCACTTATGATGGTAAAGCTAATGTCTATTCATTTATCAAAGAATACACTGCAGCAGTTGCAAATGAACATCGCATCTCAGCATTAGATATGGCACTCCGCGAGACACCTGCCAGATGGTGGGCTACGCATAAAAAGACATTGACAACTTGGGACCAGTGCAGAATCAAACTACAAATCAGATTTGCTGATAAGGTTACACTACTATTTGATAAATATAATGGCCAGATGGATACAAAGGATCATATTGCAGCCTGTGCAAAAGCATGGGAAGAAAGACCACAGACAGAATGGGTACATCTTTTTGTGCATACGTTGGAGGAACCTATTCCAAAGAAATGATACCTAGAGGAGGATATGCGTAGAGGAACCACGGATTGGTCTATCCGCATTACGAGCTTTCAAAAGGACTTTAGCTTTGAAGACGACCATCCGACTATCCAGGACGCACTGCAGCTTATCAAGGAAAAGATATTTACACCAAATTGCACGGAGGAAAACATAACATTAGAAGAGTTTTTTGAAACAAACAACATACTTGCGAGTCTACAACCAGATTGGACAGAACAAGTAGAGCAAGTCATGGACTGTTATATCTTAGCTGAAAAAAATGAAGATAAGGAAGACAGCGATGAGGAGGACCCACGCAATATAAAGATCCTCGAATCAGAAGGAATGCGCGAAGTAGAAGGACCTCCACTAGAGATTCCAGATATGAGTGGACCGATAAAAACAAAGAAAGTAAACATCGATACTAGTGAAGAGCCAAAGTTTGAAGCAATAGGAGACTACTGGGATAATGATATAGTTGCGGAGATCGCAGCTATATTACAAGAATATTAGGAAGTATTCCCGACAAAGTTCACAGAGATGAAAGGCATTCTAGGAGACTTAGGAGTGATGAGAATTCCTCTTAAACCTGGATTGAAACCTATAAAACAAAGGCCATATATACTGAATCCACATTACAAAGAATGAGTTAAAGCAGAACTCGACAAGATGCTCAATGTAGGGATCATCGAGCCTGTTGAACAATCTGAATGGATAAGCCCGATGGTCATCCAAGATAAGAAAACAAAGGGTGAGATCAGGATCTATGTTGATCTCAGAAAGTTGAATGATGCCTCGATGCATGACCCATTTCCTACACCTTTTACCGATGAAGTACTTGATAACGTTGGAGGGAATGAGGCATATTCTTTTACTGATGGATTTTCTGGATACCATCAGATAAGAATTGATAAGTCCGATAGGCACAAAACCACTTTTGTAACAGAGTGGGGGTCGTTCCAGTATATAGTGATGCCTTTTGGTTTGAAGAACGCACCAGCCATATTTTCAAGAGTGGTGATCGCAACATTTAAAGAATTTATCCACAAGTTTTTAGAAGTTTACTTTGATGATTGGACCATTTTTAGGTTACTGAAGAACCATGCCGCGAACCTCGAAATGATGCTGGAGAAATGCAGACAGCATCAGATTTCATTGAATTTGAAGAAATGTATTTCTGTGTTGCTTATGGGATTCTGCTAGGACATATTGTGTGTAAGCAAGGATTGATGGTTGATCCTGCGAAGAACGCAGTTATTGTCAACTTTCCTACACCGAATTCAGTTAAACAATTGCGCACTACACTAGGGCATACCGAATACTATAGGAAATTCATAAAGGGGTATGCACAGATAACTGTAGCAATGGAGAAGATTTTAAAAAAGGATGCACCGTTCATTTGGAATGAGGACTGTGAGAAAGGATTTGACACATTCAAAGAGAAAATTGTCACTGCGCCAATCCTCATTTTTCCAGACTGGGAAAAGCCATTTCACGTATATGTTGATGCTTCATGTATAGCATTGGGTATTGTTCTTGCGCAGCCAGGAGAAGGAGGCATTAATCATCCCATTGCATTTTCGAGTAGAAAGTTGTCATCTGCTAAGAAGAAATATACCACTACTGAAAGGGAAGGAATCGCAATGGTATATATGCTACATAAATTCAGACACTATTTACTTGGTGCGCACTTCTCAATGTTTACCGACCATTCTGCATTGAAATACCTGGTCAATAAGCCAGTGTTAGGGGGCCGGATATGCAGATGGTTCTTACTCTTCCAAGAATATGATTTTGAAATAGTAGTTAAGCTAGGCAGATTAAATCTAGGCCCTGATCATCTATCAAGGATCGAATCAAGAGAGGAACCTACGAATCTAGAAGAGAATCTTCCTGATGCACAATTGTTTGCTATACAGGTTGTCGATGATTATTATTAGGATATCATTGATTTTCTAACTATCGGGTTTGCACCTATTGAATTCACTACGCAGCAAAAGAAGCAGCTGGTAGTGCGAGCCTCAGACTTCACCATTGTCGCAGGACAACTCTACAAGTTAGGACCTGATGAAGTGCTATGAAGGTGTGTATTAGAACATGAGAAGCCACTTATATTATCTGATGCGCATTCAAGAGTAGCAGGAGGTCATTATGCAGGAAGGGCTACTGTGCAGAAGATATTGCATGCAGGTCTATGGTGGCTTACGATTCATAAGGACTCCAAAGAACATTGCCAGAACTGCAATGTCTATTAGAGGACAAGGAATCCGTCAAGAAGAGATGAAATGTTGTTGAACCCTCAGCTGAACTTTTAGGCATTCGACAAATGAAAATCGATTTCGTGGGACCTATTAACCCACCATGAAACCTATTAACCCACCATGAAAAATAACTGTTGCGAGATACATTATTACTGCAACTAACTACCTCACCAGATGGGCAGAAGCAAAACCAGTCAAAGACTGTAGTGCAGCTACAACCATGCATTTTATCTTTGAGAACATCCTTACATGATTTGGATGCCCAAAAATTTTGATGAGTGATCAAGGCACCCATTTTTTGAACAGAATTATTGAAGCTTTGACTGAAGAGTTCTCCATCCATCATCAGTGCAGTATGCCTTATCACCCACAAGCGAATGGAACTATTGAAGCATTCAATAAAGTACTTGAGAATGCGCTAACCAAGTTATGCAACGTAAACTGTGATGACTGGGACCTGCGCATTCCATCTGTATTATGGGCGTATAGAACGACATGCAAGAAATTAATTGGACATACACCTTTCAGATTGGCTTACGGACAGGAAGCAATAATGCCAATGGAGTACATTATCCCCAGCTTGAGAATAGCTACATTTATAGGGATGGCAGATAGCGCAACACTGGAAGAAAGGATGTTACACTTGGTTGGGTTGGAAGAAGATCGCTTCATCACAGGATTCCACCAGCAAGTGCAGAAAGAACGAGAAAAAGCATGGCACGATCGCCACATCAAGAATAAGTCTTTTCTAGTAGGTGATCTAGTCCTCATGTACGATAGTACATTCATGCAGCTTCCTGGAAAATTTAAAATGCATTGGCTTGGACCATATACTATCATACATGTTACTAACGGAGGCACAACCCAGTTAGCTACTTTATCCAGTGATACATTACCCAATTTGATAAATGGAAGCAGACTAAATCTTTACTGCGATAGTCCTGCTTCACAGCATCCAGTATGATCAGAAAGAAGGAAAATTTTCTAGGTGCCAAGTACAGTTGGAATTCGGCACTAGAAATTGCGGAAAAGTCTGTACACAAACTTGTAGAGATAGATATATATATCGCGCAGCATTGTTGAAATTGTAGGAAAAAAAATGATAAGAAAGGAAAAGAAACAATGCGCTGTTGCAACATTCAAAAAGCTACCTTGAAGAGAAAAGAAATTATACACTACGAAGTCACTGCGCATAACCAAATATGGCCTGCCGCGTAGTTCAACGCAAGGCTCCAGAAAATAGTCGTTACAATGTCCGTTGGAAAGATAGTCATTATGCAGTACTTTCCTACCGATTGCTTAGGCATTTAAAGCACAAACAGCCGTTCTGAACGACTTAATGATGGAATTGACCGAAGCATCCACCGGATTTGGCCAATGGATACCACGATTAATGCTTATCTAGCCATTGAAGGGTGCGGAGGAGGATTCTCCGCACCTATAAATAAAACTGCATATCATCTCGCGGGTGTTACCAAAGCACTTAGAAATTCTTGCACATATTTTTTTCTGAGTTAAATCTGCAAATTATCCATTGTTAGTCGAGTAGCAAGCAAGTGAATGGCACCAAGCTCCTTTATTGACAAAAAGTTCACGGTCGAAGAGATTGTGAGGTTGTTCCAACACAGAGGAATTGACAAGTTAATGAGAACCCCAAACAAGAAATTCGTCACTAAACTAGAACAGGGTCCAAGAATATCACCAAGACACGGCCCCTCAATGCAAGGCAAAGGGAAAAATCTAGTAGCACAAAGATCAAAACTACCGAAGACATGTTTAGTAGGGCCAAATAAGCCCCTTTCCGATAAAGAGATACCTTTAAGTATGACTCCAGACTATATCTCGCCACGTGCAGTGGATGCACTGGCCATTAGACTACTGAAGAGTCCAAAGTATGAGATACCACTCTCACCAATATCGAAACATGTTAAGGTGGACAATAATATGTTGGGAAAGATTCCAAAATGTAAATGGTAGGACTATGATCTACTAACAATGCAGAAGGAGAATCCAACCGAGCCAAGGTTCCCACAGTTCCAGCCCAACAAATACATGTGTTGGAAGAAGAATGCAAAGGGCGACCTCACCTTGGTCACCGAGAGCTGGTTGTCTGGAGTAGCCAAGTTGAGGTTGCTCAACTTGCTCAGGCTCCCACATTTCGACATATCACCGGAGCTCAACGCGGTGGTGTGAACTCTTATGGCTCGCATCCACCAGGGATATTTATGGTTGGACCAGAATATCGACCTGACAATTGACGTAATCCACCGGATAACTAGATTGAGCAAAAGGACAGCAGACCCAAGGAAGTTCTTCCAGGGGAAGACAAATGATAAATAGGTAGCTGCATTGATGAAGCAAACGCAATCTATCTTCAAAGGGAAGCGAGGCTTCTAGACTGATGACATAAATGACCAAGCAATAAGGTTTTTCACGCAACTGTTAGTGGGGAAAATTCTAAGAAAGTGCAGACCGCCAGAAGTCTCTACGGGTGCAATACTACTTGGCGCTGCAGCCACCAAGGGACAAGAATTCAATTGGTGCCAATATCTACTAAATGAGTTCCTAGAGGAACTGAATGACACACAAATCAATGGTGGATACTTCCACTTCACCTGGCTAATCGTACTGATCGCCTTCCTGGGGTGGAGGGAACCAAAGCAACATGTCGGAGTGGTCACGGACACTTCGTACTGCAGAGGTGCTTGATATCAGAATATGTGGGCGAATTTGAATCCCGAAAGACAACACGAGACATAGCTGGTATTTTACACATATTATGACCAGCTGCACGGGGCTATCATGCTTACACCTCGAATACCAAAGCAAGTAACAAGCAAATATATCCGCATTATAAACTTTTATGCTACGATGAAATGCATCTCAATTTCAGCTAAAGCGCAGATGAAGAATCCTGACTAGTACCCAGGAAACTACCATATGTACGAGGAAGATATTGAGAATATCATGAAGGAATAGCCAGCTGAATTCCGAGTTGCGATTGTGGACATCCAAAGTGATTCTGGGGAGGATAACCCTATCCTGTGCCCCATAGTAGAAGATAAAGAGTCAGGCAAAAGGAAGGATGTTGGGAGTCCTTCAGGACGCAAGGAACCAAGGAAAAAGTAGAAATCAGGCAAAGACCAATTGGACACAGTGCTTCACGAGGATGACTACCAAATGATCGCCACGAAGGTCACTGAACAAAGGGAGGAGCTCTCGACTGATAAGGAGAAGAAATAAAAGGCAATTCAGGACAGTTTGGACCAGAACCTGACCACACTACAAGGAATTTCCCAAAAATTTGATGATGTAAGCAGAAGATTACCCTTGCAACATGAATCAATAGCTGAAGGGCAGTCGGCGGGAACTTCGCAGCAGCAAATCACCGTTCCCGCGAGGTCTCGTGTTGTCCATCTGCAACCATTATCGATAAGGTTTCCATTACCTGATTGTTGTGAGGAAAATGCACCTATAGTTCAAGGGAGAAACTACAAACTTACATGTATGAAAGATAGACTTACAAATGTTCTGCAACTTCAACTAGTAAGCAAAGATATTTAAGGTTAGAAAGGTGAATACCTTATTAAGAAGGTTGATCCAATCTTTCCCTTCCTTGCTCTTCAATGCTATCCAGTATCGCAATGCCCACACCTGCAAAAAAACTTGATACCTTTCTCAAATACATTTGACTACATATATAAGACTGATATCCATGACATAATAAGACATCAAACTATAATCAAACAGTAATCAAATCTAAGACACACATAAATAGGTCATCTTTGGAAAGGAAAGAATGTCTGATCTTTATTAATGAATGAAGCAAGTACATAAAGTTATACCTTCCTTCAAGCTTGGCACTTCACGAAACCTAGATTCAAGGTCTCCTACTCCTATTCTCCAAGGATCCCAGTCTCTAATCAGTTGTGCTAGGGTTTATCAGAAACTGAGGCACAAGAGAGGGGGATGAGGGTCTCCATTCCTCCAGCATAACATTGTAATGGGATTTTGTCCCTTCTTATGGCCCTTCTACCTTCCTTATATAGTCAATGAAGGAGAGGAAAAGTAGTTATAACTAATTAGGAAGTTCCCAAACTAACTCAATTCGACCACAATTTGAGATTTTGAATGATTCAGGAAAGTGCCCTACTCTTCCTACTGCAAACCAGCGCATTTTTCAAGGTGTGCACTAGTCTAGTGAAGCAGAGTTGCATATTTTTGAGGATGTGCGCTGCTTTATTGAAGTGGAGTTGCATATTTTCCAAGGTGTGCGCTACTCTATAGGAATAAGAGTCGCACACACATCCTAGTATGACCTACTCTATGCATAGGAAACCAACGTTTTTGGAGAAAAATGGCCAAAAACAGGGTTTTCTAATGATTTTCAGGAGATGGTTTGGTCTGGAAAAATGTTCCTAAGGGTTATAAATATCAAATGGGCCAAGAGTGAGGTAATTTCAACCATTTTTAATGTCCCAAATGACCCTTAAATCCACAAGTGTCCTGTTGTGTGACTAAAATTGATCTCAAGAAGTGTCGTCATGCGACCAAGCGATACAAGTGTCGTCACGGATGAAGAAGTGTCATTTTAAGCTATAACAGATGCCCCCTAATGTATGAGGTCAGAGGGAGTGAGGGAAACGATGGCCGAAATAAATTATAAATAACAAAGAGTTGAATCATGGAGGAACCAGAGAAACCAAGAATCATAGGCTCAAATGAAGTACCTGAAAGCAAAGGCAATGTCAGACAAACTTATCCTTGGGGTAACTGTCCATGTTCAAATAGTGGAACATGACCTCCAAGAGGATACAATAATGATCCAAATATTGATGCATACTAGAATACAAGCATGGATCCATGAAGAACATAAGTGTAAACATAGCCACATAAATACAAGGTGGATCTATGTCAAAACTGGAGAACATAGCCATAGAGAACAAGCTGGATCTATGTCTCATCAAGAGCCAAAAAAGAGTGTGGCTCAGTCTTGCGCAACTTGGGCGATAACATAAATAAGGTGATGCTATTGAGGATCTCAAGGTCTTCATCCAAAAACAACCCAAGGTACAAACCTATCCATGCGAATAAATGAGTTGATGTCAAACATTGGAGGTATCGTTTGATTACCGATCATTGATGTATACTGTTAGCAAACGTGAGGGATTCCACCAATAATGATTATTGAACCCAAGGTACCTAGTACATTCAAGCAAGTGCGAATAAATGGTCTTGTCGTCGAACACTTGAAGAATCCATCGGATAGGAGACATTGATGTATTCCCATCTATCCAATAGCGAGGGAAACTACCACTAAGGACTTCCATCCCCAAGGTACTACCTGAAACTCTAAAATTCATTCCCAGAGCATAATGAGTTGAAGTCGATGCGAAGAAGCCTGTTGGAAGGGAGGCCTTAAGGCATCCTCCATCATCCAACATGAGGGACACTCAACAGGTATGAGCTAATTTGGAGTAGGACTGAACACATGATGAAACATACATACACCAAGGAATGGCTGATGCATGAGGTCAAGGAAACTACAGAATGGCCGACACAGGTTATATCCTTGAACAATGAGCACGACACAAGAGTGACTTAAGCAGCTTTGAACACAAAGAGACCACGATGAAAATATGCAATGTAGGAGACATTAATAGATTCTACATATGATTGGAAGACTAACCAAACGGAGGAGTAATAACTCTGAGATTAGGTTTATCCTAATGCCAACACTAGAACCCAACTTGTTTGATAGACTCAAAATAGGTGCTTTGTTCAAGGAGATAGTAGACTTGCTGCCATCATATTGAAAGATATTTTGACATTCTTCCCTTCCCTTTCCTTTTTCATTTTTTAATGAGCTTGACAAAGAACTAAAGCATGCTTGACGGTATTTTCATATTTAAGGAGTCTGAAAAACCTAAAAGAAAACTCCATACACCTATCTGTGGATTTTATATCGAGCTCGGATTGGTCTATGCTCGGCTGTGTTTTCTTGCTTATAGAGTTGAAAAACATAAACAGTCTTCTATCAACCATCTTGTGGATTTCACATCGAGCCCGTGTAGGTGAATGCTCGCTTGGTGTTTTCACATTTCGACAATCTGAAAACCCTAAAGACGACTCCAAAGGTCCTTTTTCGTAAAGTTAGTCTCCTTCCCCGAAAAAGTGTAAAATAATAGAAGAAGAACTCTTCTAGCACATACCAGAGTATACCTAGAGTATACCTTTTCCGTAAATTATCCACCAAGGCTCGAAAAAGGGGTAATTCTATACCTAAGTGGATGTCGGTTCAATTATTTTAATGAGCCCGAAAAGACAACTATGCTTGGCAAACTTTTCCTATTTAAGGAGTCTGAAAAGGGCTTAAAAGAACTCCATAGGGATCTTTTCCGTAAAGGTTTAACGAGTCCGAAAAAGTAAACTCATGACCTCCTTACTGTTTTTAACGAGCTCAAAGGAGATAGAAAAATGCTCATAACTTCCTTACTGTTTTTAACGAGCTCGAAGTGAAGATGAAAAAAATGCTCAAAACCTACTTATTGTTTTTAACGAGCTTGAAGTAAAGGTGGAAGAATGCTCGTAACCTACTTACTTTTTTTAACGAGCTCGAAGTAAAGGTAGAAGAATGCTCGAAATGGGAGGAGACGAGTGTCAGGGACATACGAAACTAGCTCCAAGCGAATGGAACAAATCTATGCCTAATGCAAGGAACATGGGAAAGATAAGGACACTAAGGGTGTGTCTCCTCCAGGTAAAAGGTGTCAAATTACGAAGGAAAAATGATACAGGACTAAGCAGAAATGAGATCAGACATGGATGCTTCTACAACAAGCTAAAAGCGTGGAAGCTGGCATTAGGCTCATTAGCGCAAGTGGGATCATAACAGATGCATATGCAACTTGAACACGAAGATGGGAGCCTAATCAGGGATGGCCAGAAATATATGAGGAAGAAATATATGAGGCTTCTTCTCAAAGTCATGGTAAATCTAAAAAGGCTCTCGAGCCTATGAGAAAAAATCAGCATGGGCACCAAAATGGCATAAGGGTACTGACTACGGTGACCCATGTTAGGTAGGCTCTTGTAATGTCCCTTGTTAGGAATTTTATTAAAATTGCAATTTTCCACTTTTTTCCTTGGTTCGACCTTTGACTAGTTTCGATCTCTAGGTCCCAAATTTGCCCCAAATGATCCCAAATATTCTGAGAAGGTATATGAATGATATTAGAACATAAATATGTGTTTTAGGGATGCCTTTGTACCTTTAAAACACTTCTGCAAATACTCTTTCAATTCTGGTCAATGTAGGTAACTTTACTAGTAATTTGCCTTTGACTAGTATTGGTCTCTATGTCTCGAATTGACTCCAAATGCATTCAAATATTCAAGGAAGGTGTATGAATGATATTAAGACTTGAATATTATGTTCAGGGATGATATATGGCCACCAAAATACCTCTGCAAACTCTCTTAAGATTCTGGACCAAGTATGCAATTTTACTAGTAATTTGGGGTTCAAATCCCCCTGGGGTAAGTATTGAAAATGGCTTCCCAAATGCCTCCAAAGCCACTCAAATTTATGAAAAGAGGTAGGAAATGTATTAAGGATGTTATTAAGGTCTCATGTGCACCATTAATTGATTATTATATCTGTTCCAACCCTCTCCCATTCAACTGCAAAAATCACCAATTCGACCCTTGGGGAAATGGCACTATTTCTTCTCCCAATGCAATTAAACTAAGTAAAAATACTTCAAATGCTCAAGTACAGTACATGAAACTTGTAAAATACATCCATGGTAGTCCATTAATCACAAATTTATCAGAGAATCATCCATTCATTCGAAATCATCATCAACACATTGGTTCACAACAAGGTAGTGGGGAAATGGCATTGTTCTTCCATTAAAAATGAGATTTATACATTTCTACTTGGAATTTCGACCTGAAACTTTTTGGAGATGAAGAACAGAGTATTTAATTCATATTACAAAAGAAATGGGGCATTAAAAGCTTCCCCAAAGAGTACAATAGCTCACCAAAAACGCCCTCCCTCAAGGATCAAGAATATGCCATCAAAACCGGAAATGGTTGAAGGAGTGAGCTGCAATAGAAGAAACCATGAGCTGCCCTGTAGCTTACACCTGCAAATAAAGACTCCATTAAAGCTCCAAATGAAAGGTCTGAATGGCCTTTCCAATTACCAACTTGGATGGGAATCTTTCACCCTCGAAATTGGCTAAGGCAAGAAACTAGTCATCCACTAGCTCTCCCTCTTCACAAATGCAATTGCAAATTCTACAAATGATCAAAAGCTGGTTTCCTTCTTTGTTATTGACATTTATAAACTTCTAATGTCCTCCATGGGTCGAATTCCTTCCAAGAGACTCATGCCAACTCAAGTTGGGAAGAGATTCCAAAGAACGCCATTTGTACAACAATTCCTAGTCTCCCACTTCCACCAAATCACATGTGGAAGCATCTTAGCTGCCCTAACACCCTTGAGCGCCCTCTTGGAGTCTATTTTTGGCCCTGACATGTCATATATGTCATATGTCAGCCTTCAGGTCTGATTTGTGTCATAGGTGTCATAGCATCTTCATCATTGTTGTCATAGAGCTAGGGAATCTAGCCCAAGTGTCTCACTAGCTCCAAATTGCCTCTTCCTCTTCCATGGGAGTTACTCTTCCTCTATATTTCGACCTTGGATGAGTCATGCAATGAATAATACCTTTTGTACTCCCCCAAGTATGTTACCATTCACCTTGAATTCGAATTGGTGAGAGAATGATGCCAAATGTAGTGGGGAAATCTAGCCATATGTGGGTCCCACTTCCTCCATGTGTCTTCATCATGAAATGCCACTTTGATTTTCACTTGTATATATTTATTTAGCTCCTTTATTAAATATTTATTCCATTCTAATGTTCAAACATCATTTATTATCCCCATTATTCCAAATCCCAAAGCTTCCACCCCAAACCTAGGAAACTAGTAATTTTCCTCCTTGGCAATTATTTGACCTTTAGCATCAATTTGACAAACTCTAATGAATAGGGCTAATGTGATTAGGCCATTGTGACCCAATGCCAAATTTGGGACATGACAAATCCTCCCTTCCCAATATTGCTTGTCCTCAAGCAATTTTAAACATGGGTGTTGAAGAACCTGCTTTCTGTATAATTCTTTGAAGTTGCCATTGAATTGCCCAACCTTGAGTCTTTGAGTTTCCATGAAGATTTTAGAGAGGAACCACCATGCTTGCTGCTGCACTACTCTGATAAAAATAACTTTATTAAGTGGGGAAATCCATCTCCCATACTGCTTGTTTCCCAAAAAAAAAATTGAAAGCAATGAGATAAAAATTATTCCAGGGTCCCATTGCTTGTATTGCACCCCAATAATTAAGAGTGCTCTCCAACCCACACCATTAGTTAAGAGGATTCCTGGATCCCATTTTCTTGTATGCATCCTTCCAAACATCATGAGTACCAAATATATATCATCAAAGTACATAACAACATAATTAAAATGTACATCAAGGATATGCTTCATCAAAGAGTCATGAAAGTGCTTATACCTCCAAGCAAGTAGACCACCATTTTCCAAGTGCATACAAGCTTCAAGTGACCAATGAAATCTGCTCCAATGACATAGGTGAGGATCCCATGTCCTATAATGCTGCTCCAAAAGGATGTGATATGCATCAAAATATTCAACCATGTATTCTTTCATCCAAGAAGTGAATGAAGAATCTCCACTAAAATCTGAACCAAATAGTGAGCAGAAAAAAACAAGGAGACTTCAAATGACTCAAAGAAGTCTCACCCATACATCCCTGAATGTGAGAGTCATAAAGATATAACAAAGTATGTGTCTTGCAACAAAAATGTTCTCCAATCATAAATCTATTCTTCCAAGTGTTGGATGAAGTTCGTCCAACATCAAATGAATCAAGTGTTGAGTAAGAAAAACCATGAGTCTTCAAGTGACTCAAATGCATATCATAGGTGCATCCATGTAGATTTGCATCATCATAAAGTGACAAATAATGTTGCTTCAAATGTGAAGAAGAATGTGCTCCAACCATGTCATCATAAAAAGTAAATCTAGGAGTTCCATACTCCTCATGTGGCACCATCAAAAAGAACCCTTTCACCCATACTTCATTGAGACTAATGTTGCAAAACATGGAATTGTAGGATGTAGGAGAATGAACCAAATCACCCAAATGATCAAAAAGTACAGAAGTTTCATCATGGGAAGGATCCATATGGGTAGTATCATGCAGCTCCTTCAAAAGTATGAACTCTTTGTCATAGTTTGGTTCCAATGTAGAGGAATCATGCTTTTCTTTAAAAATTGCATAACCTTCATCAAGAGACAATTCAAGTTCCTCTTCCACCACATCAAGTGTTTGGATCTCTTCAAGTTCATCTTCAAACACATTAAGGCACATTCAAATTCCCACATTTCTCATGATCCACCATGTCATGAGAATCCTCCAAACAATCTACCATTTGACAATCTGAAACATAGGAGGAAAAACAAGTATCTTGCAACTTTTCAAGAAGTTGCTCATTTTGAATTGTGAGCTTATGAATATCCTCATTATTCTTCAAATATGCATCATGTAACAATTCATTAAGCTCAAACAAATGGTTTCTATCAAAAAGCAAAGACATGAAATTACCTTTGATATGGCACATTGCTCTTTGAATCTTCTCCATGTCTTCAAGGAAAGATGTTTCCTCCAATGATGTAGCTCTCCAACAAGAATTTGACACCAATGCTTGAGTGTCATGGAGAATTATGAGGGACTCTTGGATCTTATTTTCATTCATCTTTAAGGACCCTTCAAGAAAATGAGGCTCTTGCAAATGAACCTTCTCATCTTCTTCAATTTTGCTTGGACCAACTTCATGAAGCTCAAGTGGTGATGGGGAAGTTGATCTTGGTTCTTCTTCAACTGCTACAAGGTATTCATTATCATGCTTAATGGAACTTGGGCTTGCAGCAACACTTTCAAAAGTGATCTCTATGTCACCAACATAGAGGTGTGAGCACCCATCAGTAGGTACTCCTTCATAGTTTAAGCATCCATCAGTAGATGCTCTTTGGTTCATGTCTAAGCTAGAAGGTGTCTCAAAATGATCTTCCATATTTTCAATAGAATCTTCTTCATGATCTTGTGATGTCTCTTCCTTTTGCTCCTTCAAGCAAGCTGATGCATTTTTCCCCTTGGTTTCCTTAAAATCAATAATTTTTTCCACAAGTTCGATAGAAAACAATTCGAATCCTTCCTTAAGTTGCTTGGTCATATCTTCAAATATTGTTTTCATAATTTTTATATGCTCCTCACCATCATATGAGGCTCCCTTTTCATCCCTAGTCATAGTTTCCTCAAAAAATTTGCTCTTCTTCTCCTACCTTTTTTTTTTTTCTTCAACAAAAGCACTTTTGGTTTCAATATCTAATGGTGGTACCTGAATTATTGTCCTCATGAATATTATACCACATCAGGTGCCAAGATCATGCTCTGATACCACTGTAATGTCCCTTGTTAGGAATTTTATTAAAATTGCAATTTTCCACTTTTTTCCTTGGTTCGACCTTTGACTAGTTTCGATCTCTAGGTCCCAAATTTGCCCCAAATGATCCCAAATCTTCTGAGAAGGTATATGAATGATATTAGAACATAAATATGTGTTTTAGGGATGCCTTTGTACCTTTAAAACACTTCTGCAAATACTCTTTCAATTCTGGTCAATGTAGGTAACTTTACTAGTAATTTGCCTTTGACTAGTATTGGTCTCTATGTCTCGAATTGACTCCAAATGCATTCAAATCTTCAAGGAAGGTGTATGAATGATATTAAGACTTGAATATTATGTTCAGGGATGATATATGGCCACCAAAATACCTCTGCAAACTCTCTTAAGATTCTGGACCAAGTATGCAATTTTACTAGTAATTTGGGGTTCAAATCCCCCTGGGGTAAGTATTGAAAATGGCTTCCCAAATGCCTCCAAAGCCACTCAAATTTATGAACAGAGGTAGGAAATGTATTAAGGATGTTATTAAGGTCTCATGTGCACCATTAATTGATTATTATATCTGTTCCAACCCTCTCCCATTCAACTGCAAAAATCACCAATTCGACCCTTGGGGAAATGGCACTATTTCTTCTCCCAATGCAATTAAACTAAGTAAAAATACTTCAAATGCTCAAGTACAGTACATGAAACTTGTAAAATACATCCATGGCAGTCCATTAATCACAAATTTATCAGAGAATCATCCATTCATTCGAAATCATCATCAACACATTGGTTCACAAACAAGTGTAGTGGGGGAAATGGCATTGTTCTTCCATTAAAAATGAGATTTATACATTTCTACTTGGAATTTCGACCTGAAACTTTTTGGAGATGAAGAACAGAGTATTTAATTCATATTACAAAAGAAATGGGGCATTAAAAGCTTCCCCAAAGAGTACAATAGCTCACCAAAAACGCCCTCCCTCAAGGATCAAGAATATGCCATCAAAACCGGAAATGGTTGAAGGAGTGAGCTGCAATAGAAGAAACCCATGAGCTTCCCTGTAGCTTACACCTGCAAATAAAGACTCCATTAAAGCTCCAAATGAAAGGTCTGAATGGCCTTTCCAATTTCCAACTTGGATGGGAATCTTTCACCCTCGAAATTGGCTAAGGCAAGAAACTAGTCATCCACTAGCTCTCCCTCTTCACAAATGCAATTGCAAATTCTACAAATGATCAAAAGCTGGTTTCCTTCTTGTTATTGACATTTATAAACTTCTAATGTCCTCCATGGGTCGAATTCCTTCCAAGAGACTCATGCCAACTCAAGTTGGGAAGAGATTCCAAAGAACGCCATTTGTACAACAATTCCTAGTCTCCCACTTCCACCAAATCACATGTGGAAGCATCTTAGCTGCCCTAACACCCTTGAGCGCCCTCTTGGAGTCTATTTTTGGCCCTGACATGTCATATATGTCATATGTCAGCCTTCAGGTCTGATTTGTGTCATAGGTGTCATAGCATCTTCATCATTGTTGTCATAGAGCTAGGGAATCTAGCCCAAGTGTCTCACTAGCTCCAAATTGCCTCTTCCTCTTCCATGGGAGTTACTCTTCCTCTATATTTCGACCTTGGATGAGTCATGCAATGAATAATACCTTTTGGACTCCCCCAAGTATGTTACCATTCACCTTGAATTCGAATTGGTGAGAGAATGATGCCAAATGTAGTGGGGAAATCTAGCCATATGTGGGTCCCACTTCCTCCATGTGTCTTCATCATGAAATGCCACTTTGATTTTCACTTGTATATATTTATTTAGCTCCTTTATTAAATATTTATTCCATTCTAATGTTCAAACATCATTTATTATCCCCATTATTCCAAATCCCAAAGCTTCCACCCCAAACCTAGGAAACTAGTAATTTTCCTCCTTGGCAATTATTTGACCTTTAGCATCAATTTGACAAACTCTAATGAATAGGGCTAATGTGATTAGGCCATTGTGACCCAATGCCAAATTTGGGACATGACAAATCCTCCCTTCCCAATATTGCTTGTCCTCAAGCAATTTTAAACATGGGTGTTGAAGAACCTGCTTTCTGTATAATTCTTTGAAGTTGCCATTGAATTGCCCAACCTTGAGTCTTTGAGTTTCCATGAAGATTTTAGAGAGGAACCACCATGCTTGCTGCTGCACTACTCTGATAAAAATAACTTTATTAAGTGGGGGAAATCCATCTCCCATACTGCTTGTTTCCCAAAAAAAAATTTGAAAGCAATGAGATAAAAATTATTCCAGGGTCCCATTGCTTGTATTGCACCCCAATAATTAAGAGTGCTCTCCAACCCACACCATTAGTTAAGAGGATTCCTGGATCCCATTTTCTTGTATGCATCCTTCCAAACATCATGAGTACCAAATATATATCATCAAAGTACATAACAACATAATTAAAATGTACATCAAGGATATGCTTCATCAAAGAGTCATGAAAGTGCTTATACCTCCAAGCAAGTAGACCACCATTTTCCAAGTGCATACAAGCTTCAAGTGACCAATCAAATCTGCTCCAATGACATAGGTGAGGATACCATGTCCTATAATGCTGCTCCAAAAGGATGTGATATGCATCAAAATATTCAACCATGTATTCTTTCATCCAAGAAGTGAATGAAGAATCTCCACTAAAATCTGAACCAAATAGCGAGCAGAAAAAACAAGGAGACTTCAAATGACTCAAAGAAGTCTCACCCATACATCCCTGAATGTGAGAGTCATAAAGATATAACAAAGTATGTGTCTTGCAACAAAAATGTTCTCCAATCATAAATCTATTCTTCCAAGTGTTGGATGAAGTTCGTCCAACATCAAATGAATCAAGTGTTGAGTAAGAAAAACCAATGAGTCTTCAAGTGACTCAAATGCATATCATAGGTGCATCCATGTAGATTTGCATCATCATAAAGTGACAAATAATGTTGCTTCAAATGTGAAGAAGAATGTGCTCCAACCATGTCATCATAAAAAGTAAATCTAGGAGTTCCATACTCCTCATGTGGCACCATCAAAAAGAACCCTTTCACCCATACTTCATTGAGACTAATGTTGCAAAAACATGGAATTGTAGGATGTAGGAGAATGAACCAAATCACCCAAATGATCAAAAAGTACAGAAGTTTCATCATGGGAAGGATCCATATGGGTAGTATCATGCAGCTCCTTCAAAAGTATGAACTCTTTGTCATAGTTTGGTTCCAATGTAGAGGAATCATGCTTTTCTTTAAAAATTGCATAACCTTCATCAAGAGACAATTCAAGTTCCTCTTCCACCACATCAAGTGTTTGGATCTCTTCAAGTTCATCTTCAAACACATTAAGCACATTCAAATTCCCACATTTCTCATGATCCACCATGTCATGAGAATCCTCCAAACAATCTACCATTTGACAATCTGAAACATAGGAGGAAAAACAAGTATCTTGCAACTTTTCAAGAAGTTGCTCATTTTGAATTGTGAGCTTATGAATATCCTCATTATTCTTCAAATATGCATCATGTAACAATTCATTAAGCTCAAACAAATGGTTTCTATCAAAAAGCAAAGACATGAAATTACCTTTGATATGGCACATTGCTCTTTGAATCT
Source organism: Larix kaempferi (assembly GCA_027924585.1). Taxonomy (NCBI): domain Eukaryota; kingdom Viridiplantae; phylum Streptophyta; class Pinopsida; order Pinales; family Pinaceae; genus Larix; species Larix kaempferi. Next base: position 6,902,226 of record BSBM01000632.1, read on the forward strand.
TCTCCATGTCTTCAAGGAAAGATGTTTCCTCCAATGATGTAGCTCTCCAACAAGAATTTGACACCAATGCTTGAGTGTCATGGAGAATTATGAGGGACTCTTGGATCTTATTTTCATTCATCTTTAAGGACCCTTCAAGAAAATGAGGCTCTTGCAAATGAACCTTCTCATCTTCTTCAATTTTGCTTGGACCAACTTCATGAAGCTCAAGTGGTGATGGGGAAGTTGATCTTGGTTCTTCTTCAACTGCTACAAGGTATTCATTATCATGCTTAATGGAACTTGGGCTTGCAGCAACACTTTCAAAAGTGATCTCTATGTCACCAACATAGAGGTGTGAGCACCCATCAGTAGGTACTCCTTCATAGTTTAAGCATCCATCAGTAGATGCTCTTTGGTTCATGTCTAAGCTAGAAGGTGTCTCAAAATGATCTTCCATATTTTCAATAGAATCTTCTTCATGATCTTGTGATGTCTCTTCCTTTTGCTCCTTCAAGCAAGCTGATGCATTTTTCCCCTTGGTTTCCTTAAAATCAATAATTTTTTCCACAAGTTCGATAGAAAACAATTCGAATCCTTCCTTAAGTTGCTTGGTCATATCTTCAAATATTGTTTTCATAATTTTTATATGCTCCTCACCATCATATGAGGCTCCCTTTTCATCCCTAGTCATAGTTTCCTCAAAAACTTTGCTCTTCTTCTCCTACCTTTTTTTTTTTCTTCAACAAAAGCACTTTTGGTTTCAATATCTAATGGTGGTACCTGAATTATTGTCCTCATGAATATTATACCACATCAGGTGCCAAGATCATGCTCTGATACCACTGTAATGTCCCTTGTTAGGAATTTTATTAAAATTGCAATTTTCCACTTTTTTCCTTGGTTCGACCCTTTGACTAGTTTCGATCTCTAGGTCCCAAATTTGCCCCCAAATGATCCCAAATCTTCTGAGAAGGTATATGAATGATATTAGAACATAAATATGTGTTTTAGGGATGCCTTTGTACCTTTAAAACACTTCTGCAAATACTCTTTCAATTCTGGTCAATGTAGGTAACTTTACTAGTAATTTGCCTTTGACTAGTATTGGTCTCTATGTCTCGAATTGACTCCAAATGCATTCAAATCTTCAAGGAAGGTGTATGAATGATATTAAGACTTGAATATTATGTTCAGGGATGATATATGGCCACCAAAATATCTCTACAAACTCTCTTAAGATTCTGGACCAAGTATGCAATTTTACTAGTAATTTGGGGTTCAAATCCCCCTGGGGTAAGTATTGAAAATGGCTTCCCAAATGCCTCCAAAGCCACTCAAATTTATGAACAGAGGTAGGAAATGTATTAAGGATGTTATTAAGGTCTCATGTGCACCATTAATTGATTATTATATCTGTTCCAACCCTCTCCCATTCAACTGCAAAAATCACCAATTCGACCCTTGGGGAAATGGCACTATTTCTTCTCCCAATGCAATTAAACTAAGTAAAAATACTTCAAATGCTCAAGTACAGTACATGAAACTTGTAAAATACATCCATGGCAGTCCATTAATCACAAATTTATCAGAGAATCATCCATTCATTCGAAATCATCATCAACACATTGGTTCACAACAAGGTAGTGGGGAAATGGCATTGTTCTTCCATTAAAAATGAGATTTATACATTTCTACTTGGAATTTTGACCTGAAACTTTTTGGAGATGAAGAACAGAGTATTTAATTCATATTACAAAATAAATGGGGCATTAAAAGCTTCCCCAAAGAGTACAATAGCTCACCAAAAACGCCCTCCCTCAAGGATCAAGAATATGCCATCAAAACCGGAAATGGTTGAAGGAGTGAGCTGCAATAGAAGAAACCATGAGCTGCCCAGTAGCTTACACCTGCAAATAAAGACTCCATTAAAGCTCCAAATGAAAGGTCTGAATGGCCTTTCCAATTACCAACTTGGATGGGAATCTTTCACCCTCGAAATTGGCTAAGGCAAGAAACTAGTCATCCACTAGCTCTCCCTCTTCACAAATGCAATTGTAAATTCTACAAATGATCAAAAGCTGGTTTCCTTCTTTGTTATTGACATTTATAAACTTCTAATGTCCTCCATGGGTCGAATTCCTTCCAAGAGACTCATGCCAACTCAAGTTGGGAAGAGATTCCAAAGAACGCCATTTGTACAACAATTCCTAGTCTCCCACTTCCACCAAATCACATGTGGAAGCATCTTAGCTGCCCTAACACCCTTGAGCGCCCTCTTGGAGTCTATTTTTAGCCCTGACATGTCATATATGTCATATGTCAGCCTTCAGGTCTGATTTGTGTCATAGGTGTCATAGCATCTTCATCATTGTTGTCATAGAGCTAGGGAATCTAGCCCAAGTGTCTCACTAGCTCCAAATTGCCTCTTCCTCTTCCATGGGAGTTACTCTTCCTCTATATTTCGACCTTGGATGAGTCATGCAATGAATAATACCTTTTGGACTCCCCCAAGTATGTTACCATTCACCTTGAATTCGAATTGGTGAGAGAATGATGCCAAATGTAGTGGGGAAATCTAGCCATATGTGGGTCCCACTTCCTCCATGTGTCTTCATCATGAAATGCCACTTTGATTTTCACTTGTATATATTTATTTAGCTCCTTTATTAAATATTTATTCCATTCTAATGTTCAAACATCATTTATTATCCCCATTATTCCAAATCCCAAAGCTTCCACCCCAAACCTAGGAAACTAGTAATTTTCCTCCTTGGCAATTATTTGACCTTTAGCATCAATTTGACAAACTCTAATGAATAGGGCTAATGTGATTAGGCCATTGTGACCCAATGCCAAATTTGGGACATGACAGCTCTGTTGTCGAACTGGTGCACAATGCATAAAGAGATGGCTAACACACAAATATCCAACAGGTTCAACCCTATGGAAAATTCGGATGGCAAAAGGTTCAAATGCAGCATAACAGGGGGGGAAGCCTAAACCTATATGCAAGGTTCCAAATATACCTGACATGGTCGCAAAAGGTGTCGAAAAGGACCACTAAGAAAGTATAAATCTAGCTAAGAATCCTATCTCCAAGAAACATTAGTACCAATATCATATCTAAAACATATGTAAAGAAAGACCCGATACAAGTCACTGTGGTAGAAATACTTTCAACTTCACTATCATCAACAACAGGCATAAACAAGGTAGAGTTTTCAAATGAAGACTCTATGGTACCCAAGCCCGAGGACTTACAACCAACAAGATCAACTTCAGAATGAAGATCAAAGTTTAAGTACATGATGGAATCTATAGAGACAAATTGATCATCACAGGAGTTGAAAATTCTAGAAGCAGAATCAAACTCAGCAGGAACACCGATTTGCGGATCTATATGAGAGTTCAAAGACTCAACAGTAGGGAGATCAGACGTTAAGGTCAAACTGGGGCTGGACATAACTGCGACTGGATCAACATCCAAATGAATGGCAGACTATATTATGGACTCTAGGAAAACTTCATCAGAAGGAAGTATATCGTCCCAGATAGAACACATATCTAAACATTCAGATGGAGGTTTCACTTGGTCAAAAGATGGGACTAAATCCCAAGAAGGTAAGCATGAACTCAGAGACTTCTTCTCAGTAGTAGTTGAACTCAAGGAACAATATGCCACATAAGTCCCATGTGACATAGTAGTGCCTGATGGCGAGGGATCATACTGGACTACAGTTGGGAAATAAGGAGGATCAACGAATGCAAGCTGGTCGATAATGATGATGCTTTCGTTATGAGGAAAATGCATCACACGAAAGAGCGTAGACACCACAGCATGCATAGCATAAACGTAATCACGCCTGAGGATCATATCAAAATCCACAGGGTCCTTTAAAACCATAAAATCAACTAAGATTGTTTTTCCACCCAAAGTAACTGGTACCTGATGGAGGAATTTGATCGGTTCACTGTGTCTTCTATCGAAGGTCAACGGCCAATTAACAGTTGGAATAACATTAGGGAAACCCAAATCTCTCCAAGCATAAGCGGATAAGATACTAATAGAAGCTCCTTCATCTACAACGCATCGATCAACTGTATGGTTGCCAATATCAACCTTTATTTGGAAAGGTGTTGAAGAAGGAAGACGAGCTTCAGCTAGACTATTCCAATCAAAGGAAACGATCCTAGGGCTTGGTAGGGGTTAACATGTCACAGATGAAGTACCCCCTTTTTCAAAAACATCCAAACTGGTAATGCAAAAGACTTCAAGGACAGGTGCATTAGTCTCCAAAGGACTGATGGGATCGGTCGAAGATTGCATCGATTCGATCACTGCACTCTCCGAAGGAAGAGTGGAGTCAACCAAATATTGCATTGGTTCAACCACTTTATCAACCAAAGGTTGATTTGATTGTAGAGAATCTATAGACAACTCAGGAATAGAGGTTCCTTCAGACATGGACCACACTCTTCGTTCCTCTGGAATGGCAGGGCATCGGTGAGATAGTTTACAAGGGAACTTTGGTTTCCATCCTATAGGTCGAGACTCCTTTACAATGTCAGTACTCTCAGGATGACTAGCATTGGCTAACAGCTTGCCCCCAGCATGACTTGCAGTGGCTGGTTGCTCAGAAGCAGAATAATTTTGAACTAAGGACCACACTTTTTGCACTTCTGGAAGTACAAGGCACAAGTAAGTAAGGTGGTCTCCCTCACAAAACTTGCAAGGGAACTTACACTTCTGTTTATTGGGTTTGTCGACAATGTCAACTCCCTCAGCATGACTTGCAGTGGCTGATCTGGTGTCTCTAGTATGACTCACAGGAACTGGTGACTTGTCATTAATATGACTAGCAGTGATCAATGACATGTCCTCAACATGACTGACAGTGGTTGAAGACAAACTTTCAGTGTGATTTTCAGTGACTAAAAGTTTTCTCCTAGCATGACCTTAAGAGGCTGGGTAGGTGCCCCCTGCATGATTTGCAAAAGCAGGGTGCTTGCCCCCAGCATGACTTGCAGTGGCTGGGTTGTTGTCTCCTTGTTTTGGCATCTTCTTCCTATTCTTCCCACGCTTATTCCTTTTAGATTGATGGTTACTAGTATTGCTACTTTCGCCACATGAGGTAGAAGGAGGAGCAGAAGATGTTACTGGCAAAGAAGGCATAGGGTTCTGATGCTCTTGATTTGAGGTGCTTACAAAAGAAGTGTCAAGAGCATGCGAGGCATTCGAAGTGGAGAACAACCAAACCGGCAGCCCAATAGTGAATCCAGCAAGATTTAGAGGAGCCATTAAGGGAGTACCAATGTTTCCAATGAATGGAACAGCACAAGGATCCCCTGGAACAGGGGTACCTTGATTGGAGCTCGTCGAAATGCTAGACATAGTTTCATGCTCAAATGAGCAAGAATTTCTCTAAGGAAAACTAAGAGAAGTAGCACAAAGAGCGCACCACTAAAAAACATCCTAGGTAAATCAAACCAGGAAAACAGATGCCTTCCGGAGAAGAGTCTGGGATGATGAAGGCCCAGAACAGATCAACGAAGGATGAAGAATAGTTACCTGGGCTCCACAATAAAATGACTAAGGGTGCAAGTGCTGGAATCAACTAACCGCCCTCCCAAAGACCTGTAAGGGATTTCATCCCACGTTTGTCCTAGGTACAGCAGATATAACCCTCCGCCGTCACCTGTGTATGATCCTATGGTCAGATACTAAGGATACCACCACACGAAAAATCCTGGGGGAACAGTCTCTGGTTGAATCAGAAGGCGTGGGCAAGGTAACTGAGCCCAAAACTCAAAAGAGTCCTCAAACGTGATCTAATCCTGGTATATGCTCGAAACAGAAAGTAGGAGGTTTATTCCCAACAATCTGATCTCACAAGACCTACTGCATAGATCCCAAGAAATCTTTGAATGAGGTGGGTTTACCTATGATAGTCGAACTACGATTTTTGCATAATGTGTGATCTTGGGTGGTTTAAGGTGTTTTAAACCCAAGATCCTAACCAAGACTAGTTGGTGAAAAGTGTAACCTAGAAAAGAAAATGTTACCAATACATTTTATTAGGGTTCATTTTAAAGGTTACTTGCTTACTCAAAAAGGTAGTGGGTGTGTGAGAGTGGTTATAACAGAGATAGAATACTGAAATGAAATGTTTACCACTAAACAAATCTTTTTTTTTCAATGCAAGTCTTAAAGATACGATCTAGAATGCATATGCAAATGCAATTTTTAGTCTTTTCGAATGCAAAAGATAAAAATAAATTCTAAATGTACAAAATTAAACTCAAAACCTAAGAATGCAGCTACTCAAACAAATAAGTATGCAAAAGAACACTTCTTCTTTTTGATGCAAAGCACTCTTAAATCTTTTAAGCCACTTGCAAGGTACTCTATTCAGAAAATAAATCAAAATGTTCTATACTTTCAAAGGTGAGAAACAAAACTGAATTTGAAAGTAACCTACTATCAAAGCAAAAGCAAAGAACTTTCAGGTTTCCTTATTGAAATAGTAAAAGCTACCAATATGACTTTCAGATTCTTATTGATATAAGCATGCCAACCATTGGGAAAAGCGTACGAAACCTACTTTTAGACCCAAACAAAGAAAATGACCTACAAAGAAGTATGGTTTGGTAAAGTCAGGCCTGCACATAAACAATGCAGTCAAGGTCCTAAATAGCAGCAAAGACACCTGATCTTTCACTACAAAAGAAAACTAAAAGCATCAGGGAGGATAAGAAACCAATATAAAGAGAAATTTCACTCAAATAGATACAAACAGGGTCAAGTAGACTTAGTAGGTTTCAATCCAGTGGAAATGGAGCAAGCAGGTTCAGTCAGACTCAAATTAGCGTACAAAACACCAAACTGGTCCACAACCCCCCAACTTGGGTCCACAAGCCCCAAAACTTTCCAAATAATCCCAAATTGATCAAAGGAGGTTCAAATCATGAACACGGGATCAGTACAAGGATGGGAGACCACTTACAGTGGTTTAACTCAGACCTAGGGTCATCGAGGACCCCAAAAAATGCAACCAAAGCCCCCCAAAACAGGTCAAAACCCAAAAAATCAATCCCAGAATGTGTGCGCTACTATATATGAGGAAGACCAGCACACACAATAGGGGAATGCACTACTGTGCTTCACAAAAGTAGCGCACATGTGGGAAAAGTTCAAAAAATAGGGCAAAAACACCCTAACTTGGGTCCACAAGGGTTTGCAAAGGATAGGAAGGGTCTGTAAGAGCCAAGGAGGGTCAAACAAATCCTAATAACTGATTCTAATCAAGAAATTGAACAAAGACCTTCAAACAAAACTAAAGAAATGACCTTGGTTGCCCCTAAGCAGATAGTCTTTCCCCAGCGGAGTCGCCATTTTGCTGTGAGGAAAATGCAGCTATAGTTCAGGGGAGAAACTACCAACTTACAGGTATGAGAGATAGACTTACAAATGTTCTACAAGTGCAACTAGTAAGCAAAGATATTTAAGGTTATAAAGGTGAATACCTTATTAAGAAGGTTGATTCAAGCTTTCCCTTCCTTTCTCTTCAATGCTATCCAGTATCACAATGCCCACAACTGCAAAACAACTTGATACCTTTCTCAAATACATTTGACTACATATATAAGACTGATATCCATGACATAATAAGATATCAAACTATAATCAAACAGTAATCAAATCTAAGACACACATAAATAGGTTATCTTTGGAAAGGAAAGAACGTCTGATATTTATTAATGAATGAAGCAAGTACATAAATTTATACCTTCCTTCAAGCTTGGCACTTCATGAAACCTAGATTCAAGGTCTCCTGCTCCTATTCTCCAAGGATCCCAGTCTCTAATCAGTTGTGCTAGGGTTTATCAGAAACTGAGGCACAAGAGAGGGGGATGAGGGTCTCCATTCCTCCAGCATAACATTGTAATGGGCTCTTTTCCCTTCTCATGGCCCTTCTACCTTCCTTATATATTCAATGAAGGAGAGGAAAAGTAGTTATAACTGATTAGGAAGTTCCCAAACTAACTCAATTCGATCAAAATTTGAGATTTTGAATGATTCAGGAAAGTGCCCTACTCTTCCTACTACAAACCAGTGCATTTTTCAAGGTGTGCGCTACTCTAGTGAAGTAGAGTTGCATATTTTTGAGGATGTGCGTAACTCTATAGGCATAAGATTTGCGCACACATCGTAGTATACCCTACTATATGCATAGGAAACCAACGTTTTTGGAGAAAAATGGCCAAAAACATGGTTTTCTGATGATTTTCAGGAGATGGTTTGGTCTGGAAAAATGTTCCTAAGGGTTATAACCATCAAAGGTCCAAGAGTGAGGTAATTTCAACAATTTTTAATGTCCCAAATGACCCTTCAATCCACAAGTGTCATGTTGTGTGACTAAACTTGATCTCAAGAAGTGTGGTCATGCGACCAAGAGATACAAGTGTCATCACGGATGGAGAAGTGTCATTTTAAGCTATAACATTGATCAAGTAATGCTAGATACAAAGAATGTAGAGTGTGTGGAGCTTGATCTTGCAAAAATACCATTGCCAGGACTACAGTACTTACAGACCCAAGTGTCTGAAGAAATGTATGACAGAACCATAGATGCGCTAAAAGGGCAGGCGGAGCTGCAAGCAGCTAATAGACAGCTAGAGGAAGGGAGCTCGCAGAAAACTATGCAATTGCAAGATGAGCATGATCGCTGGCTAAGATTGGAGACAACAATCACTGCGGTTGCAGATAACATAGATGAGTTTGCAGTACAACTAGAACCAGCATAAACTATTGTCAAGATTGGCAATCTGGTCAATAGTCTTAAGACAGAGAAGGATGACATGGAAATTCTCCATGAGTCAGATATTATTTCCTTGAAGGTCCAGATCAATCCACAGACCCCACCAGATGAATAGCAATTAAGGCATGGAGCATTGAAAACCGTGGCACAAAGTATTGCAGCCAAAGTGGCAAAGTTCCAAGGGTTGTTGGACGTAGCATCAATGGCATTCACTGCCCTTGAAGAAGACCAAGCATTGCAGGAGGTGAAGGATACTGTAAAACAGAATCAGGATGCACTGGAGCAGCTGGATGCGGAGGTAAAAGCTCTTCTACCAAGAGATAGGCTACCAAAGTACTGAGAAATCAACACGCTGAAAAAGGAAGTATAGGCGTTGCGAGAAAAAGAAAGTGAACTGGGAGATAAAACACAATCTTTACTAGAGGATGCCAGCACAATCTCAAAAGAGATCGAGGATAAGTTAAAAGAGTTGAACGAGAAGCAAGTGCATGTGGAAGGCCAAATCGATGACGAAATTACACTGGACATAATGGAAACAGTCCGACAAGTCGAGCAGGACACAAAGCAAGTGGTCAACAAGTTGTTCAACACATACAATGAGTTCGCTGCGAAGATAGCTCCGTAGCCGGAGGAACAGCTTGGAAAAGTTGCAGGTGGCTCGGGGGCGAGCCACATGTAAGTGTTAGGGGCCTATTAGGCCTGGCCCAAGTTGGTCAAATTTTGAACACATTAATTTTTTGGGAACTACAAAGCTGACCGCAGCATGGATGGAGACTTTTTGTGAAAAATCAGTTTTGGAAGCTGCGAGGAGAAGTGCAGCATAGTTTTGGTATGCTGCGACGTTGCGTGTAGCGCAGTGTCGAAAGAACTACGAGGTTGGTGCCGCGATGTGCCATGTCAACGGAGATCCAGCTAAGTAGAGCATGGATGGATGATGGTAGTTATTTTCATTAGGTCACAGAAGACCTATTTTTGGCACAGATTGTCAATAACTACCAAGCAATGGGTAGGTGCAGATCAGGAGGTAGGTGACTGATCACACAAACAGAGGATTACTACTACTTGAACCAGTCATCTAATGACGTGAAAGAAGGAACAACTCAGCGGAAACAACTTGTTAGTGCACGCGTGACAGAAGATCCACTGCCAGATACAAGTAGTCATGTTTTGGGAAAACCGCGACAGTTTTGTAAGCCTAAGGGTTTTGCCTTCGTAATGTAAAGACATGACCTACGGGCATGATCTATAAAAAATGAATTTTTGTATGGGAAAGGGTTACTACTTTTGTACTTGGGTATTGTTGAATATTGTTATGATATTTGAGCAAAAGCTATTGTAAAGGCTCTGCAGCTGAGTGCACAAAGACTTAATTTTGAGGAAGAAGAACGTCTGCAGCTGAGTGCACAGGCGAAGAACTATTGTACTCTTTCATAACATAATAAACAACAGTTCTTGTGGAAGTAGCTTCCCATCCATGGGAGTGAACCACGTTAAACCTTGTGTTATGTGATTGTTGTGTATGATTGCTATTATTTTTACTTAAATTACTTACAGTGCATGCATAAAGTTACTGTTATCGGATAAATGTTACTTTATCTGTGTTCACCACGGAAGGGATGAGATAAGATGTTAGTAGTTCATGTATGGATGAATGTTAACAGTTAAGCACCTATAATTCCTCGAATGAATGGATCTATGAGATAACCACATAGTTAATTGTTAAGGTTGAATCACGATATCAAAGCACACAGCACCACGCATCTCACTCATTTGCATAAGTTATGATGTTTATCAATCTAAGTAATGATGAATGATTAAGGATTATCCAATAAGATTGAATAGAAGTGATTCGGCATCATAAACGATCGCGCAGTATAGTTGACGCTCCGATCCATAAGAAGTGTTATGCAATAAGCTGTTGATAACTTATCGTCGTAGAGTGGAAGTAACTCCAGTATGCAATCAATGAATGTGCTGGGTGCACAAGCATCCTTGCTCGCTGCGGCATTCAACACAGAGTAGAAGACCTCGTGCAGTCATTAAACGCAGTATGCAGTCTATCACTGTGCTGCACATTAACCAGTTGAAACATTCGCATCACAAGGTTGTGGAAACCTCCTTATGCAACCACCCCCCTCAGCTTCGTCTCGAGTGAGACCTCAGGCTGCTTGCAGCCTATTGCCGAAAGGGCCAGTGAATAGGGGTTTTTTTGGTATCTTGCACCGCGAAGTACCTAGGTCTATATTGGAAAACCTACAGATCAGAAAGGAAGACCAACACATTGGAAAATAGCAAAAACCATTCTGAATAAGGTTTCAGATGGGTTGATGAACTGTTCGAGCTGAAGGTGTCCAACATCTGTAGGGACTCAATTAGACTCTCAAATGTGGTAGAGTTAGTAAATGAGTCAACTTCTGAGGAGTATATGTAGCTGTATACTCGAGGGAGTATAAAACTAGGGTACATCTGAAAATTGTCACCAAGCGCAACCCGGATATCCATAGGAATGTGTAACTAGTTGTTTTATCAATTAGACTCTCAAATGTGGTAGAGTCAGGTGATATCCGGGGTCTTCAACAAATAACTGAAAGGGTCGATACCATGTATGAGTCTCAATGATGGGATCAAGGTGTTGAAGTCGAGCATGTGAGAAACAATCATTTGGAGAGGCACTGAGGACTCCTTTCAAAATGATCTGTAGGCACTCATATTTAATGGTGATGATTCCAAGGCACATGTACCTCTGGTTCTATCCTCTAGAATAGTTTTGGTTGGCGTTGACAGAGGGAGACTGACAACTACCAAGGCAATGATGTTTCCTTGATAGGAATGCGAGTTCTACAACTGAAGTGTGATAGTACTAATGGTAGGACTGACATGCTGTGGGGATGGGGAATAATTGGGGTCAGTGGGTGGACTCAAAATTCCTTTGTTCAGAGCATGATGACATGGTTGACCTAGAAGCATAGGAAACTGACTTTTAGGTGTGGGGATCATAGCTTAAGGGATCAGGGGTATGTATTGCAGACTTGAGTGACTCTGGGGGGACAAGCTGATGGATACTATTGGGAGACTCTCAAGGTGACATACTGTAGACTACTCTGAACAAAGGAGACCATAATGGGTAAGCTGCCACATGAGTAGACATGATTTGTTGTGGCGTCGAAAAGCACTGTTGGGTCCTTCTTCGTGGTTTTAATGAGCTCCAAGAAGGGATAAAAGTGTGCTCTGAAATGGTACTGTCCTGTGGATTTATGCGAGCCCGGGACTGTTCATGATCGTTTGTGCTTTCATTTTTAAGGAGTTTGAAAACAATAAGAAGACTCTGAATTAGTGGAGGAGTACCATCCTATGTATTTGTACGAGCCCAAGAGGGTGATTGCTCGTGGTTTCTTTCAATTTTAGGGAGTCTAGAAGCAGTAAGTAGACTCCATTGGTGTTCTTTTTCGTATGTTAGTCTCCAAGGCCCAAAAAAGCATAAAATGATGCAAATGGAGAACTCTTCTAGCCGATGTGACTAGAGTATTCCTTTTTCGTAATTAGTCTACAAGGTCCGGAAAAGGGGTAAAATTATACCAGGTAGATGCCCTTTCAGATACTTTTAGCGAGCATGAAAGGAATCAAGATTGCTCGGCGATCTTTTCATTGTTTTAGGAGTCACAAAAGAGCTTAACAAAAACTCCCTAAGTGCCTTTTTCATAAAGGAATTGATCAGCCCGAAAAGGGATAAAATTATACCGAACAAAAGTAATGGTGAGGAAAGGAGGAAGTGTTCGATCAAGGGACAAGTATGGGAACCAAGAATAGTGGTAGGGGGGAACATATGATGAGGCCTCCATGTGGGTTGATGAATGATAGAAAAACAACGCCATAATTGGGGTATGGATGGAGTGGATGGCTCATGTATAAGTTGTGATGCACAAAATTGTAAAACTCGACAGTGGCCGATGTGGGCCACAAATTGAGGTAACATGGTGTAGGGACACAATGTCAAAAAGGATTTTTGGTGAGAGCGAGAAATGATCTCAAGCATCATCACAAGCATAGAAAACTGAATCCGGCAATATAAAGAAAGTCAAAAATGGACAACGGCCTATGTGGCACACAAACCGAGGCGATAGGGGGCATGTGAAAAAAATACCCGAAAACTCTGGTGGTGAGGGCGAGAAATTATCTCAAGCATCATCACAAGTTCGGAAAACTGAATTCGATGGTATAACAATTGCCAATAAACTGACAACAGCCGATGTGGCATACAAATCGAGGTGGCGTGGGGCATGGAAAAAATGCCCGAAATTTTTTGGTGAGAGCGAGAAATGATCTCAAGCATCATCACGGGCACGGAAATATGAATCTGGTGATGCAAATGGTGCAAAAAATGGAGGTCGTAAGGACTCCAGAATGGTCAAAGGAAATAACAAGGTTAAAAAATGCCTTCAAATAAAGGTGAGCCCACCAAGCCAAGGATGCAGTGGTGGGGAGAAATGATGACCCGCGGGGGAATAATACTAGGTGTATCAAATCAAATCAAATATACAAGTGATATGTGACCTCTAAAATGGTTGAGATCGCACATGTGAGAAAGTGAGCAGGGTTAATGACCTGCCCCCATGCTATGTGCATGGGGTTTATGATTGTGGATCACATATGTGTATGTGTGAACAATGGGCTCATTGAAATACTGAGATAGATGTGATGGGGAAGGTTCAAAATGATTGATCATGCCCCCTATCCTAGGTTCGAGGTAATCTATTATGCCCCCTAACTCAGAGGTGTCAATGTGGTGCAGATGTTGTCTCAGAGAGGGATCGATAGGGCATTGAGCAACTGAGGGCGGGGGGGTATACCATGAGGCTGTGGGCTGTGGTGGCATACTGAAGTGATGATATGATGATGGGGGATTCCCCTTGTGGGGTGGATGCCCTCAGTATCTTTGACGAGAATCACGATGATGATGAGTAGGAAAGGTTTTGGACCTGCCCCCATGTTGTGGACATGTGGTTTCCTCGTCAATTTGAAAAGGTTGAACATGTGGCTCGGAGGGATCACTGGAAGGGGCCGACCGGACAGAGGGGTCTCCAGTGGAAATCGTGTAAATTGTGCTAATCTCTTCCGGTCAGGAAGATTTTGGAGGATATATTTCATCAATGAGAAGAGGGGATATCTCTAGGTCGAAATTATTCAATTCGTATAGAGTTGCTCTATAATCTGGTAGATCAAGGTAGTGATGTGAGTAATGGCTGTAAATGCCACATATCGCACACGGGTGATTGGTACGTAGCGATTTATCATGCGGCTGAGGAGGCAGTTCAAGTTTTACCACTAGGATACCAGCGTCGTCTCCCAACATATTCATGTGTTCTTGAAGTGTTGGTAACTGTGGACATTGATGGGTGGAATGGCCTATGTCATCGCACAAAGAGCACTTGGGGGGAGCACGAGTGATTGGGGGATTTCGCCAGTTTCGGGGTCATTGGGGGGGTGCGGGTTGTGGTTCCACTGGTATAAGTTTGTGGGCCTCTACCCCCAGTGTTTCAGAATGGAGGGAGAGCATTACTAGATGTTGATACCGTAGTCACCGGTAGGGGTGGTCTGTTCTTGATGTTTGCTACACCAGGGGGTGGACGGTTAGAAGTATTGATGGGTTGTACCAGTTGTAAAATGACATTCGGTGTTGGGGGAGGGGTTGGAGCAGGTAGGTACCACACAGGTAGTCCTAACATTAACCCTAGAATATTGAGCGTAGCCATTACTGGTGTGCTGATGACTCCTAAAGGAGGAAATAAGAACGGGATAGTGTGGATTGGTGTGGCTCCGACATGACTGGGAACTGAGGGTGGTTGCGGCAATAAAGGGGTTTGTTGGTTAGGTGCGTAACTATTGTGTGAGATGGTGCACAAATAAGATATTTTGGCTGTCCAGACAGGGGGTGGAATGGATTGGAATGTGGAAGTCATGGGTGTATCCAAGTATATCCTGGGTCCAACTGTGGAGACGAACTACGTAGGTGCATTCTGAACTAGTTGTTCAATCATAGGGAGAACATTTTCAGGTGCAGCGGGGGCGTATTGGCTTCAACGTGTTTGGAGATTCATGCCGGTCGGTGACATCATAAGGATATGATGAGTACCTGAATCCATCGATTGGTTTGTGTGTGCAGAGTATGTGATTTGTTGTTGTGGTGTTGTGGTTCCTTGAGGAGGATCCAACGGACGAGTGTTCGCCACTCCTTATGTGGGCAAAGGATTCTGAATCACCATGGGCTGTGGTTGAGGAGGTGGCGTTGGTTGTGCCACGTGCCCTTGGTGTTGGGCGTGATCAGTACATAGTTGGTGCGCTCGCTCCAAATGGGGGCAAGTGTGTGTGTAATGGTCGTATACTCCGCATATGGAACATGGGTGGTTTGTTCGTAAATTGGGGTTCTTACCCTATTTCGATGGTCGATCAGGGTTTTGGTTGGCGGGGGTAGCATTGTTGTTGTTTAGAGGATAAGTCTGAGCGACTGGAGGTTGTGGTGTAGCAAGAACTGCCTGTGGTGGGTAATAATCTGTTGGGGCTTGTGAGTGAACAGGAGCACGTGTGACCTGCTGATGCTAATACATAGGGGGTGCAACCAGAGGTGGATACGATGAAGGTGCGTTACCATAACACTGTGGTGGGCATGAGGGTCCATGAGTGTGGTGGGGGTGGGCCATGGGAGCATACGAAGTTGTAGCTCTAGAGTGACATATGGCCCACGAAAGATCGGGGCCAGTATTATTGCGCATAATCGAAAAGGGTTGGTTGTGGGATGCAACTTATCCAATGATGTCGTCGACGGTGTGGGATGCCCCTGGCGTGTTAGTTCGGGAGGAATCACCACGGGGAGCGTCAGGTAAAATGGTTTACAAGTAGCCACACTAGGCGTAGATTAGATCAAATTGCTAGGCTTTTAAAATGGCTTCTTCTTCCGACTGGGGTCGTTCAAAATCTACATCCTTGGATATGAGAGGGAGAAGTGATTTTAGTAACCAATCCAAGAAGATATGGTCGTCTAGTTTGATCTTGCAAAGACTACGGCGTTTACGCCACTCATGGATATGATCTGTGATATGGGTGGTCGTATTCTGTCTACAAGACAGTAGGATTTCTACTCCTGCATCATAGCATACAGGTAGTTGAAAGAACTATAGGAAAGTTGAGGTGAGGGATGTAAATGTGGGGTGTATCCCATGTGGTTGTTCAATATATCATTTGGCTGCCGAGCCAGTGAAAGTTCTTTGTAAAAGTTGGAGTCAAATAGAATCATCGACTATGGAGTTTGAAGAACACCATAAATGAAATGACATGATATGGTTTTGGGGGTCTTCCCCAGCCTTCCCTTCGAACTTTGGGATTTCTGATCTGAGCTTTGTGGGCATGGGGGGCCAAGTAGGGTCATGTCTAATGGGATCATTGGTTAGGATTGCTAAGTCTGGTAGGTTAAGGCTAGCCATAAATGGCAAACTGGTGGAGGGGTAGGACGTTGTCATGGGGGAAAAAGTTCTAGTGGTAGCGTTATGTATTGGGCCACTACCCCCTAGGGGGATATTAGTTATGGGAGGTATGTGCCCTCCACCCAAAGGTGTGTGGGATGTGCCCGCACCACCAAGTGTAACTTGAGTTACAGATGGGTTGGGAAGATGTCCAGTAGGTGGTGGGATCTAAGTGGTAGTAGGGATAATAGGTATAGTTCCCATTGTCGGCATGCCTAGGTTAGGTGTGGTCCTGTGTTGGGAAGGGGTCCCATGTTAGGCATACCTAAGGGAGTTGTTTTAATATTGGATACTGTGGTGGCCATTGTGGTGGCAGGGGTGGTTGATGTTGCACCAACAGTCCCTGTGAAGAAAGAGTCAAAATGCGAAACAGCCATGGCGCTAGTGGGTGTTGTGTATGTAGGATGTTCGGATTCTACCCCAGAGTAAGATGTGAAATGAGGTGCGTCAGAATTGGATGACAAGGCTCTATGCCGATGATGTGTGGATTCAAGGGACAATGCTCTTCATCTATGACGAGTGGTGTCAAGTGGACCGTACTCTGGGGATTCACCCCTAATGCGCCGAGAGTGTCTCGGGGTTTCAATGGTGACAGTTGGTTGGTAACTGTAATGTGTGGTGGTTAGTAAAAAGCTCAAAAACCCTAATGCAACTGTGTGTGTAGAAGGGGAGCATAAAAATAAATGGCACTCATGCCAACAACCAAACTCAAAACACTTACTATAACAGCTATGCTATAGTAAGTGGAGTAATAAAAAAAAAGTGGTCAGAAAACCAACATGCAAACGGCTCCTAAAAATAGAAAAAAGGTGTACTCACTAACCAAAGGGAGGTAATGGAGCATGCAAACACCTAACTCAAATGTATTATGACTCAACAAGACATATCCTCTGCAAGGTGATGAAATCCAAGTCAGACAATATGAGTTGTAGAATCAAAGGCTAGATATCCCCCTACTGGGAGGGACACCGGGTAGACAATCCTAGAAGATAGGTTACTAAGATACCCCGTTCATGACACGTCCGGTTGGGTGAATCTGCAGCTCTTGTTCTATCACCATTGTACTCCCAAAAGGGTGGTACAACGAGAATAGCGAGTAGGTATCCTTCGATGACTGAATGGATTGTGGTATTCCACTTAGGCCTCTGGAACCAGACTGGCTACTTCAACCCTCCTAAGGGAGAGGCCTTCCCGACGAATTGGTTTTAAACCGTGTCAACAAATAATAAGGGATTTTGGTACCCTAAATGTCAACCACTATGTCTCAACATGTAAGTGAGTGAGGAGTATTATTTGGATACTTATCCCCTCAGTCCTACCTAACTACAAAATTCTTTTGGTGCTCCTCAAATGGGGTTAGAATGTTGGTTGATTTAAGAGAATGTTAAGGCTCACTTGAATTTATTGTGACATATTGTGTGATGGTGTGTTTATGTACTTAAAACAAAGATGCCAAAAACTATTACTTGGTTTTGAAACCAAGCATGTGCTAAAGAGCACCTGCTAACTTGTAGCAGTAGTCTCAACGTAAAAGTAAAAACAAATGTAAATAATAGTAAATCTGATCTAACATGTGCAAAGAAATAAAAACTAAATTTAAGAACAATAAACAATGAGATCTATGAGATAAACAAAAAAATAAAAAAATTGATCTTTTGTATTACCTCAAATGGTGAGGATGGTGAGTTTGAGCAGCTTCAAGGTTGAGATGCTCCAATGGTCCAATGGTCTCTTCTTCTCCAATGCTCTAATGGGGATCTTCAAACTCAAAAGTGAGGTAGGGCTCTCAAGAGTGAATTTGGTATCATAAGCATAGGATGAATGTGGATAAATAGTGATCCCCTGTCACCTTTTTATAGTTTTTTGGTGATGGGGAATACCATTATGGTTTTAAAGAAACCAATGGTATTGACCAAAATGGTTTAGGTCTCTTTTTCCCTCTTTTTCATTTTTTGAATATTTTTTTAATATTATTCCCTTTTAATTGATTTTTTTGGGAATTTTCGACCCTTTTTTAGGGTTTTTTGAGGAAAAATACATATTTTGAGGGGAAAAAGGTGTATTATGGTCTTTTTGGTGACCTTTTAAAGGTTTTAGAGGCTCAAATGGTGGAAAAAGTGGACAAATGAGTCATGTGAATAAGGGAATGAGCTAGTGAGCACTTTTTGGGTGTTAACAATGATGATGAAGAAGATGACAATGATGATGATGAATATGAAGATGATGGTGATGAAGATGAGGATGATGATGATGATGATGATTATGAAGATTACAATGATGATTATGATGATGATGATAATGATGATCGTCATCATCGTCGTCGTCGTCGTCGTCATCGTCATCATCCTCTTTTTATCATCACCACCACCACCACCATCATCATCATCATCGTCATCTTCATCATCATCATCATCATCATCCTCATCATCATCCTCATCACCATCGTCATTATCATCATCATCATCTCCATCTTCCTCATCATCATCATCATCATCATCATCTTCATCATCATCGTTGTGGTCATCATCACCATCATGATCATGATCATGATCATGATCATCATCATCGTGATCATCATCATCATCATCATCATCATCATCATCACCACCATATTCATGATCTTCATCATTATCATCATCAGCATCATCATCATCATCTTCTTCTTCATCATCATCATCGTCATCGTCATCATCATCATCTTTTTCATCATCATCATGATCATCATCATCTTCATCCTCATCATCATCATCATCATCATCACCAACATATTCATCTTTATCATCATCATCGTCATCTTCATCATCATCTTCATCATCATCATCCTCATCACCATCATCATCATCATCATCATCACCACCATATTCATCATCATCATCTTCTTCATCATGATCTTCATCAACATCATTATCATCATCAGCATCATCATCATCATTTTCATCATGATCTTCATCATCATCATCCTCATCATCATCATTATCATCATCAGCATCAGCATCAGCATCATCGTCATCATCTTCATCATGATCTTGATCATCATCATCATCGTCATCATCATCATGATCAACATCATCATCATCATCTTCATCATCATCATCGTCATCATTATCATCATCAGCATCATCAGCATCATCATTATCTTCATCATGATCTTCATCATCATCATATAAACCCGCTCTCCCTCTCCCTAACCTCTCCCCCATCCCTAACCATCCTACTCTTTCTATCTCTCTGCTACTCCCCTTATCCCAAAACCCCCTTTTCTCTATCTCTCTTCCCTCCTCTCCCTAGCCCTTACTAACCCGGGCTCTCTCTGTCTCTCTCTCTCTTCCCTACACCTCCACCTACCTCTAACCACACCTCCCATCTCTCTTTCTCACTCCCTACAACTAATGCCCTCTCCTCTCTCTCTCTCTCTCCCTCCTCCCCCCCAACCATTACTAACCCCCTCTCTTAGTCTCTCTCTCTCTCTCCCCATCGCTAACCCCCCTCCTAGACCCTTACCCCTAACTACCCCCCCCCCTCCCCTCTCTCACTCTCTCTTCCTTGATTCTACACCTCTCTCTCTCTCTCTCTCTCTCTCTCTCTCTCTCTCTCTCCTAATCCCCCTTCCCCTACCACTAACCACCCCCCATATCTCATCCCTAAGCCCTTAACACCAAATACCTATTTAACCTCCTAAGCCATAGAAACTATTAAATAAACTATTGAATAAGGTTTTGATGATTACAATAATGCGTGCGCGTTATAGTGATCCATAACACGCGCACATTTTGGTGATCCATAAAGTTCGCACGTTATGGAATCCTATCCTACATCTTAACTGACATCGCAGGATCGGAGCCCACCCATGCCTAGTTTTATGAAATGCTCGCGCGTTTTGGTTTTACTGAATACTTGCGCGTTTTCTGAATGCAGATTGCACCAAAAGGGTCTTGTTAGCACCAGATTTGTGCTAAGCTAAAACCCAACACCTAGGAGGTCTACATGTCAAATTCATACACACACCACATCAGCATTCAAGTCCCCAGATTCAAATTGCAAAGGACAAATCAAAATTCAAACTAACTGTAATTTTATGAGAAGGCATGGGGGTTTTTCACTGAAAATGATTGTTTTAGTCATCATCTTCCACTGACTATTTCCACCAAAACAGGGTGAATTCCAAGAAACTGAGAGAGGTTTTTCTTCAGCATGAACCCGTATAGAATAACCTCTCTCATAATTTACACAGGGGTCATGGTTTGGGAGAATCAAAAGGATCGTTATAGGGTGATTTTCTAGTTTTTAGTGAAAATGACTGTTTTAGTTATCTTTTTCAATCTGCTGCTTCCGCCAAACCAGGAGAAATTTTGGGAAACCAAGATATTTTGTTCTCCATAACAAGCCCATATACAAAAACCTCTCTCACAAGTTACACAGGTGTCATGGTTTGGGAGAACCGAACGGTTTTTAACAGGGTAAATATCCAGAGTTGACGTTTGCTGCGTGAGTCATCAACTTCCGGAGCAGATCCCGACCATATGGAGGGAAATATGAGGAAACTGAAAGCGATTTTTCTTCATCACGGTCTAATATCCAAAAACATCTTTCCATTTTTACACATCTATCACCGTTTGGGATATATAGCAGGGCCTCCGAAGCTCAATTTTCAGCAGTCCACATCCGGAAATGAAGAAATCGGTCATAAAAAACTCCGTGAAAGCAAGCAGTCTGTTAGCTAGGTGTCCTCATGCTTGTAACCAATTTTGTTTCTAGATGCTAAGTTAGGATATTTCGAATTTGAAGGATGAGGATAGCCTCTCCTATATATGCATTTGCAAGGGGCAGAGAGGGGGGTTCGGTTTTCATTTGGAGGATTCTCAAGAGCTGAGATGCTCTTCATTGTACATGTTTTTTATTTCCAAGTATGAATAAAAGTTGTAGAGATGGAATGCTTTGAAGTTTTCCATGGATGATATTCTTGTGCCATCAGTCTCTTTAGTAAGTATCCTTCTATGTGATTGTATTTCCTATTGAACACTCCATTTCGTTTATTGCTTTCATGTTTGAGCACCAGTGTTATGGATCAGAATTCATCTTGTATGCTCTGAATCCATTGTTCAAGCATTCAAACATCTTGTTCTAAAGTCTTGCAGAATTCACCCTAGTTAGGTGCTCTGTTTGATGGGCTATCTTCCCTATCCTCCAATCCACCTGCAAAAATCTCAAAACAGAAGAGTTGATGTCTACCCTGCCTCTGTCCATGATTCTGTCAAGTCCCTACCTCTAGCAAACTTAATTCAGAACTGAATTATTGAATCCATTTCCCAATGGTCTCCCTCCATGAATGTCTTACCAAAACTCCAAAAACAAACTGCCCTACCAGAATCTGACCTTCTGAGAATGTGCTTTGATTGAATAATTTTGAGTAGGAAGGATGTATGATTATCATTGATTATATTTTAGTCTTATAAGTTCAAGAGAGATCCCTCTTAGACTGTGCTGGGTCAGTAGCACAATTCTAAAGTGGTTTTTTTGTTACCCCAGCTTTCCCTCTCCCACAACCTAGGGGGTCATTTTGGGTGTTAACAAATTGGCGTAGTTGCTAGGGAATGATTGTCTTATCATCCCTGGAAGAACGACAAAGTTCAGATATGAATGTTGATGGTGAACAACAGTCATACATTGAGAAGATTGTATCATTCACCTGGCGACTCCACTCATCAAGATTTCAGTATGAAGGTGATTCCACTGGGAGGATTGGTGACTCCATATCATAATTGAGATGTTGAAGGTCTCATGGCAACTCCACGTTGAAGAAATCCAGTATTCCACTGTTTCACAGGCTAGCACACTCAGTCTTTAGTCAGAATTGGCAACCCCATTGTTTCAAGATGACTTCATTGTCAAGAAGGTATGCTCCCATGAACAGATCTCACATCCCCGAATTTCCAAATCCTAAAGTAGATTGGCAGACTAGTTTACCAAATTTTAAAGATCAGAAAGGAGATGATGTTGCTATTCATTTGCTTAGATTTCATATGCATATACATAAGCTTGGGATTGGACTGCCTGAGGACTATTCGATGAAAATGTTTGTGGTAACATTAGAAGAGAATGCAAGGTCATGGTATGAGGGATTTCCATCATCAAGTTTATATTCCCTTGAGTATTTTCACACAATATTTCATGACCATTTTAAAAATCAGTACCCTTCCTTGTTGCTAGTTCAAGATTGTTGCATGCATGTTAAATGTTTTATTGAAGAATTGGAAAACATGTATGGTAATGATTTGTTTATGGATGAAGAGATTTTACAAATGTTGCTTGAAAATCCCTTTCATAAAAAGGAAATGCAACATAGATTCCATGACACTCAAGACACTCTCCAGTAAACACTAGTTTCTCCTTTGGTTGTGAATGGAGAAGGACAACATACTGCTAAAAGTCATGTTCCCTTGCCTGAATGTGAGGAAATTTTGCAGCACTCTTGCCATTTTTTGGGTGACCAAGTTAGTGATGAAAGTATCCAATCAGTTGTCTCTGCCTTTTATCCATTTTCTGATTTAGGCATTGAAGAAAGAAATATTAGCTCAAATTCTTTTGAGAGTCAAATAGGAATTTCTGTTGAATTGAGGGAAGGGGAAGAAACCATGGAAGAAGCTAGCTATCTCAACACTCAAGAAAAATTTCAGTACGTAGTTTCTCTTTTGGCTGAAAGTGAAGATGGCAGTGTCCTTAATGTGGAACATGTGCAGCAGTTTGGTCAGATCTCATTTGATGAGGAAGAAGATCAGTCCTTTCAGTCAAGTCTTTCTTCATGCCTTTCATTTTCAAAAATTTTGTGTCAAGAAGAATTTGTTTCACTTGATGGCATTGAAAAAATTAATGATATCCTTACTGAAATACATGAAGAAGATCGAGTTTTAAATTCTGAAATTTTGGGTGAAGTTTCTAATGTCTCACTTGGAAATTATCCGAAAAACTCCCTTCAATATCCTTTTGAAAAAGGGTTGTACAGAGTACAAGAGATTGTACTGTTGGAGCAGCCCTATCTTGACAAACAAGTAACAGATTTTTTTGAAGGTTGGCATGTCTTCTTTGATCTCGTGGTCGATTACATGGAAGGATTTTTCAGTTTAAATTTGCAGCCATACTTTCACCTTGAAAATGAAAGGTATCATTGTTTTCCTAGGCTGCCATATTTTCTGTCATTAACTGATTTCATGTTCAACCATTTGGTGGATTGGCTCTATTGGCATTCCTATGTTATTTTGATTGAGTGGAAATTTTCAAGCGAAGTGGAGCGACTTGTATATAAATAAGCTTGACATGGAAAGCATCTTTTTCAGCAGTTTTCAATCAAATTTGCAGCATGTACAATTTCAGTTTCCAGCTTAGTTTCAAAAAAATTTCAATTTACAATGTGTTCAGTCAGTTTTCAAATTTAAAGTTTCAAGTTCAAAAAAATGTCAATATATAGTTTTCAGCCAACGGTTGCATATCAAAGAGTGAAAGAAGCCTTGAATAAAAAAGAAAAAGGTCTTCATAAATTGGCAAAGGATTGGTTTTATAAACCTATATTAGATTTATATTTGTGGAGAAAGGTTTTTTAAAGCTTTATAAAAAAGGGAAACAAAGGCTCTAAATTTTTTATAAAAGTGATATGGCCAAAGCTTAGATTTTAATTAAGGGGCAAAATTTTAAAGTTTTTACGAAGGCCAAGCCTTATAATCCTAACATTCAAGCCCCAAGTGGATTCTTTTTTATGAAATCAAGGGTGTTAAGTTTCTATAAAGACCAAAAAAGGTTCAAGGGTCTGATCTCTTACTAATGAAGGAAAAGGCTTTAAAATAAAATTATTGGGCCAAAAAGTTTTGAATTAACGCAGATCAAAAGGAGTATTGGGCCAGCAAGCAGGTAGCAGAGGAGTCCACGAAGACAGCTACGGACCAAGCGGCAAGCCACGTAGATTTCCTTTCCATTGTTTCTTGGTATTAGGAAGAGGGTGTGGCGTATATAAAGGGAAAGAGAGCTTCTTCTCTTGTGCATGTGGGATAACTCCCAAAGGTAAAAAGTTAAAAAGTCACGCTTTCCCTTTGAACTCCAAATGTTTATTTTAAGCGTGTTGGCTAACCTTCTAGATGAAGACTCAACACGTCGACGAGACCGCCAATGCTCTAGTTGCGGAAATCAGAGGAGGTTGTTCAAGATCGCCCTCCATAAAGTTTCAATCGGATGCACAACCATTCAGTGGCTCGTGTCTCCCCAATATTCAGTTAGCTGATAAAATTGTGGGTGATGAAAAGCAGTCAAGACGTCGAAATCGGTGAAAGGCATGAGCATCTCCAAATGGTTCTCAAGCAGTGCGTCTTAAGCAAGATCTTCGAGTAGGATAGCCTGGAACGTGGGTGAATGGGATCAGATGCCAAAATATGTATCCAAGATGGAGGATGGCGACGAAGAAAAACATCAAAAGTTACAAAATACTTATGGCAGTTGAGTATCGATCTTCTCCTGTGGTGCTAGGCGATTACTTCATACTACTGGGCTGCTACATTGCATGCAGTATGATAGAGCGGCCTATGTGGAGATAAGGTTTGCATTTTTTAAACCCTAATTGATTTTTACCATACAATCTGCGATTATCATCATTTTCCTGCCTCTCGTGATACTGTCATGTAAGGTTGGTACATGGGTTTCTCGGCATCTCTTCACTATAAGCTCGCAGCTTCACCGGTATCCTTGTGCGTCGATGCATGTAATTTCCTTGAGCATGCTCTCTTTTTAATAGAAGAAAGTGTGAAGTCGCTGATAACACAAGTCAAAGAGAGGGGAGCCTGAAAGGCAATTTGTTAAAGCGATGGGGACCAAAAGGAACTCGATGGAGGTTTTCCTTCGCAGGGATTGGAGACTGTCATCCGCCTGGCAGTGCTGATTTACCCAATCCGTGTTCTTTTTCCCTCGACAGTATTGGGGGGTGCTAGTCTCCAGAATACCAGTGGCCACGATCTGAAGAAGAAACGAATCAATGGTCCTGGTAGAGTTCGTACTTTTAAATACCACAGAGAAATACATTTTGAAAATTTGCGAACTTTTGGTACGGGCAGCACTCTTCATCGGCTACGATATGGGTGAGGAGCAAATCTACGGCTGCCAGGGAGTTCGCAGATCTTACTTTTGTGGGAAAGAAACAGACCTAAAATCTGCGAATAGTTAAAGCGCTCCACCTTTTGACGGCCACGATCTGGGCATGAGGCTAATCCATGGCCGGCATTTAGTTCGCTGAAATGATTTGCACAGGCAACTATAATATTCAGAATCTGCAAACTTTTGTGGGAACCACACCTTTGAGTGGTCACGATGGAGTATCTCTGCGCAGATGTCAAAGAAGTCCCACCCGTTTATAGTTTTATACTCCAAGTACAGCATACAACGGCGTGGCTGTCCACATATTTCAGCAGAAATAAACTTACCACTAAGTTTCGGAAAATAATTAATGCACGTGGCATGGCTAAGTACCAAAGGGAAAATCTCGGTGTATCCACCATAGTTACGTTTCCATTTTTTTTGTTTTTTGCTGTAATGTGTAGTGACCAGAGACTTCAAGATCGTGCATATGGAATTCTTGGAGATTCAGACGTAGATTCTTTTGAAAGGAACGCAATTCTGATTTTGGATACGGGAAGCTCGACCTCAAGTTGTTAGCCGTTCTTTTATGGGAAAGTGTTTCAAATCTGTGTGGGGGCTATAACAACGTACAGCTGGATTTGTTGTACTCGCTTCTGCTAATTTCTATGGTATCACTCCTTATGGGAACTCTAAACATTTTTCTCTTTGCATTGCGTCTTCATTGGATTGAGTTTCGAATTAAGTACTAGCAAGGAGATGGTTACAAATTTCAACCATTCTCTAACTTTCCCTAGTAAAGGGGACGATTATCATGTTGGCTGTCTTCGAGCGCGGCAATTTTCCTCAAGGAGCAGATGATCAAGCAACACATGGTTGCTATTCAAGTGCGTTGAGACTTTTGAAGCTCTGTCTTCTTAGAAATAAGATTGAAACTAAAGCTGCAGAAATTGTTCATGTTATTGGATAGATCAGAGCTTATGTGAATGTCGTTGTTAGAGATAAAGCATTTGATGCAAAGGAGGAGGTCATCACTCAGGAATGTGAGAATATTAATGTTGATATTGATTTCGAGAGGTATGAGATAGAAATCATTTTATTCATTTTGGGGTGGCATGAAAATTAAGGGCACCACATTTGAGTACCCCATATGTGATAAAGGAGAGCGACATGGATGTCTAGGGTCCATTAACATCGTCAGTTTCCTCATGTTAAAGACTTTGCTCGTTATGCTTGTTGCAAGACTTATAATTATACGAATGGGAGCCTTGTAAAGCTTTGTAAGAAATCTAGAGTAGGTGATTTTCTTTCGTTTCCATTCCTGGTTTTGAGTATCTCTTGTCAAAATTTGATCTAGGATCCTGAGGAACAATAAACAAGAGACAGATAATTTTTGGCGACAGGGTTTGGCAATTACAATCTTACAATGCCTTTGTTTATCTTAAGTTGATTTGACATAGGGCTGCCTGCATCTTGAGATGATGAGCGAGTGTGATGGGGAGCAGAGGACCCTGATTTGTTATCTAAGCTAGCTAGTGCTATAGCTTGATGCATTCTTAATGCTGCAGTGCAAAATTCCCATTCAGGTGTTTCAAGCAGAATGCCAGGTAACAAATGTCAGCAGCAACAGAGCATGTTTATTTTCAGTGGAAGATGTTGTTTCAGTGCAGTTGAGTTAAATGGAAAGATCAGAAAGGCTACAGGGCTA
This sequence comes from Larix kaempferi, assembly GCA_027924585.1. NCBI lineage: Eukaryota > Viridiplantae > Streptophyta > Pinopsida > Pinales > Pinaceae > Larix > Larix kaempferi. The sequence goes on from BSBM01000632.1 coordinate 6,929,357, forward strand.
CAGGTTACAAAGTTCAATTGTAGGTAACAGGTTAGATTGCAGCTTTCAGCTTGGAGTTGGGAGCAGCCCAATGAATCAGGCACTAGTCTATGGTGTTCTTTGCTACCTCACAGGGAGGATAACACCCCTAATAGGAGCCTGTTGTTAGCACTAGATTTGTGCTAAGATAAAACCCTCCACCTAGGAGGTCTACATGTCAAAGTCATACACACGCCACATCATCATTCAAGTCCCGAAATTCAAATTGCAAAGGAAAAATCAAAATTCAAACTAAATGTAATTTTATGAGAAGGCATGGTGGTTTTTCACTGAAAATGACTGTTTTAGTCATCATCTTCCACCGACTGTTTCCGCCAAACCAGGGAAATTTTGGAGAAACTAAGAGAGGTGTTTCTTCAGCATGCTCCCATCTACAATAACATCTCTCATAATTTACACAGGTGTCATGGTTTGGGAGAATCAAAAGGATCTCTACATGGTAATTTTTCGGTTTTAGTGAAAATAACTGTTTTAGTCATCTTTTTCAATCAGCTGCTTCCACCAAACCGAGAGGAATTTTACAAAACCAAGAGATTTTTTTTCCAGAACAATCCCATCTACAAAAACCTCTCTCAGAATTTACATAGGTGTCATGGTTTGGGAGAACCGAACGATTTTCCAAAGGGTAAATATCCAGAATTGACATTTGTTGCGTGAGTCATCAACTTCCGGAGCAGATCACGACCAGCTGGAGGGGAATCTAAGGAAACTGAAAGACATTTTTCTTCAGCACGGGCAATATACAAAAACGTCTTTCAGTTTTTATACATCTATCACCATTTAGGATATACAGTCGGGGCTCTGAAGCTTAGTTTTCAGCAGTCTGTAGCCGGAAATGAAGAAATCGATCATAACAAACTCTGTGAAAGCAAGTAGTCTGTTAGCTAGGTGTCCTCATGCTTGTACCCAATTTTATTTCTAGATGATAGGTTAGGAGATTTCAAATTTGAAGGATGAGGATAGCCTCTCCTATATATGCATTTGTAATGGGCAGAGAGGGGGGTTCGGTTTTCATTTGGGGGATTCTCAAGAGCGGAGATGCTCTTCATTGTACATGTTTTTTATTTCCAAGTATGAATAAAAGTTGCAGAGATGGAATGCTTTGAAGTTTTCCATGGCTGAGATTCTTGTGTCATCAGTCTCTTTAGTAAGTAACCTTCTATGTGATCGTATTTCCTGTTGAACACTCCATTTCGTTTATTGCTTTCATGTTTGAGGACCAGTGTTATGGATCAGAATTCATCTTGTATGATATGAATCCATTGTTCAAGAATTCAAACATCTTCTTCTAAAGTCTTTCAGAATTCACCCTAGTTAGGTGCTCTGTCTGATGGGCTGTCTTCCCTATCCTCCAATCCACTTGCAAAAATCTCAAAACAGAAGAGCCGATGTCTACCCTGCCTCTATCCATGATTCTCTAAAGTCCCTCTAGCAACCTTAATTCATACCTGAGTTACTGACTCCATTTCCAAATGGTCTCCCTCCATGAATGTCTTACCAAAAATCCAAAAACAAACTGCCCTACCAAAATCTGACCTTTTGAGAATGTGCTTTGATTGAATAATTTTGAGTAGGAAGGCTGTATGATTATAATTGATTATATTTTAGTCTTATAAGTTCAAGAGAGATCCCTCTCAGACTGTGCTGGGTCAGTAGCACAAGTCTAAAATGGTTTTGTTGTTACCCCAGCTTGCCCTCTCCCACAACCTAGGGGGTCATTTTGGGTGTTAACAGGTCCCTCAACTTCATGCGAGGGCCCATCATCAGATAATTGGTAACTGATCTTGTAAGAAATCAAAGCCATAAAGCAACTGAGCGTGCAGAAGGGGAGCAAGAAAAATACAAGGCTCGCAGGCCAAAAAGCAAGCTCAAAAAACTGTACTGGGACCGGTGTCACAGTAAGCGAGCTGAAACAAAAGTGGCCAAAATGCCAACAAGCGACACTAAAAAGAAAAAGACCCTCTAAAAAGGTGAAATAGCAAGCAAACTTCCTAACTAGGAGCTGGAGACCTCAACAAATCGTATCCTTCGCAAGGTGATGAAATCCAAGTCAAACAATATAAAAGGAGAGACTGAAGTGGAAGGATATCCCTCTACCGAAAGGGATCCTGGGTAAAAGAGCCCTTGAAGAAAAGTTACTAGGCTACCTCATTCATGACACATCAGAGAAGGTTAACCGACACTTCTGTATTTGAGCCCCTGTATCACATATACAGTAGAGTACAAGGAAGACAATGGATAGATATCCTTAGGAGCTAAGTGGAGTGTGACATTCCACAAAGTCCATCCGGAACCTATCCTCGCGGCTTACCCCTGAAAAAATGGGAGGCCACTCCACAAACTGGTCGATGATCGTGTTAATAAATACTAGAGGATTTTAGTACCCTAGAGGACAAAAACTATGTCTGAGATGAAAATGACAAGGGAAAATTATTTGGATGCCTATCCCTGGTGTCCTACCTAACTACCAAATTCTTTTTATCCTCAAGTGAGGTTAAAGTGTGTTGAGTTATCGAGTTAAATTTTTATGGTTGTATTACTCAGTTGAGTGATGGAAGTGCAACTCGTGGTGTGATGAGTGATTCAAACCATGCAAATGCATATGAATCAAATAAGCCTTTCCTTTCAATGAATGTTAGCTAAGATAAGGAGAGATTTCTTTCAAACTATAACTACTCTTTCAAATTAAATGAATCCAACAATAACTTTCTTCTACTTCTAATGAGTAAAAAGCATGACATTGTTTAAACCTTGGAAAGCATAAGCATGACATTGTGATATTATGCATAGTCACCAAAAGATGAAAACCTCAAGAATTGCAGACATTCTATGTAGAGTCTACGTAGGTGTATCAATTGAGTTTTTTAGTCTACATGTTGAGTCAATAAGTCTCATCATGATAGAAGTTCATGATCATAATTTAGAAATGACAGAGTTTTAATGTTGAAATTAGAGTGAAATCTAGTCCACTTGGCTTTGTGAGCATGACTTTGTTGTGATCTTGATGCATATATGGGATGGTTGATGTTCTTGTATCTGGAGGTTGATATGTAATTTAAGGAAAAAGAGTTAGCAATATGTATGCGCATCCATGTGTATATGAATATGTTTGATGGTAGGCATCTAGTGAATTCACTTGTGTTGTATGAATATAATATTTGCAGTGATGTTCCCTCTCTTTGGTTTCTTATTTGTGTGGATACATTTTGGGTAAGGGCACTACCTCATTATCCTAGCCTAGATTCAAAGATGTGGTGAAAAAATAAAACAACATCTCCCTCTGATTTGAATCCTTCTATATATGCTCAGTGCACATACAATGGATAAGGTGGATGAGGTTTCATATTTGGAAGTGTCTTCCTATGAAATCATTTACTCTAATTACAAAAAAGTAGCAATCATATGTAGGTTTAATGCTTTTGACCTCCTTCTAAAAGTTTGTATGCGTGGATTCATACAAATCAACTCTAAAGCATTTTTTATTGTTCTTTTCTACAAACATGATGTATATCAGAAAGTGATGGAGGAAGGACCTTAGTTTTTGGTGGCAACTAAGGTTCACTGTTAGCCAAATTCCAATGTTAACCAATGTTTCTTCAAAATTCTTATCATATTTCAACTTGTTTCAAACCCTCCATTATCAGCCTCTTTTTGTTGGTATGGAACCATTGTGACAACTTACGGGGAGTCTATTATACATATTCAAAAATTATCTACACATAGTCTCCCCTAAATAGATTCTTCGCTTCTTCCAAGATATTGAAGAAAAACAGGAAAGAATAGTGAACATAACAATTTCCCAAGGAAGCATAGTATTTTTTTATGAAAAAGACAAAGGCTGAATTGATATGCTCATATGAAAACAACTAAAGTTCCCTCTCAACATCTAGTGTTTACTTGGGGAACATCATCTAGTGTTTACCATCCCATCTAGGGACGATGGCAGGGTGTTGCTGATGTTTGTGAGTGCACCGATGGGAGTTTCTCTATGATATCCAGAGTGCACATTAAGACACTGAGATAAGACATTCAGACATGTTTGTTATTTACGAACATCTCGATTTAGCCAGGTACCAAACATGAGTTGTTGCAATTTGATCGATAATGGCCTTAATTGCGATGCACCTCAGGATCTTCGAAATACACCAGGATCTTCGAAAGACACATGGGTGAGAATTGAGAATTCATCTCTAGTATGGTAATGCTAGATTGTTGGCCATTCTAGAAAGCAATTCCAAAGGAAAATTGATTCTTGAAGATTGGGAAGGCATAATCAACAACATAATTTAGAAACTTTAGATTGAGAGTCTGGGACGCAAGGTATTAACATTTTCCATAGGACAAAATAACTATTCTATATCCCTCTTTAATTTATTTTCCATCTATGCCTTATGTCTAGTTGTATCTCTAAAAGGACCCCTACAAAGATCCGATCAATCAATATGATGTTTTAATGTAAGGGTATTGCCAAGTGGATTGACATTAGTCGTTAAACATTGCCTTTTGTTGGAAGGATCTTTGGCACGACGAGTTGATACCAAATTGACCTATGTCACTAGGCGTTGTACAAGATGTTGAAAGACTCTGTTCATCATGTGTTTTCTATTTTTTAGAAGTTCCTATTTAGGGACAATTTCATTTTTAGCAGATTTGGATTAGAAGACAATATGTTTTAATAACACCTTAATTTAGTTAATTTTGAGTTAGGATTAGTGCATTTTAATTGCATGAATTGGGAAGTTTTTCCTAGGAGAGGGAATCTCAAATCTAGAGTGTGCATCTAGGTGCATGTCTAGTGTTAGTGAAGTGTTGACTTGTCAAGAAGATGATCTCTACCCAATTCATTTAAATAAAAACAGAGCTAGTATTTACACACAGTGAAACCCCAATTCATTTTCCAAACCATCAATTTACAAGCAGAGTCATTTTTGTCACCTACAGGTGGCGAATTACAAGTAGAGCATTCGTATTATCTACGAATTGATACACAGAACCCAAATGAAATATATGCATATCAACATGTTCCAGATTGCAACCATTTAAACAATTTATACAATACCCAATCCATCACTTAGACCAACACAGTAAGCGAATACCAAAACAGAGGTAAGTCAAAACCATAGATTAGTTACAAATAGGGTTACAACCATTCATGGCCACGGCCAAGTCATAAGCACCCATAATTGGCATGCTTCATTACATTAAACGCGCCATAAACAACTACGAAACTACTCATACTGATTACATTGTAATGCCCCTAGAATGACAATGGACTTTAACAACACCTATCGAGTGACCCGACTGAACAAACTTTGATAATGTAGTCTTTTGAGTTTGATAAGTCTTAAATGATTGAGGAAAACTTGTAGATGTGAATGACGACAATCGGATAAATGAATTTTTGAATTAAATGGCATATGTGGAGTCGGATAGTTGAACTAATTGATAAGATTGCGTATTGCTTAATAATTGGTCGCGTTATGAAAAATGTGCTATGTGTACATAAATATGATTCTTAATGATTAGATGTATGATAAATGATAAGATGTGAATGAAAGAAATACATGTTGACGAAATGGCTTACTCATTTTTGAAATATACGATATTATGACTAAATTGTAATTGCTTAACAATTAGCGGGTTTATGAAATGAATTATGACAAATGAGGACATGACTATTAATATGTGCTTTTGAGAATGCGTATAGCGACAGGTGAAACAGTTCACCGACAGACACACAAAAGAATTGAAGTGCCATAGAGCACGGATAAATCACACACGGGGAGAATGACGACGATGTCGACTTTCGACGGAATTCGATGCATGAGTAGAGAAGCACTGATCCACTTACTCAGGGGAAGCGTGAGGTCGTGTGATGTGGACCACAACAGAGTTGAACATGTACGAGTTGGGGGGCTCGCAGTAAGAACAGACTTACTCCTCAGCGCCATTAGTCTCCAATAACGTGTAGATGAAGGATTGAAGGTAACAGGTCCTAAATCCCTACATGAAGTTGCCGCAATTCAAATGAAAGGATATCGGCAGAGAGACCCGACGATGTGGTACCTTGCTGAGAAACGAAAATAACAGACGCAAGGACCCAACGATGTGGTACCTTGCCAAGAAATGGAAATAACATACGCAAGGGCCCGACAATGTGGTACATTGCCGAGAAACGGAAATAACAGACACAAATACCCGACGATGTGGTACCTTGCTAAGAAACGGAAATGACGGATGCAAGGACCCGATGATGTGGTACCTTGCCAAGAAATGGAAACGATGGACGATTGGACCCAACGGAGTGGTACCATGTCGAAAGATGAGCATAAAGGACGGATGGGCCCAACGGTGTGGTAGCTAGGTCCTAGAAGGGATCGATTGTTAAACTTTATGCATAAAAACGTATAAAATTGCATTTAGAACTTTTGCTCAGGAAAATGCATTTTAGTATTTGAAATAATAGAAATTATGATTTTAGACATTTGCACATGAAAGTACATTTTAGTATTTAAAATAATAGAAATCATTATTTTAGGAGCAAAATGGAATCTTAGGCTTGAGCATTTAGTTAACACCACTTGCACCCACAAAAATAGAGATTAGAAGGAACATCATGGATAAAAACTTGAGTAAACTTAGGAAAGTTGGTGCACTCTCTTGAAAACTTGACACATGGATAGGTGACCTAAATTACATTTTACTAAAAGAAAAAAATATATTTTTGCATGAAGCATCGTGCCGCAATGGATTTTCTTATTTAAGGAAGGCTTTGGGAATGGGTAAGGGACCCATGGTTTGGATGGTTATTGTAATTTTTGTAAAGAGAGTGACTTGCTGCTATTTGAGTTTGGCAAGGGATTTTGGTGGGGGAGAAACTCATTTCTGAGTCGCTATATTTTTGTGTGTGAGCTCTACAACCTGAAAGCTCGGGGGTGGCCATGCGACTGAAAGCATGAGCCTATGGTTGGGTGATGAAGCTAACGGTTGCTTCACCCATGGTTAATCGAGCTTTGTTGGAGGGATCCTATGGAAGATGCGGACGGCAATGCACAAGCTGGATCAGATTAACGACAACTTCTCCTTCAACAACGGTCACGACCTACGGTTGACAGGTTATGGTTTTGTCTATATTTGCTAAGTTATTTAGTTAATTTATTTTATTTCTCTATTAATGATGGTATCTAATCTGTTTTGTATTAAGTTGTTAAGTTCGTGAGGACCCTACAAGAGGGGCCCTGCATTTGGTATCACAGCCGGTGGAGCCTTGAGGGCACCGGACTCATAATCTTTTGCAGATAAACCTTTCTCCATATCCGCTACAAAACTTGGATGGTGAACATTCGGAGGCTGGAATGGCCTCGATCAGACGATACTCCAAACACGTTCCTCACCATACCATCAAACTACAAATCAGGTTTGAATAGTTAGTCTTATTTCTTTTTCCTTTGATGGATTATTTATAATAAATCTGTTAAGAAAGATTTACTTCCATTATATCTGGAGATGAATTAGAACTTGATTGGCGTTATGCCCTAGGTTTGAATATTTGAGTCTCACCATTTTAGAAGAGCGAACCTTAAGTTGATGTAATAATACTCTGCCTGAAGTATTGTGTTTATTCCAGATTTAAATGGTTATTATGGGATGTAACTAACCTAAGAATATTGGAGGAAGACTCTAAAAAAAAACGTCATGTAGATCGATCTAGCGCCTGTTATATGATAGTATACTGCAAGAATGAACCTAGACAACCAATAGTCGGATGAGGATGAAAATCGACTTGTATGATTAGGAACAGAGTTTTATTTTTGGTATGCATAAAAATTTGTGAGTAGAATTATAATGGCCTGCGGGTGATACAACCACCGATCTGAGTTTTATTTGATTGACTGTAAAGTATAACCGGTAGATCCACCTGCATGTTGCACCAGAATCTCGATAGCCTCTAAATGAATGGTCTATAGCAGCCTCGATCTACTTGTTACTTTTAAATTTTTATTGTCGTTTTACATTAATATGCGTTCGCTGCTCATTTAAAGTCGTTATGTTCAGCTACACCTATATATTCTGATCTCTGCCTGTTGGAATTAATTCAATGGGTACAGTGAATTGTTTGGATTCTTATTTTTGTGCATACGAATTAATTACATCTGATGTAGTTGTTTTGCATCAAAATGATAAATTTCTGACTTCTGTGCAAATGAAATACATAAAATTTAATAAAATCGTTGTGTAATCGGGATGTTCGCATTCCGATCTCTTTGTTTGAACCACCTTAAACTGAGATATATACTGGACAGGGGAGCGGTTGTACTCTGACAACTGTGTTTACACTAAATGCCATACCCAGATCCAGGCGACCCTTTAGACTCCGAGTCTCCGATCTGTTTGTTATAGCTGAAACCGTTGTCATCAAGCACCGTACATCCAGATCGCCAACGCCCAACTCAGATAGCAGATAAAAAATAATTATATATATATATATATATATATATATATATATATATATATATATATTTATAACGCTTACATTTATATTAGGGTGACCCAACACACGATGTGGATACTAGCGGGCAGCGTTCAAATTTGAACCCTTCTCAGCCCTTCCCAAGGGTTCTAGCCCTTCCTAGAAGTGTAAATTTAAAATTGTCCTTTAAAAAAAATTTAAAATCTGAATTTTACCCTTCCAATTAAAAAGGACAAAATTATATCAACATTTCAAAAGAAGGGCAACATTTGAAATTACCCATCCATATAAATTTCAATTTCTATCTTGAAATTCCTATGCTATCAAAATTCGACTCGTCATTCAAAATATTGGAAATATCATAAATTATAATCACTCACTCACTCACGTCACACACTCACTACTCAGCTAGTACTCAGCTATGCAAGATGACGAGTGATGATTTACGATTATAAGGCATTGGCCATTGGGATTTGACTCTGACTCCGAAGTCACTTCGGACTGAGATATAACATGTGACAATGTGTCAATGACTACGACTGTAACAACAAAGAACCACTACTAGTCTACTACTAGGCCCAAACGAGCCCGAAACTTTGTGCCTACTACATATGTGAACCTAGCTACCAATGTCCACTAGTTTTTCATCAAAATGAAATTCAAATGGCCGATTTGATGAGTCGTCCTCTACAAGACTTCATTTTTTGCATGAATGGCATGGACTCACAACAAGTCTAAACAACACTCAATGGCATGCAAGTACAAATAATGACATGCAGCTAGGACCAGGAACCATGCAGAGGTCGATTTATGCATTGATATAGAGAGGTGACAATGGGCACATGATATGGAGAAACAATGAGAAAAAACATTTGGACCAAAGCACCACAATGGTTATTAATAAAAAAAATTAAAATAGTTTTTGGCTCAAGAATAGTCTTCAATTTTATGGGTAGCATGATCATGATGTAATCTCCCTCTGTCCTTCCAAACATATGTGGTTTCTCACAACATTTGCCTTCAGCACTCACCACCAAAATACATATAAAAATTCCATGTCTTTACATCATCTTCTCTTTAAATCCTCATCTCATAGTCATAACTAAGGATTATTATGCATGCACATCCTCACCTTATAATATCAATTGGGTCAAGGCACAAAGACAACCATAAAATATCAAATGTGTAAAGACGCAAAAAGTACTTGAGACAACTATAAGTAAGTCTTATATTAAATTTACCATATCAATCTTTAATTGACACTATCAACTAAGATTTGACACGTTGGATTGTTGTGATCTTTTTTTTTTTTTTAACCATGGGAACAACAACCTCCAATAGCCCGCAAGCCAAATATACTAGTAACTTGTGATCTTCTTATCACTCCTTACCAATGAGATTGTAAGGCACTCTTTGAAGGTGAAGTCCAGAATTTTAAGTCGTCTTCCTCATTCTCATGCCTTTTGGTAAGACAATAGAGAGGGTAGTGGCCCACAACAACATTTAAAACAGTTTCGACATAGATGTAAATACATTAATTCTTTTCATTAAAGAACTTAAATTTCATGCCAGTGAGTGCGAATTTGCCAGATTGTGGATTGGTACAAAACACAACAAATTTTAGAGCTTTGAGCTCTTAATTACACATCTAGAATTTTCTCAAGTCGAGCCATTAACAAACTTCTTTTGGTGTTCTGGTTCAATTTAAAAGGAATATTTTCGAGACTCAAACATGCAGTGAGTTGTAAGGCTCCAACTGACTTAGGCTTGATTCCATTTCCCCTCCATCCCATACATGTATGCTATCGCGACAAGTGTTGAACAACAAAATTTGATGCCCCATCCCCTGTGATCCTAGCGTTGCTAACTTGCTTGGTATGGAGGATTTTTTTTTAATGTTTTCTAAGTTATGCTTAGGCCTCCAATGCCCATCATTCTTACATCTCTCGGGCTTGAATGGATGCCCTCTCTCCAGTTTGAATTAAGTTTTTGGTTGGTTTTATATTTTTTTTGGTTGTAGGTTTATTATAGCCTCGTTTTGCTTAGTGGCTTCCTTTTGTACATAGTTAACGGTAAGTAATTTTCTCATGGTTCTAGTTTTATTTTTAGACTATATCTAGTTACAACGTCCTACACTATGCATATGATCATGCGGATGCCCCAATATGGTTATTGCATAGTCTAAGTAGTTTTTTTTATGTATAATGAAGTATGCTCCAACCCAGAAAAATACAATACAATACTTGTTAATTTAATGAACTGTAAAAATAATGTTACTTATATGTCAAATTAATGTGTTCAAATTACGTTTTATTGAAAATATACCATTTTTCATGTAGATATTAAGGAGCGCTCAATTACTTAAGATTGTAAAAATTTGGATGGACAAAATTTGTTTTTTTATTTTTTGGGGGGAAGGGTTTAGTTAATTTATACTTGTCAATTGAAGTATAATTATTTATATTGCCCTTCATCTTTGAAGGGCTCCAAGAACAAATACCCTTCCAATTGAAATTAAGACCCACCCTTCAAATTTGATCACTGCTAGCGGGAGGCACTACATTATTAAACAAAATCATGATGCCTAACACCTCTATATCAACGATAACTCACAGCTTAAGCTTGATGTTTTATGAAATCATGGGATTGATGGGGAAGTATGGTCTAGTATATAGGATGCATATATCGCAGAGTTGAATTTCTCGGTCTGTATAGTTACACTATGTTATTCTTTCATAGTATAAACGACCGTGTTAAATTTAATAATGTAATCCTCTCACAAGTGGGAATGACTCTGCTGGACCTGCCTATTGGTTAATCAGATTATTATTGGTTGTTGACTTTTGACTACAATGCTTCGAGATGGACCAAGTCTAACTTTATTTATTTATTTTTATTATTTGATGAAATTCTGTGCTCTCTTCTCGATCCAGGTCGAATGGGTAGTTTAGATTCCTGTAGGATATAAATCTGTGGTTAAATCGCATTATTTTTGTCTAAAATCTAAACTAGATTTAGACTAAGCCATCCAGATAAGTCGGTGTGAATCAGTCAGGGTTCAAAATTGAACCTGTCATGGCCCGTCGAAGGGCTCCCAGCCCGTCTCATAAGTGGCATTTAAAAAATGCCCGTCATTTAAAATGTAGTTTTTAATTTTTGCCATTTTAAAAAAAGTGGGTTATTTAAATTAACATGCCATTAAAAGGGCGGTGGCTAAAAGTGCACGTCAACTATATTCGAACTCTCAATGTCATATTGTTGTGACTTGTGACTCGTGAGGCTAAGAACTCAAGCGTAGTTATGGCTACATAAATCTACTTGTGCCACAGGATTTTACAACAAGATTTATTTTATATATACAACAATTTTTATTTATTTATTTATATGAATTAGATATGAGGAACTACATTGAAATTCAAAATTAGATTTGGATCAAAATTTGATGGTCTAACATTAAATTTGTACATCATATCAAGCTGACAGGCACCAAGGAGTATTGAATTGGTGGCCTCCACTCTAAAATCCGATAGTGAAAACATCACTGCTATTGAATTCTACAACTTCTTTCACGAGGTCTCTCCTGTGCATGAAAATTCCCACTGAACTCTCTCATCTGAATTTGTTTGAAACAATCATTCAGGTCCCTCTACATCAGCCATTTTAGTGTGTCTTTACTCATCAGGGGCATTCCATTCAAAGCTGTTATGGCTGACTTTCAAGTATGATGCTCTCAGAATGGCAGACATGGGACCTGCTCTGCCAAAACCGAGAGTTTGATGGATTTGGCCTGGTTTAATCACGGGTTCATTATTCCTATTATATCCACACATAACCAAACTGCACATGATATAATAGCAGCAGCTCTCACAGCTTTAGTAGCTCTTGCTTGCCTCTGGTTTTGGGACGAGATGGCCAAGCGAGATGTATTTGATCAGGTATTTTGCTCGGTTCGTTTCTCTTTTCTCACCAAATCATTTTCTTGTATTTTTTTTTCATTTTTATTGTTCCGGAGGGCCTATGTTAACTCGTCTGCTATTTTCAAGTCTGTATTCTGAATCGGACCTTCTACCACTTTGTTTGTTCCATGGAGCTACTTGTGTTCATGGAAAACAAACAACTGCCATCAAACACCTTGGGTATAGTGGATGGTGGGCCATCCGTCAACATTAGGGTTTGGGCCTCCCTTTTGAAAGATCACTCTATCATCCCATTGGAACCAAGTGGTGGCCAGTTCAATTGTCTGCCCGACACCACCTGTGTGGATTTCCTGGATTTTGTGATTCTCTAGCTTGAGTGGTAAGGGCAGCTTAAGTGGTAAGGGCGTCTTAATTGTGCATTGGTTGTGTAGCTTACTGCACCAAGTGTGTGGAGTAGCTACCAAGTTGTCAAGTGTGGAAACATTAGTATCTTAGTGATTAGCGTTATGCATCTGCCACGCAAATCCCATTTAACTCGGATAAAATTCTCCACAAATTAATAAAGTATAAATTTCTCAATACAAAAAATTGTTAGCGCAGAGATGCTAGTTTTGTTGCATCAATTGCCATTGTTGTAGGGGATTGAGCATCTGGTAGGCTAATTTTCCAATTTTTCTATTTGATTACAATGATATCATTTAATCAAAACTTAAATAAGGCAGACTCAGAACTCTATCAGAATCGAACTACTGACCTTAAGCATCTCAAATGCAATTCTGCTTGCTTTAGAAGATAAATGGGCTCTCCCTTTTAGAACAAAAAGATAGGATAGGGCATGTCTGTGAGTAAATATGAGGCTTCACATTTCAACATTGGTAATAGATCTAAGTTGTAGACTTAAAATTTGACAACCTACATATTTGAATTTAACTTCAGGGTGTTCATCAATGCAAGACACATATACAAATCAATTTTTAATCTTCAACATTTTTGAGGATAAGTGATACAGATCTACACACAATTTAGCTTTAGATGTTCTCAAAACTCATAGGTTTCCAAAACTGAGCATGCGGCCATCTGAGTTAAATAGTTCAATTGCACCAAGAAAAGAATTGCCACACAAACTATGTTGTAGGGTGTACAACATAGAGCTACTTGCTACTTTCCATTGTATGGGTTGGATGGAAACAAAACCTTGAATGTCATGCTTGAATTTGTTTATCAATTTTGACCATTTTGGTTTCTTTCCATGCAACTACTTATTCACTTGTAATACAAAGTGTCCAAAAAAATTCTCAAAAGGTATTCCCCTCTTACTGATATATGCATTAAGGTCAGTATCGACAGTAAAGCTTAATGGATCTTCCCGTAGAAAACAAAGATGTCCCTTTCGAACTTGTCTTCATCGTTAGCTCAGTTCTTGAGCATCCGTTCCTTTGTATATCTATGTCTCATAGAAGCAGATCACCAGTAGCTTCCTAAAAAGAGATTAAATCTATATTCAAGTTTATTATATGTCAGCACCATCTAAATGCTCGATGAGTGTGTTAAATTTTGCAACAAAAGCATGCATCAGTTTTTCGCTTTGCCTTGTTGCTTTGATGCCATTTTGGGAAAGAGTGAAAGCCAATTTTATGAGTCGAAATGAAGATATAATTGGGGAAGTATAAATCTTTGGTTTAAATTGACTTACAGTGTAGTTTTTGCATTGTATTCATTTCACTGGAATTTTTGAAATGAGGATTGGGAGTGCATAGTTTTGGGAAATCTCACGTTGTTAAATCACAAAAACAGTATTTTTGTCATTATGTTAATTGTAAAATCTCACTTTGTTAAATCACAAAAATAGTATTTTTGGCGTGATGCTGGCTGTAGTTACACTGGTTGTAGTTGTAACAATTTTCTGTGATTGATTTTTTAGTACCTTAAATTTAATTGAAATGCAATATTTTTTTAGTACATTTTTTTTATGAAGTGTGCAATCAATTTAATATTTTCATTTGAAATGTTACATTTTTGTAAGCCATTCATCCTCGAAAAGCAGCATGAATATATAACCTTCAATCTGAAATTAAGAACAACCCTTCAAATTTGATCCCTAGGTGTGATATTACAATGACTCGCTCCAAAATAGACGTATCTCTTTATTATATTAATTATAAGGAGTTTCACCAAACGCAGTAAGGTGTATACTTATATATGATTGAGGGTCAAATCGCTTCCCTTATTTGTTGGAATTAAGCATACTAGCAACAACCACACTTTTAAATGTGGTTGATATTCGCCGATCGGCCTATATCAATCATGGCCAGACATTTAAAAACTGGTTGATATAGGTCGATCGGCAAATATCAACCACATTTAAAAGTGTGGTTGTTGCTAGTGGACAGCCGACCCACCTAAGAAATAACTAAATTAAAATAATAATAATAATAATAATAATAATAATAATAATATTTGGAGATTAAAATAAAAGAAATACATTAAGTTAAAAAAATTAAATAAAAATATTAAAACATAATAAATATAAAATAAAATAAAATAAATAATTTATTATAGTTTAACTTAATTTAATATAATTTAACTTAACTTAATTTAATTTAATTTAATTTAATTACTCTAATTTAATTTAATTTAATTTAATTACTTTAATTTAATTTAATTTAATTTAAATTTAATTTTTAATACAGTTTAATATGTTTTATTTAATTAATTAATTTAACTTAATTTTAATTTAATTTAATTTTTCATATGATTTAATATTTTAATTTAATTTAATTTTTAATATGATAAATATGTTGTAATATTTTTATTTAATTTAAATTAATTGAGTTTATTTTAATTAATTTAATTTAATTTATAATATGTGTTAATATTTTTAATTTATTTTAATTTAATTAATTTAATTTAATTTAATTTAATTTTAATTTAATTTTTGATATGTTTTAATATTTTAATTTAATTTAATTTTGAATATGTTTGAATATATATATTTATATTTAATTTAAATTAATTTAATTTTTATTTAATTTAATTTAATTTTTAATATGTTTTAATTTTTTTAACTTCATATGAAATTCTTTTGATTTTTATTTCCAAATAACATTTTAATTAATTTTTTATTTAATGTATTTTATATTTTTATTTACTATATTTTACTATTTTATTTTTTATTTTACTTTTTATTTATTTAATTTTTGTTCACTTATATTTATTTATTATTTTTCTTTTACTTCTTTATTTTACTCTATTTATTTATTTTTTTAATTTCCTTTATTTGTATTTATTTATTTTTATTTTATTTTGTTTCTACTTGTTTATTTTTTTATTTTTTATTCTATTTTAATTCTTTATTTGATTTTATTTATTTTCTTTTTTTTAATTCTTTATTTGACTCATTTTTATTTTTTTACTTTATTTAATTTACTTTTTTTTATTTAATTTTTTTTATTTAACTTACTTCACTTTACTTTTCATTGCCATTTTTATTTATATTCGCTCATTTTTACTTATATTTATTTATTTTGATTTATTTTTGATTTATTTCTTCATTTATTTAATTAAAATAAATAAATGAAGAAATAACTAAATTAAAATAATAATAATAATAATAATAATAATAATGTTATTTGGAAATAAAAATAAAAATAAATACATACTAAGTTAATAAATAAATAAATGAAATATTAAATTAAATTAAATTAAACAAAAAACAAAATAAAGTAATATTAAATTAAAGATAAGTAAATAAAATAAAATTAATTAAATTAAAATTAAATAAATATAAAATAATTAAAATTTTAATAAAAATGTTATTTGGAAATAAAAATGAAAAGAAATACATACTAAGTTTTAAAAAAATAAAAAAAATAAAAACATTAAAACATATTAAAATAAACTAAATTAAATAAACAAATTAAATTAAATTAAAAATATATATATATATATATATATATATATATATTAAATTAAAAATAAGTAGCAAAATAAATTAAATTAAAAATAAATCAAATTAAATAAATTTTAAAAATTAAAGATAAGTAAAATAATTAATATTAAAGGTAAATTCACAGTAAAAAATAATTAATTGAATTTAAAGAAAAGTAAAATAATTGTTATTAATATTAGTAATACCCTAATATTATATTAATATTAGTAAATAAATTTACTTATAAGAATTTTTATTTTTTAAATACCTGGGTTGGCAAGTGCGGGAGGAGTTCTCTTTAACTCCGCTAAAAATAAGATGAAGGATTATGTCTGGGGTATTAGGAGAAACACGAACAATAGTGCGGAATGGCTCACCCTAACTAAAGGTTTGGAGATTGCTAGAGATGAGAGCATCACCAATCTAGCGGTGTGTGGTGACTCTATGGTAGTCATTAGGGAGGATAGGAATCTGAGTATGAACAAGAAAAGTCCCTCTTCTAAGATCCATAGTCTGCTAAAGTATCTCGTCAGTGAATTTGACTCTATCAACTTCTACCATGTCATGAGATCGAACAATCAAGCTGCATATAAGAGGGCAAATGAGGTGTTAGTGTGTTCTTGTTAGCAATTTCTCCCTTTGAAGCAATGTTTGGATTCCATGATAAACTCAAATCCCCCTTCTCATTTCGCTCAACATCGTTTTTTATGCTATGGTTTGAATCCCAATTGGGTTCTTCGAGGAAAGGACACTCGCACGATTACTTCACATGGTAATCACATGAGATGCTCACCTTCTATCAGTTCGAAAGGTCGTCTCTCCAGTTATTTCACTCAGCAGGGTATTAGGCAAGTAGCACTCTCGTCTCTTGGCTGACTTTGGTTTACTAATTGAATATGGTTGACTTTATTTTGTTGTAATTGACAATAGATAACTTTGTTTGACTATCGTTGAGTTTGCTTGGCTAATTGACTATGATTGAGTATTTTTTACCATGGTTGACCTAGTAGACCATGGTCGACTTTGGGTGACCATGGCTGACTTTCGTTTACTTAGGTTGACTTTTGTTGAGCTTGGTTCACTATGTTGACTTCCATTTAGTATGGTTGACTTTGGTTGATCATGGAAGAGTATGGGTAACCACGTTTGACTATGGATGACTTTAGTTAAATTTGGTTGCCTTTGGTTTGCCATAATTGACTTTGGTTTACCACGGTTAACTGTGGTTGGCTATTGGTTGACCTTGTTTGACTCTTCCGTATGGTTGATAATGGTTGACCAAGGTTGGCTACAGGTATTTATGGTTGTCCATGGTTGACCATGTTCAAATATGGTCAACCATAGGTTACCATGTCCAATTATGGTTGACTGTGTATAGAGATAACTAACTTTGGTTTAGGTTGGTTGACCATGGATGACCATGTTCAACAATGGTTGACTTTAGTTGACCATAATTGACATTGGTTTACTATGGTTGAGCATGATTGACCACTATAGTTAATTATGGTTAACTTTGTTTGACCATGGTTGATTTTGAATGTGGTTGTTGATTATATCTGAATATTATTGAACATGGTTGACCTAGTTGACCATGGTTGACTCCATGAAAGCATGGTTCACCATAGTTGACTTTTGTTTATTAAGTTTGACTTTAGTAGAACATGGTTCTTAATCTTGACTTTCATTGTCTAAGGTTGAATTTGGTTGATCATGGTTAAGTATGGCTAACCACAATTCACTATGGTTGACTATGGAAAACTTTTTTCTTCCATAATTAACTATTGGTTCACCTTGTTTGACTATGGTTGTCTTTGGTTGACCATGGTTGACTTTGGTTAGCAATAATTGAATTTGGTTTACTTTGGTCGACGATGGTTAGCTATGGTTGACTTTGTTTTCCCATAATTAACTATTGGTTGACCTTGTTTGACTTTTGACATTGGTTGCATATGGTTAATTATGGTTAGTTTTTGTTGACCATGATTAACTATGGTTGAAAATAGTTTACCATGGTTGACTATGGTTAACCATGTTTGACTATGGTTGCATGTGGCTGGGAAGAAATGACTTTAGTCTACATTGGTTGACCATGGTTGCCAATCTTCGACTATGGTTGACTTTGGTTGGCCATAATTGACTTTGGTTGACTATGGTTGACCATGATTGACTATGGTTAACCTTGTTTGACTATGGTTGACTTTTTTGTTGACTAATTAGCTAAGGTGGAACATGTTTGAGCATGGTTCACTCTGTATGGATGCAATAGACTTTTCATTGACCGCGGTTGACTTTTGTAGTCGGTTAACTTTGGTAAACTACTGTTTACTATGGATGGACAAATAAAGTCAACAATGGTTGACTTTATTTGTCCAAAGTTTGCCATGGTTGACTTATGATGACCACGGTTGACTTTGGTTGATCATGGTTAACCATGGTCGACCATGGTTAGATGTGGTTGACTTTGGATGGCCACACTTAACTTTGGTTGACCATGGTTAACCTTGTTTCTTCATGATTGATGATTGGTTGACCTCGTTTGAATTTTCCATATGGTTGACAAGGTTGGCTACAATTATTTGTGTTTGACCATTGTTGACTATGGTTGACCATGGTTAGGCATGTTCAACTATGGTTGAATTTGGGTGGCCATAATTGACTTTGGTTTACATTGGTTAACCATGGTTGACCATGTTCGATTATGGTTGACTTTAGCTGGCCATAGTTAACATTGGTTTACTATTGTTGAGCATAATTCACTTTGGTAACTTTGTTTGACTATGGTTGACTTGGGTTTATTAATTGAATATGGTTGACTATTGTTGACTACGGTTGACTTTGTTTCGATGTAATTTAAAATAGATAACTTTGTTTGACTATGGTTGAGTTTGGTTGGCTAATTGACTATGATTGAGTATTGTTTACCGTGGTTGACCTGGTCAGCCATGGTTGACTTTGGTTAACCATGCATGACCATGGTTTACTTAAGTTGACTTTTGAAGAGCATGGTTCACTATGTTAACTTTCATTGAGTATGGTTGACTTTGGTTGATCATGGTAGAGTATGGGTAACCATGATTCAATGTGGTTGACTTTAATAGTTAAATTTGGTTGACTTTGGTTGGCCATAATTGACTTTGGTTTACCATGGTTAACTCTACCTTGGTCAACCATAGGAAAATGTTGAACAAGGTCAATCCAAGCTTGACTTTGAACCATGGTGGACTTCAATCCACAACCATACTTTTACAAGTGATTGATTAACATTGACCCATAGTTGACTTCAATCTGTAGGTGACTTTTAGTCAAGGTTGACTTTAAACCATGGTTGACTTTTAAGCAAGGTTGAATTCAATCAAAGGTTGATTACAATCGAAGGTTGACTTCAATCCATGGTTGACTCCAATCCAATGCTTGAATTCATTCCTTGGTTCACTTCTTTCCATAGTTGAATCCATCTAACCATGGTTGACTTATGATGACCACGGTTGACTTTGGTTGATCATGGTTAACCATGGTCGACCATGATTAGATGTGGTTGACTTTGGTTGGCCACACTTAACTTTGGTTGACCATGGTTAACCTTGTTTTTCCATGATTGATGATTGGTTGACCTTGTTTGAATTTTCCATATACTTGACAAGGTTGGCTACAATTATTTGTGGTTGACCATGGTTGACTATGGTTGACCATGGTTAGGCATGTTCAACTATGGTTGAATTTGGGTGGCCATAATTGACTTTGTTTTACGTTGGTTAACCATGGTTAACCATGTTCGACTTTGGTTGACTTTAGCTGGCCATAGTTAACATTGGTTTACTATGGTTGAGCATGATTCACTTTGGTAACTTTGTTTGACTATGGTTGACTTGGGTGTAATAACTGAATATGGTTGACTATTGTTGACTATGGTTCAATTTGTTTTGTTGTAATTTAAAATAGATAACTTTGTTTGACTATGGTTGGCTAATTGACTATGATTGAGTATTGTTTACCGTGGTTGACCTGGTCAGCCATGGTTGACTTTGGTTAACCATGGCTGACCATGGTTTACTAAGGTTGACTTTCGTAGAGCATGGTTCAGTATGTTAACTTTCATTGAGTATGGTTGACTTTGGTTGATCATGGTAGAGTATGGGTAACCACGATTCAATGTGCTTGACTTTAATAGTTAAATTTGGTTGACTTTGGTTGGCCATAATTGACTTTGGTTTACCATGGTTAACTCTACCTTGGTCAAACATAGGAAAATGTTGAACAAGGTCAATCCAAGCTTGACTTTGAACCATGGTGAAATTCAATCCACAACCATACTTTGACAAGTGATTGATTAACAATGACCCATAGTTGACTTCAATCCGTATAGGTGAATTTTAGTCAAGGTTGACTTTAAACCATGGTTGACTTTTAAGGAAGGTTGACTTCAATCAAAGGTTGATTACAATAGAATGTTGACTTCAATCCATGGTTGACTCCAATCCAATGCTTGAATTCATTCCTTGGTTCACTTCTTTCCATAGTTGACTTGAATCCATAGTTGAATCCATCTAACCATAGTTGACTTATGATGACCACGGTTGACTTTGGTTGATCATGGTTAACCATGATTAGATGTGGTTGACTTTGGTTGGCCACACTTAACTTTGGTTGACCATGGTTAACCTTGTTTTTCCATGATTGATGACTGGTTGACCTCGTTTGAATTTTCCATATGCTTGACAAGGTTGGCTACAATTATTTCTGGTTGACCATGGTTGACTATGGATGACCATAGTTAGCCATGTTCAGCTATGGTTGAATTTGGGTGGCCATAATTAACTTTGGTTTACGTTGGTTAACCATGGTTAACCATGTTCGACTATGGTTGACTTTAGCTGGCCATAGTTAACATTGGTTTACTATGGTTGAGCATGATTCACTTTGGTAACTTTGTTTGACTATGGTTGACTTGGGTGTAATAACTGAATATGGTTGACTATTGTTGACTATGGTTGACTTTGTTTTGTTGTAATTTAAAATCGATAACTTTGTTTGACTATGGTTGGCTAATTGACTATGATTGAGTATTGTTTACCGTGGTTGACCTGGTCAACCATGGTTGACTTTGGTTAACCATGGCTGACCATCGTTTACTGAGGTTGACTTTCGTAGAGCATGGTTCAGTATGTTAACTTTCATTGAGTATGGTTGACTTTGGTTGATCATGGTAGAGTATGGGTAACCACGATTCAATGTGCTTGACTTTAATAGTTAAATTTGGTTGACTTTGATTTGCCATAATTGACTTTGGTTTACCATGGTTAACTCTACCTTGGTCAACCATAGGAAAATGTTGAACAAGGTCAATCCAAGATTGACTTTGAACCATCGTGGACTTCAATCCACAACCATACTTTTACAAGTGATTGATTAACATTGACCCATAGTTGACTTCAATCCGTACTGGTGAGTTTTAGTCAAGGTTGACTTTAAACCATGGTTGACTTTTAAGCAAGGTTGACTTAATCAAAGGTTAATTACAATCAAAGGTTGACTTCATTACATGGTTGACTCCAATCCAATGCTTGAATTCATTCCTTGGTTCACTTCTTTCCATAGTTGACTTGAATCCATAGTTGACATTTAAGCAAGGTGGACTTCAATCCATTGTTGACTTCAAGCCAAGGTTGACTTGAATCCATATTTGACTTCAGTCCATGGTTAAATTTTAAGAAAGGTTGACTTCAAGCAAAGGTTGACTTCAATCCATGGTCGACTTCAATCAAAGGTTGATTGCAATTGAAGGTTGACTTCAATCCATGGTTGACTCCAATACAATGCTTGAATTCATTCCTTAGGTCACTTCATTCCATAGTTGACTTCAATCCATCCTTGACATTTAAGCAAGGTGGACTTCACTCCATGGTTGACTTCAAGCACAGGTTGACTTGAATCCATAGTTGACTTCAAGTGCAGGTTGACTTGAATCCATAGTTGACTTCACTCCATGTTTAAATTTTAAGAAAGCTTGGCTTCAATCAAAGGTTGACTTCATTCCATGGTTGACTTCAATACAAGGTTGAATTTAATCCAAGGTAGATTTCAATCAAAGGGTGAATTCAATACAACGTTGACTTCAATCCATGGTTGACTTCAATCCACAATTGGCTTCAATTCATAGTTCACTTCAATCCACAAATCAATGTTGACTTTAATCAAAGGTTGACTTCAAACCATGGTTGACTTCACTCCATGGGTGACTTCAAACCAAGATTAACTTCAATCCATGGGTGACATCGATCCAAGGTTGACTTGAATCCATGGTTGACTTCCATCCAAGGTTGACTTCAATTTGTGGTTGACCTCAGTCCATTAACAATATTAATATTACTAAATTCAATCCAAGGTTGACTTTAATCCAAGGTAGACTTCAATCCAAGGTAGAATTCAATCTTAGTTAGTATGGCTTACTTCATTGGTGACGTTGATGTACTGTAATCTATAGTTGAATTTAATCCATAGTTGAAGCATTGTAACTTTAATCCATACGTGACTTTAAGAATGTTGGCTTTAATGCAGGTTGGCTTTAATCCATGTTGGCTTTAATGCAGGTTGGTTAATTTGAATCAAGGTTGAATGTAATGAATGTTGAATTTTATCCATAGTTGAGTTTAATCCTTTGTTCACTTTAATCAATTGTTGACTTTAACCCATTGTTGACCAATGTATAGCAGGTTGGATTTAATCCATTGTTGACCATTGTTGACGAGGTTGGCTTTAATGCAGGTTGGATTTGGATTGAATTTGGTTTACTATGATTATACTTTGTTGAATTTGGTGAAATCAAAGCTAAGCTAGGTTGACTTTGGTTATAAAATTGTGGGTGACATTGGATAAATTTGGATAATTTTTGTGTATTATGTTCCATTATATATTTAAGTTGGGTGAGGCATGGTTTATCATATATAAAATTATGGTGTGGTGTGCTTGGTTTGGATTAATTTTTTCACGAAATTTAAAGCAATTTAAAAAAAGTGGGTTCATTTCCTTGTGGTTGCTTATGGTGTTTTATGAATGACTATATATTTAACTTGGGTGTAGCATGGTTGATTGTAACTTGGTGGGTTTGGTGTGCCATGGATGTTTATCTGTTTAACTTTGGTGAACCTAGCTTATGTATGCATGACTTTTAATATTATCATGAAATATAACAACCACTTGTATGCTTACAATGTGCAAGGAAGATCATGAAGTTTAGGGCCACATTAATAAGGTTTAGGATTATATTCATAACTTAGGTGTACCATGACTGATGAAAGTTGAGCATGTTTAATGTTAATGGTGCCATTAATTTTAATCTTAACTTTCATTTTATCCTTAATGTTAGTATAAACATTTAAAGAATTAATAATATTAATATTAAGAATAAATATAATGTTAACATTTATGATAATGTTAAAATTTTAAATTATTTTATTAAATTTTAATAACTCTAATATAATGCTATTTCAAAATAATCTCATGAAATGTTAATAATAAGTAATAATAATTATTAGCATTGATGATGAGCATAATAATAATAGTAATAATAATAATAATAATAATGACTTGAGAATGTAATTATGTGATATTGGAATTTTTTTCCCAAAAGTTTAAATGAAAAATTAATATTCATTAATGCTTTTTTGACATGAATAAATAAATAAATTTTAAAAATTAAATAGAAAAATGATAGACTATGACTTTAAAAAGATAAAAAAACAATTTTTAAGTTATTCTAAAATTAAAAAAATAGAAATTCAAAAATTAAAAAAATTCATATTCATGTTAAACTTATTGTTAAAAAATTAATGTTATTAATGATAATGTTATTTTTTATTTTTTTTTTAAGGTATAGTTGTAATTAATAATTAGCAAAATTATTTAATGTATAGTTAAATTAAATACTATTTTTTTAATGCATAGTTGTAATTCAGTATTATTTATGTATAATTATTTTTATATTTTTTAATTGTTTATTGAATTTATGGTTGAGTTAAATGTTATAGACAAATTAAATTTGTTATTTATTTTTTTATGTATAATTGTAACTTAAAAAAATTAAAGCATTGTAACTTTAATCCATACTTGACTTTAAGCATGTTGGCTTTAATCCATGCTCGATTTAATCAATGTTGGATTTAAGGCAGGTTAATTTTAATCGAGGTTGAATGTAATGAATGCTATTTTATTTTAATGTATAGTTGTAATTAAGTATTATTTATGTATAATTATTTTTATATATTTTTTTAATTGTTTATTTAATTTATGGTTGAGTTAAATGATAAAGACAAATTAAATTTGTTATTTATTTTTTGTGTATAATTATAATTAAGTATTATTTATTTCTAATTATTTATTTCAAATTTAGATTTTTCAAAATACTATGATCATATAAGCTGATAGGAGGGTCAAGTAGCCATTCTATTTTGCTATAATGGTGTGTTGGCCGGTTCATTAAATTCCATCTTAATTAATCCGTCGAAACGTGTGTATGATTATATGCATATCAAGCCCACATATTATAATGCATATATGATCAGGCTTAGACACAGTATTAGATGAATATGTGCATATTGTAGATTTCAGGAAATTATTTTAGTTTCTCATAGGAAACGTAAATTTTAAGCCGCCTTAAGATTCATCATAATCCATGATTTATCAGGTTCAGAGATCAAATCCCCTAGAAATTGAATCAAGAGGAATTTACCCTCCTGTTCTTGATACATGGGTTGAAATGGGTTGGTGCTTGATAGATGGGGTTGAAATGGATGTATGGTAGTTATAGTTATATAAATAGGTGCACAATACAGATAGAGTTGATGGATCTCCCCGGCCCTTATTATCAATGGAATCGATCTCTCTTATATTCTGGGTGCAAAATTAAGACACGATGAATCATCATTGTTACAATACATTGCAATTGACATGTAGGCTAGAACAATCTGCTCTTTGAGACTATTTTCAAGAACACACAGAAACTGTTTAAAAGATCTACCATATGATTGCCACAGCCAAGCTAGACATCGAATCAATTTTAACCTCAATATTTTCTGATGTGGTGCCTATTTTGCCAATTGTATAGCTGATGAGGAAGACACGGTAATCCGCTGGGAAGACACATCAATATTAAGTGAGGATCGGCAAATAGTGTTTAAGATGGATTCCCAATAGTCACCTTACGTTTTCCAGGAGGGTCACTACTACTTTCTGCTACCTTGTCGTCCCATCTTTCCTGCCATTGGCGTCTGTGAAAACATTATTCAAGAAAGTTGATTCAGGCATTCAGCGATGTCAAAATCATCACAGATAAACCATTCGGTCACATCATCAATATAACAAACAATTAGGTCATATCATCAATGTAACAGGCTGAGAAGAAATAACCAAATCAATGGCCCATCCAGAGAATGCTTATCCCACAGCTGAAAAGAAACCGAAAATCCAAATCCCTAATACCTACTGAAATTACAAAATGGAAAACTTTCGACTCAAAACTTTGACAAAATCGAAAACCCAAGCGATTGCACTGAAAACCAAACCTGATTGGAGGCAGTCGCTGTAAAACTTTCACTGATGCCCAGTCTCCTTCCTATCTCTGTATGCCTCCAATTTTTTAATCAATTGATGCAAAAGAGGGTAGCTTGAAATTTTCAACTCTTCCTGCAAAAGAGGGAAGCTTGAAGTTGTGGAGGACGAAGGGAGCAGCCTCATCGATCGCAGTACTGAATACACTACGATTCCAAACATAATTTCTGATTTTCAAAGTCCTTAAGTACAGCTTAGCCTTTGCAGTTGTATGCAATATGTTCTCTTGTTTGTATTAACACAAATCGCAATATGCATATCACAATAAGCTGAACACCTTTATATAAGAGAGATCCGAGTTGAATTTCATTTGCAGCAGCAAGCAGGAAAGGTTTCATGAATTTCATGGATGGTTGCATGAGGATAGAAGCTCTCACCCTGCTCCTAAACATTGCCTGAGAATTCTTAGCTTGAACTTCATGAATATCCCTCCAAAACTTCTTCAAACATCCTTGCTCCTTCCCGGCTGTGCGCTAGGTTGCCTGCAAAACCATCCGATAAGAATTTTGTTTGGCATCACTGCCGCGACCGAATGAATCAGTCAGACTATTTCTACATTGTAATCCAAACCAGCAGGCCAGAAGCTGGCACTACGCGTTAAGCAGCAGCGAGACCACAAATGATTCATTTCACCCATTAAAACCATTCATTTAACCAAGTAATGATTCATTTAACCTTCTCCCGCCTGGCGGTTTCCGCATGGCACCTAGTGGGTTGTGACACCACCATTGTGTCGATGCGATGCAATACAAGTGCGCCACGTATCGTGATGGTTTATTTACCGCAACCACTTACAACATATTGCAAACGTGCTTTTTATCGCAGTTGATTCTTTTGTCTATCATCTCCGCCGTTAGATTTTGCCGAGTGTTAACCATTCCAAAAATTTATTCCAAACTATTGCGCCTTTGGGATTCAGATTTAGATCTGTTTCTTGATCATTCGGATAAAATAAAAAGAACACTCAGGAAGAGATCAATTTCTAGATCGATTACTTCTGGACGGAGAGAGACAATTAATAACAAAAGATATGAAAATTCAGACACACAATAATCCATTCGTACAAATACAATTCAAATAGTTATTGCAAAAATTCTCTTTCTTCATGTTGATTGAGTATTATATATTTTGGCATATACATCATGACTGTCTCAGGCACTCGGTGGAAACGACCAGATAGCAATAACCTAATTCAGCCAGATATCAGTCTAAAAAGCTACAGATCACATCTGTCTAATTCTCTATTAACTCTCCCAAATTCTCCATTAATGGCATCCGATATTACACATATATGCAAAAAGTCTACATCCCTCTTAATCTGAGCCGATAAACAGAAAGCTGGAATATGAAATTTAATTCTTCTGACAGCTCCTAATTATATATTCCTCTCTTCACCTCACCTCACAGATCTCTAATTTTAGAATTAGAACAAGAATGAGAAGCTCAACTCACGGTATCTGCTCATCGGGATTTAAAATAATGCTAGACATTAAAATACGTTTAAAAGGAATTTATTCATTATTTCTTGAGGTTCATTGCATGTTAACTCTGTTTGGTTATAACTATATATTTAACAGCCAATCCACGCTTTCCTAGTAGTAACCGATTTAAATTTAAATTTTAAGTTTTAAACCAAATATATAATCGCCACAACTATATATATATATTTCAAATCCATGTATCATTAAAAATGTAGAGACTTAAGAATATAATTCAACTAACACCCTTTTCTCATGTAGCTATATAATTACTCTATGTTAATGATGGGGCATCAAATCCCAAGCTTAACGATCCCATACCGTGTGTGAGGCCATACCATGAACGAAGCGTTTGACAGGTTGTAACAAATGTTAGCAGTTGGGTATAATTGCGTTTTGGTTTCCACGTATTCGTGTGACTACCTATTTGATAAATGTATTCCATGTTCTCCATTATATAGATTACTTCATATTAATTTTACAATGAATGGCACCAGTTCTGTACATATTACTATTAATAGACAGATATTGAAGTCAAGGGATTTCTACGATATGTACACGATGGGAACTACACACGTATGCATGCCATTAAAACGACCAGTCATCTTCAGGGATCAAATATTTCAAGATTAACTAACATACAACATTGAGATTTAGCCCGAAAACTAAATCCAAGTGTAACCATAAATTGCAACGACAGACAAGGAAGTGAAGCATGAAGCTCCAGTCTTATCTTCTTTCCACTGTACAGTGAATAAACATTGACATGATGATGGAACTGCGATCCCATTCAACACACTGCACTGATCCCAACACATATATTGATTTCTTTTCAAGAAAATGAATTCCTTAACATAGAAAGAGACCTTTAAGAGTTTTAATGGTGAGATCTACCAATAAAATCCTTTCTTTTCAAGACTATTCACACAACACGAAACCTTTAAAACATTTCAGGTTTAAACCTACTTAGTCACTCGTCAACAATTCTATTTACAATAGTTTTGAATTATTTAATTGGAAAGCAGATACCGTCAATGATCCACCCCATAAATTCACTCAAATTACCAGATCTACCATGCAATTTTTTTTAAACAATGCAATTACAGTAACAACCCCTTTTTCGATGTTTCATGAATAGACTTAATATAATTACAGTACAGAATTCAGAGCAGAATTTCCATAAGAAGTTAACAAGTAATTTAAACAATATATAATATCTCTGCAGCGAACAGATCTATTTTGGAAAAAAGGTTCCGGTGGAATAATAAACAATTTACAAACATATTTTCCATGCAAGGGCTGGTTCTACTTAAAGAAAGTTCTGGTGGGAAAACCACCATCTTATTAACCCTTTTACTATGTAGAGAATAGGTTCGATTTTGCCCAAAAAATGTTGGTGGGAAAATAAACGTCTTGTAAAAATCTTTACCACACAAGAACATATTCTAATTTATGCCTAGATAACAAACTCTCTCAGCAGTACTCCATACTCATTCCTGAACCATTCCAACAGATCCATCCATTAATTTACACAACAGTTTTGCACACTTTATAAAACATTTACTACAAATTTGTACGCCCAATCTACACAGGACTTTCAAGGCCTTCAAAACAGTGAATACGGGTCTACACAGGAACTTCAATACCTCCAAACAATTAATATAGGCCTATACAACCGATCTACACATTAAACAATATATAATATCTCGACAGTGCAGCGAACAGATCTATTTTGGACAAAAGGTTCTTGTGGAATAATAAACAATTACAACAGTTTTGCACAGTTTATAAAACATTGGTCTACACAGGAACTTCAATAACTCCAAACAATTAATATAGGCCTATATGACCGATCTACACATTAAAAAATATATAATATCTCGACCGTACTCCATACTCATTCCGACAAATCCATTCATTAATTTACACAACAGTTTTGCACACTTTATAAAAAATTTAATACAAAATAATACCCCTAGATATTTGAGAATGATTATTAACCTGGGAAAGGGGCTATTCTTCACTTCCTTTTGGCGCCAGCGAATAGCCATCCTTCGTTTTTGACCCCTTTTCCTAGGTTTTCTCATGCACAAATACGAGGGAGTATTCATCCATTCAAACCCGCCCGTTTCAACTTCGTCCAGATCAGACACAGATTTCCGATCTTGAATGGGCTTTTCTCCCATTAAATGATGACGATGCCTCCCTTGCGATCTACACGTCTGCAAGCCATGGCCCTCCCCTTTTCTTCTGCAAGAGTCCGCTGGAGATGCAACTTCGCGCGGAGAGAAAAGCGTGTCTGTCGCTCTTTCTTCCCTCGTAGATCATATCAAGAGACTGGCACGGGGTTCTGACCGGGATTTGCACGTAGACGCTGCTCTTCTTTGCATCGATGGAATCCTTACGAGAGACTAAACTATTCAAAGAAATCCGCTTGTAGCAAAGCACAGAAACTGTCTCTCTTCGTTGATGTTCTTTGATTTTCTTTGCTGTTGATGTTCTGTTGATGTTCTTTGATTTTCTTTGATTTTCTTTGCTGTTGATGTTCTTTGATTTTCTTTGCTGTTGATGTTCTTTGAGTCTGCTCAATCTGCTGCTGATAAGAGGGATATTTGCCACAGCGGATCGCAGGACGCCGAGGATGACCGATCGATCCTCTTCCCCACAGCGTGACAATAGTTTGATTCACCCTTTCGTTTAAACAAACTGACTCCCGCGTGGCAGGATCGGTTCTTCCATTCGATTAAACAAAAGAAACTGCTGATTATTGTTAATCTGATAAAACTTTTGGGTAACCTCTCAACAAATTGCAAATCTGTGACATTGGATATATGTGCTCATCGAAGAATATACCTTGATTTCCCATCTTATCCTTCCATCCTTAATTTCTGATTAAAAGTTGCGATCGCCCTCCATATACACAGAAAAGCTCATTGAAGCGCCTATGGGCGAATAAATGAATCAATTGACTATGTTTACCTAAGTGATTTAGTATTACTTATTAATTATTAGAAGAAAGTATTTATATCACCTCTTATATCTATGCATATTAAACATTATGTCTTATGGTTATAAATAAATAAGGGTGTTGAATTATATAAGTCAATAAGAAGATTGTCTCGGTAATTATGATGGTTATTTTAATTATGAGAAAAGTATTGAAAACATTATTCATGCCAAAGATAATTTATTTATTTATTTATTTTTATTTTTATTTCTATTTTTTTTTAATTTATATATATTTGATAGTTGAGAAATAAAAGGAGAAATACAAAGGGTGGAAGTAAGCAAACCATGCTTTATTTTTTAATACAATATTGCTTATAGAAAAATATTATTGATTATGTCATGGAAAGGTATGTTAGTTACTTTTAGCTATACAAGAAATATAACTAACCACACTTTAGTTAACTTAAGTTTTAAATTTTAGTATTATATCTTGGAATCAAGGGAGGTTTGTGTTTAGGGATTCAATTAAATGAAGTTTCATAATATGCATTGAAGAGAAGGATATGGATGCCTAACCATTGAACATAAATTTGTAGATATGATGTTTTAGAATATTAAGGTATGTTTATCTGTGGGTTAAAATAAGTATATCAATATAATTATATGCTTTATTTTACGAAAAGAGTTTGTAAATTAAACTTTGATGTATAAGGTTTATGATACGAGACATAAGAAGAAGATTATGATATATGAGAATATTGGAAAATGGTGATGTAAAGTATGGATGTAGAAACATAACATGAATATCATTTATTTTATTATATATATTTTAGACCTTGTGGAAAGAAGTTATAGAATATAATGGCCATTGGGTATTTAATATATGGATTATTTTAGACAATATATATTCCTCATCAAAGGTGTAAAGCAATCTTAAATAAAGATTATAGGATATAAAGGGATTATATATATATTGTGGGAAAGGGAGATTGGTTATTGCTTGTAATTAGATAGGAGTTATAGATATGTGGAATGGAAAAAAAAAACAAAAATTGATATTTGATGATATCATCTTGAGTT
The DNA here is from genome assembly GCA_027924585.1 of Larix kaempferi. Taxonomy (NCBI): domain Eukaryota; kingdom Viridiplantae; phylum Streptophyta; class Pinopsida; order Pinales; family Pinaceae; genus Larix; species Larix kaempferi. The sequence goes on from BSBM01000632.1 coordinate 6,960,821, forward strand.
GAAAATAAACGGAAGACATAGCAATTGTTTTCAAGGTACAAAACAAAATAAAAATGGACGGCATTGGCGTTTTCTTGCGAAAGGAGCGCCTCATATGTAACTTATAACCTTATGAACATAGCCACAATGGGAAAACAGGTAGATAAGCCCAAATGGTCAATTAATGCAGGAACCAATTTTGGTGATTTTGGTTGTCATAACGTAAAAATGTGCGTACGTGAAAAAACTTTGTTAGACTATCAAGCGGGTGCAATAGATTCGAAATTTGAAAAAAAGATATCAACATGACTCGTAGGATGAGTTGAACCCAAGGACAGTGATTTTTTTTCATCATAACGATGTTGTTAATAAAAATTGAAAGCTACAAACCCGACTTGACCATGACATGGTAATGTGGAGAGTGTAATTTAACAATCCTTTCAAAAGGGCCATATGAAGATGATTTTAGTAAAACAATGAATGGAGGTGATCAACACAATGAAATGAACGCAATGAAGCTGACAATATGACATGGTCAAACCCTGATGAAAATCCCTCGATATACGACTCTATAAGGAGAAGAAAAACACACATTATACGACTTGATGAGTTTGTCGAAGTAACCCTGTGACAGCATAAGGGATGAAATGAAGTAAGGAGTTGATAATCTCATTAATTTGGATGCAATGATACTGATAAAAGGGCTAAGGGATAAAAATTTAAACTTTCGACTAAGTCACTAAGTCACTAAGTTTTGATGCCTCGAATCCTATCAAATTGAGAACCAACATTTAGGGGTTTTTGGAAGTACATCATGGAAATTGGTTTTGGAATATTTGAGGGCCTCTTGACTTGTTAAAAATGTGATCATATCTTACCCATCTACAATTGACGGAATATTTATGATGTTTACCTTATCGTCTTGGAGGGAGGATAACCAAATAGATTTGAATCATTGCTTAGATTTGTTATGTTAAATGATGATTTGATAACTATTGGGTGGCTATTGATGCAATATAGCTTGTAACTAATTTGGATATTGTAAACTGTCGCAAATGACCAGGAGGTATAAGAAATCTAGTTGGGACTGACAATTATTGAATGTATTATCGAATTGATATTATACAAAATTACAATTGAATTCTTTAGGCTGTATTGGAACCATAATAGATGATCTAGAAAACTAATGATAAGACCCACTAGTGTTTATGGCCATGATTGTTTAAGAAAAATAGAAGAGAATGACAAGAAGATGAGAATGGGAAATTAAATGTAAAGCCCAGCATGAAATTACGAGAACAAAAATTAACTTTGGGATGAAGTTCTATATAAGAGGGGGTGTATGTACTGCCCCTAGAATGACTATGGACTTTAAGGGCACCTATCGAGTGACCCGACTGAATTTTTTTTGATAATGTGGTCTTTTGAGTTTGATAAGTCCTAAACGATTGAGGAAAACCTAAAGATGTGAATGACGGCAATTGGATAAATGAATTTATGAATTAAATGACATATGTGGAGTCGGATAGTTGAATTAATTCATGAAATTGCTTATTGCTTAATAATTGTTCGCGTTATGAAAAATGTGCTATGTGTACATAAATATGATGCTTAATGATTAGATGTATGATACATTACAAGATGTGAACGAAATAAATACATGTTGATGAAATGGATTACTAATTTATGAAATATAGGATATTATGAGTAAACTGTAATTGCTTAACGATTAGCGGGTTTATGAAATGAATTATGACAAATGAGGACATGACTATTAACATGTGCTTTTGAGAATGCGTGCAGTGACAGGTGAAATAGTTCACCGACATACACACAAAGGAATTGAAGGGTCATAAAGTACGGATAAATCATACATGGGTACAATGACGACAATGTCAACTTCCGATGGAATTCCATGCATGAGTAGAGAAGCACTGATCCGCTTAATCAAGGGAAGCGTGAGGTCGTGCGATGTGGACCACGATGGAGTTGGTTACGTATGAGTTGCGGGATGCACAGTAAGAACAGACTTACTCCTCAGTGCCATTAGTCTCCAATAGCGTGTAGACGGAGGATTGAATGTAACGGGTCCTACATCCCTACATGAAGTTCCCGCAACTAAAATGAAAGGATATCGAAAGAGGGACCCGACGATGTGGTACCTTGATGAGAAACAAAAATAATAGACGCAAGGACCCGACGATGTGGTACCTTGCCGAGAAAAGGAAATAACAAACGCAAGGGCTAAACGATGTGGTACCTTGTCAAGAAATGGAAATAACAGACGCAAGTACTTGACGATGTGGTACCTTGACGAGAAACGAAAATAACGGACGTGAGGACCCGACGATGTGGTACCTTGCCAAGAAATGGAAACGACGAACGATTAGACCCAACGGAGTGGTACGATGTCGAAAAATGAGCATAAAGTATGGATGGGCCCAACGGTGTGGTACCTAGGTCCTAGAAGGGATTGATTGTTAAACTTTATGCATAAAAATGTATAAAATTGCATTTAGAACTTTTCCTCAGGAAAATGCATTTTAGTATTTGAAATAATAGAAATTATGATTTTAGACATTTGCACATGAAAATACATTTTAGAATTTAAAATAATAGAAATCATTATTTTAGGAGCAAAATGGAATCCTAGGCTTGAGCATTTAGTTAACACCACTTGCACCCACAAAAATAGAGATTAGAAGGAACATCATGGAGACAAACTTGAGTAAACTTAGGAAAGTTTGTGCACTCTCTAGAAAACTTGACACATGGATAGGTGACCTAAATTACTTTTTAATAAAAAGAAATTAAATATTTTTGCATGAAGCAACATGTGTCGCAATGGATTTTCCTATTTAAGGAAGGCTTTGGGAAGGGGTAAGGGACCCATGGTTTGGATGGTTATCGTAATTTTTGTAAAGAGAGTGACTTGCTGCTATTGGAGTTTGGCAAGGGATTTTGGTGGGGGACAAACCCATTTCCGAGTCTCTATATTTTTGTGTGTGTGAGCTCTACGACCTGAAATCTCGGGGGTGGCCATGCGGCTGAAAGCATGAGCCTATGGTTGGGTGACGAAGCTAACGGTTGCTTCGCCTATGGTTAATCAAGCTTTGTTGGATGGATCCTATGGAAGATGCATACAACAATGCACAAGCTAGGTCGGATTAACAACAACTTCTCCTTTGACAACAGTCACGACCTACGGTTGACGGGTTGTGGTTTTGTCTATATTTGCTAAGTTATTTAGTTAATTTATTTTATTTCTCTATCAATGATGGTATATAATCTATTTTGTATTAAGTTGTTAAGTTTCAGGTTCACTTCATGAGGACTGTACAAGAGGGTCCCTACATACATTCCCATTATCCGTCAAACCCATTACAATTTCTCACTGCCCACAACTTTCCTGAATTCGAAACGGAGTTAGAGAAACCCAGAAGGGAACCAAACAAAAAACTACAAACATACTCCTCATCCATGAACAGAGCAGACATCGAAGCTTTAGGAAAGAGGGAGGGTCATGGAGACGAAAACAAAATTAAAAAACCCTAACTTGATTGAATGAAGAAATATTTGCTTCAATGAGAAACAATTTTGGGCTCATTACTCACCATGTTACTCTGCTCACAAGTTAAACAGAAGTGTAGCTCACTCTCAGCTCCTTCCTGTGACTAGGTTTCTCTGCTCACGGGTTGAACGGGAGTCAAGTGTAGGAGGGTTCAAGATGAAATGTATCTCAATCTCACCTCCTCCCTCTGATCAAGTTTCTATGTTCACGGATGGATTTCTCTGCTCAGGATCACAGCCGGTAGCTAGTTTCTATGCTCATGGGTTGAACTGAAGTCAACTGTCGGAGCTGGGAGAAAGATGAAATGTATTCATTCTTTGGAGCGGGAGGTCCAAAGGTAAGCTTTTTTTATGTATTATGTTTTTATTTGTAAATGTACTATATTATAAAAGGATAAATCCTTTGAGAATATAATACATTTACAAATAATAAAATAATACATAAATTTTTTTAAAAACCTCCACATGGTGAGATCATATATTTATTTCACAAGTGTGTGTCTTTATCAACATAAAATGAAGCTCTCTTTTGTGCTTCTACGTTAGAGGAATTACGGTTATCTCATCCCTTCACTGCAATCCAAATTCATTATCCGCATGTATAATGAACCTAGAAAAGAGTCTATATACATTATTACACCAAGATTCTTCATACTTAATTGAGTCATATCCTTAGATACCCCATTGAGGGAATGATCGAGGTCATTAATGTTTGCATGTTTATCCATACCTTGCTTGCCACCACCTAGTGTTTTATGTTCCCTTTCTCAATGTCTGCAGGTGTCATCACATGTGTTCACTGATTATAACACCCCATTTTGGGATTATTTAATACCACTTACCCCCTCATCCCCAAGTAGTTTGATCACTTCCTAGTAATCCTAATTAAACATATTAGAACAAATCAGCATGTATAATGAACCTAGAAAAGAGTCTATATACATTGTTACACCAAGATCATACTCAATTGAGCCATATCCTTAGATACCCCATTGATGGAATGATCGAGGTCATTAATGTTTGCATGTTTATCCATACCTTGCTTGCCACCACCTAGTGTTTTATGTTCACTTTCTCAGTGTCTGCAGGTGTCATCACATGTGTTCACTGATTCTAACACCCCATTTTGGGATTATTTAATAACACTTACCCCCTCATCCCCAAGTAGTTTGATCACTTCCTAGTAATCTTAATTAAACATATTAGAACAATTAACTTCCTAAATCAAATAGCTTATATGATGTGCTTTTCATTCACAACAATATTTATTCAACATTTATATTTATGATGAATGAACGAGTGACAAGCGTAGATCAACTCAGTGATGTGTAATTCAAATTTATGACACATGTATCACTTATGCACATGAAGAAAAACATAAAAAGACTAAGTATATATGATGAAGTTGATTTTAATCAACATCTTAATTTTAATATTCGAAAATTCATATATCAATCTAAACACTCATGTATGACTATGAGAAATCCATGGTTCATGGGGCCAGAAATTTGCATTAATGAACACTAAATACCTCATCTCACTTTCATTATAAACCTAGAGTTCCTATAAACATATGATGTCGTGTACACTATATATGCAACTTAATAGGTCTAATTTGAATTAATTTCTTGAAAAGGAATTCATAACCCTGACTCTTCACACAAATAAGCTCATGATTTTCACTCTAACTCCCTTATCAATGTGCAAGGGTAGACATAGGTATTACGATTATTGTTCTTCGATTGAAGTGCTAGGTTAATACATTGATGAAACTAGGACCCTAAGGCTCCCATTAGATCATTCATTTCTTACAACCTTGAGTAACATGTAAATTTTGGCAAGAAAATATTTTATGTAAATATAGTGGATTTTTTAAAGTAAAAAGGGCCAATTATCAAATTTATTTTTTGAAAAAAAAGCCAAAAATAGTCCATTAGCAAAATTTCACCCCTAAAAATACCCTACTGACAATTCCAATAGATTAGACCATTCATTTAATAAATGCTTCATTTGATTTTTCCATGACATGCAACTTGCTTTCCAGAGCACTTCAAGGACATGGGCCCCAAACTCTCTCCAATGCTAAAGGTAAAAAAGTATCAAACAATGTAGTTGAATAAAGATTTGTTAGATATTGCACTTATATCTAGCCATGATGTAGCCTACCACATAGGCCATTGCCTAGCTAGGTTTGCATTTACAATTTCAAATGAATCCTAAGATAGACCTTTCCTCTCAACCACTCGATCAACTTCACTCAATTGACTGTATCATCTCAATATATAAATTTAATTTAATTAATAATCAAAAATTAAATTTCAAAATTATTTCTTAAAAAAATACTTACAAATTTAAACCTAAAATATCATAACCCACTAGTAGATTAAATAAATTTATTCATTTTTGGCAATAAATTTGCTCTCAAGTTTTGTACTATATCTACACAACTCAGAAATGGTGTTAATACTCCTAAAATTATAATTTTAGAATCTCAAATTAACACTTTTATATTGGCATTTAATCGTCCCATTGGCGAGTTAATCTTGCCCACCATTTGATACAAAAATAAAAAATAAAAATAAAAGGAAATAGTTGAAAGGCTTACCCACAATTCCAACTGTGTTCATGAATACTAGTAAAGAGAAACTATGACATACCTTTGTCATGGTTTAGAGTTGTGCACACCAATATCAAAATGTCAAACTGGTGAAAGACGCATAATAAACTAGACAAATACAATTTAACAATATAAAAAGAAACTCCTAGCGGAGAAACCCATGTTAGTGTTTAAAAAGTAATCACCAATATTTTGTTTCTTGCAATTTGAGGTTATTTCCCCTTGGTTTTATATTTGTAGAGTATAATGATGAGGTAGTATTTGTAGAGTATCCTTAAGATACTTCATTTATACATTTAATTATTCTTTTGTTTGATAATGTTTTATATATTCAAAAAACTCAAGCTCAAATCAACAAGCTAACTTTGATATTATGTTGCTATAAGTCATGGCTAGATGTAATCCTTAGCGATATTAAGAAGGCCGTGTTATGTAAAGGTGAGAATATGTTAAGGGAGATGAATACAAATTTTTAATTTTTAATCATACTTGGAAATGTATACCTCTTCCACCAAAGAAAAATGTTGTAGGATGTAAATGAATGTATAAAAACAAGTTTCAATCAATTAGTAAGATTGAGAAGCACAAAGATTTCTTTGTCACATGGAGAATTTGTTAGAAAGAAGGTATTATCACTATATTAAAATATTTATCCCTATTATTAATATAGATAATATTGATATTTGATCTTCTACTTACACAATTAATATAGATAATATTTATATTGAACTTGTACTTGTACTTGTACTTGCTATAGTTTAGTTATAATTAGGGAAACAAAATATGCATGTAAAGTTTCAATTTTTCAAAAATTTTAGGTTTTGTTTATATAACACTTTTAAATTTATTTATAAATTGAATAACTAGTGTCTTTATGGATTGACTATGGATCGACTCATTGGTTACCAATACTTACCTTGAGAAGATTAATAATTTATTTATACTTAATGGTTAATTTATTTTCATTCATTTCTAAATTTATATGTAATACATGTCAATAGTAAAATTGACATGCATATCTTATACGTTGACTAATTGATTTTTACTAAGGTAGCAATGACATGATCCATGACATGAAGAAATTTTTTTATGAGCAATGCAGGTCTTATATGTCGACAGCTTGATTTTTACTAGGGTAGCAATGAGATATCCATGACATGAAGAAAATAACTTATGAGCAAGTTTGAAACAATGGACTTAGGCCTTTTTCATTAATATTGACATTTTGTAAGTTCAAGATGAAATTGTGCTTTGAATTGATTTTGATCAAAAAAAATAGTGGTCATGATGTTGATGGATATTCCTCTTCTTTGCACATTAATTAATATATAGGTATGGTTTTTTATGCTCCAATGGTTAGTTTCAGTCATGTTTGAGTCTAGAAACCCTCCCACAATGTAAATGCATGCGTCTAGTCTAACCATGCCAAATTTCAGTACAAGCCAACACATATTTAAAAAATTTCAACATTGGCCCCATGTAGCACATTAATTAATCTATAGGTATGGTTTTTGATTCTCCAATGGTTAGTGTCAGTCATGTTTGAGTCTGGAAACCGTCCCACAACGTCAATGCATGCGTCTAGTCTAACCATGCAAAAATTTAGTACAAGCCAACACATATTTAAAAAATTTCAACGTTGGCCCCATGTGCCACATTAATTAATCTATAGGTATGGTTTTTGATGCATCTGATGACCTCGCCATACCACCGATGGAAAAAGGCATCGTATATCAGACTTCTGACTTCAAAAGAATCCGATCAGCTCTCTAAACCACCGATGACAAATCCCATTGGTCTTTCTAGGTGGCTGCATCGGATATCCTACAACACCGATGACCATGATGATGATGATTATGAGGAGGAGGAGGAAGATAATCATGATGAATATGATGATGATGATGATGATGATGATGTGTTACAGTGTAATTTTCCACCTTGTGAGCATCAACATTGATTGGCCTTCAGGATCCATTTTAGTGACTCAGATCTATCATTTTCCCTCTAGTAACACACAAACCCCTATTTTTGTTCCTGTACGCTAGCTCTTCCACTATAGCTAGCGTGCATGCACGCTATTCCACTATAGCCCGCAGACACCAAGTAAAATGGTAAAAACCAATAGAAAATTACTTTTTACTCCCAAAAAGCGGCCTTAGGGTGACCTTTGGCCCTCCATATTCCCCAGAACGACTAGATTCAACCTTTCACTTACCTTTGGAAGGATATATATTGAGCTCTTATGGTGTATGGAAGGGAGGAGAAAGAGAGAGCAAGATAACTCTACTGGATTTTTTCCGTGACTTGAGTCTACACTCATTGATCCTTGTTGTTGTGAACTCCTTATGCTCACCTACCAAACTCCTTTCATAGTTTGAGTTTGCCATTGCATGGGGGATTGAAGTGGTGGAGGCACAAGTGGAGAGACCCATTTCTTGGTTCAGATGTTGTCGGCAAGAGGTTGTATCATTGTACTTCTTGTTATTAATTAATGGAAATACTCATTTTCTCGTCCAATTGGTGTTGTGAATGTTGTTAAATTACATTGGGTTACATTTGATTATATATCATGGATCATGTTATTGATTATGCTAATATATTTCACATGTTATATGCACTTGCTTGTATTTGTTGTTGAGAGTAATCTGCAGGTCCAAGTGTAGAGATTGAAAGCTCAACGGGGATCTTCTTCAAACATCCGGTTGAAGGTTGGTTTGATTCTCCATATCTTAGCATTGTCATCTATATAGCATTGCATTGGGATTTGAGTTATTTTTTGGTAGTCAGCTATTTGTTGTGGTCTACCCCAAGCCATAGGAAGTTTTCTCCGTTACAGAAATGGCGACTCCACTGGGGAGAACATCCATTTTTGGGGATTTTTAGGCATTTGTCCTTATTTTGAGTTGTTGTTTATCGAGATTCTGTTCCATTGATTGGCCATCGGGATTCACAATAGAAAACTAGATTTTTCTGGGCTGTTTAATCTTTTTGGGGCTCATTTTCCTTTCCCTGTACAGGGGTCAACTTAGTTTTGACCCTGTCTACCCACCTCTGTGTGAACTATAGCCCATGTCTACCCACAACTATTCTGTGAAAAGTTTTGTACAACTCCAGGATTGTTTGATTTCTTACTTTGGGTGATTGTTGGGTTGATTCTGAGTGTTCCTGAGTCTTAGTTGGCTTGTTTCCTGACTGTTCCATGCTCTGTTTACGACCATAAACTCCTCTTTCTCTTAGTTTTTGAGCTTTGAATTTTTTCGCAATTTCTTGTTTTCTAGCTCATTAGCTTGGCTGAATATTACTGTTTGGGTCTTGCTGGGTTGTATACTTGATGTACTCTACATTTCTTTACTGAATAGTTGGATTTTCCTTGCATTTTTTCATTCCATTATATTAAAAAATACAAAAACATTGTTTTGCATTTTCCTTGCATTTATAAGAGAAAATACAAAAATATTTGATTTATGTACTGCATTTTGCATCTGAGTGCTTGTGATTTCATCTAGGATTTGCTTATTCATTGAAACGTTAAAGAGATTGCATTTTATTTCGAATCGTTGGATTGATTGTCATATTAGTGGCATGCTCTTTTATTAGTTAGATGAGTCTAGTGTTTTTTGGTTGTGCATATCATTGAGTCCCATACATCATCAGTTTCTTGACCATATCCTTGAGTAATTACAGCCATTAAAGTCAACACTTAATCTTAAAATTGATTAGAAATGATTTTCATTTTATAGGGTGCACCAACTAGATTAGGTTTAGAGTCTTGGAATAGATCATTGTGAGTTAACAATACAACACTATTGAGCCAACATTATGTGTCTGACCAGGGAGTGGTGAAACACATGGTATATATCATTGTTCTCAGGAAGCTCTATTAAAACCAGAGTTAAGCACGAGGTCACAGGAGGAGATAGCCCTCCAATACTGACTAAACATGGGAGATATTTCCAGAATTTGTTTGTGTATGGGGGCTCTTGAGGGACTTGTACCTCTTGTATTTTGGGCTTAGCTACCCTACCCATACAATGGATCCCACCTGTGACTGTCCGCCTGAGCATTGGTTATATTGTGGTGACCTTAGTTTCCTTACCTAGGTATCGCATAGAGCATTCATAGTAGTTATTCTGTGATTTTCCTGAGTCAGATAGGGGTTGGACAACACAGTTTCTTGTTGTATATGGATTTGACCCTGTGCACGCAGTGAAGTTTGGGAGCCCTTATAACTGATTTTGTTACCTTCGGTTGTAGTTTGGGAGTCTCAAGCCTCTCCTAGGCGAGGCATACCGACTGTAGTGTCGAGAGGTCCCTTGCACCAGTCCTGTTTGTGTGCATTTGGCTGTAGTTTCTTTAGGTGTGTGCATTTTGATCGATAGTTGGCCATTAGGAGGCGTTCTGTTTATTTGGAGTTATCATGGAGCGAGATCCACATCTCCATTGGTCTCGTCATTTAACTTGTTTACCAGCTAATGAGGTAACATGTCCTTTTCATAAGAGACACTGGAGGATCCCCTCCGATGCTTTTGATACTTACGACGAACTTCACAAGTACATTATGAATTCTACATCTGGCACACCGGCAATATTTCCCGTTACTCTGTCGGTGGATGTCCATGGAAAGCCCATCCCTACCACTCCTAGGGAACCTGAAGGTGATGGCTCATCCCCACATGTCACTTTTGCAAATTTTGGGCCATATCCACCCCCGAAAACAAATCCAGCGTATGGTACACACACTCCGGGATTCCGATATGGGATGCCAGATCTCAATAACACCACGAACCCTTCAACCAATAATCCTTATTCATTTGGTATACCCAGCTTTAATTCGAATGTTACATCCATTTTGTCGGGTATTCAAGCTAACACTAGTCTTGGAGCTACAGGCACTTCCCTTTCCGAGGGTGGTGCATCCTCTTCCGCTCCCTCCGGGGGCGGCACAAACTCTACATCTCCCTTCGGGGGTGGCCCAACCTTTTCCGCTCCATTTCAATTCACGTCGGGTCACATCCCTTCAAATTCTATAGCTGTTGGAGGAGGACCACGCCCTAGGACTGCCCCTCATTTTAGTGGGAACACTTCACATAACACGGCTCACACTACACAACCTAACATGCATGCTTCTATGCATATACCCATAACTACGACTACGATTGCTAACTAGCATGTTCCTCCTCACCCTAGGAGTGGACACATTCCCAACATCAGGAGTGGGTACATTCCTAAACCTTGGAGTGGACACATTCCCAACATCGGTAGTGGGTACATTCCTAACACTAGGGGTGGGAACATTCCCAACAGTGGAGGTGGACACATTCCCAACACCGGTAGTGGGTACATTCCTAACACTAAGGGTGGGAAAATTCCCAATAGTGGAGGTGGACACATACCTTTTACTGGGGGTTGGAACATTCCTAACCCTGGGGGTGAGCACATTCCCAACACCAAGGATGGAAACATGCCCTACACTCATGGCCATTACTCGACTGCTCTTGCTACAACTAGCACCTATATGCCCCATAATTATGTTGGTAATCATTCTTATAATGCAGCGAGTTCTGGCCCTTGCTATAACTCCCCTCACTATAGTACTTACAATCCATTAATACCTTCATACCCTTACACGGGTCAAGGTGGAGGCGGTTATCAAACATATGGTCATGGTCATGGTTCATATCCCTCCTACGGTCCACAAGGTCAACCTCTTTTCGGAGCCTTTAATCTATCTTCACAGCCTCAAGTCCCATTTCTTGCTCAATTGAATCTTCCAGATCTTTCGAAGCTCATAAATGATCTGGTGTGTCACTATCCTTCTTTGCCTCCAATCCCTACCAAACTCCCTCGAACATTCCGAAGTTTGAAGGGAAGAATGGTGAGGATTTGGGTGATCATGTTACAACTTTTCACCTTTGGTGCTCCTCGAATTCATTAAATCACGATTCTATTCGTTTGAGACTATTTCAACGCACCCTCACGGGGGCAGCCGCGAAGTGGTATGTCGAGTTGCATGGGGCATTTATATAGGTTTCAATGAGATAGCTTTGCTTTTCCTAAACCATTTTCACCTATCGGTTAGTTACGATATTGGCACTGAGATTTTGTCTACCATCCGCCAAGACAAGGCCATGCACATATCTAACCACGTTCAAGAGTGGCGTTGATGGAAGAGGATTGTGAAAGCCAACATTCCTCCATATTTTTTGTTGGAATTGTTTCTCAAGTCTTTGCTTCCATATATTTCAAAGGATGTTTCCGTGTCTGGTATTACAACTGAGGAACAAGCTAAAGGTCCAGTATCTAGACCTAGTCTATGCTCAATCTAGCATCCTATATGATATTATTCCTGATGCACCATGGTCACGACATGATCCCAAGCCAGTTCCTGGACCACATGCTGATGTCATTATTGGATCTACAAGTACTCGACCCATGGATTTGGTCACCAACCAAATGCAAAATTTGTCTATTGGCCAATATACACCTGGACAGGCTTGCGCCTCATCCACTCCTACCCAATCGTCCGATGTTCATTCTATACAGATGGCGAACCCATCAGGAAACCAACAAACTGGTGGTAAGAAGAAGGGGAGAAATAGTCATAAGGGTGGGAACAATTCTAATAATGGAAGTAATCGAAACACTCATAGGAAAGAGAATGCCAACCCTCCTCGGGACGGCAGAAATGTTGGTGGAGACTGTAAGCTGAGACGTAAAGTGAAATTCCCTTGCAAACTTTGTGGGGAAGATCACCTGACTCACTTGTGTCCCTGAATTGAAGAAGCATCGAAGCATCTTGCACATATCCCATTGTGTTGAAATATCCCCTTCCTCATCATCAGAATATGGCTTCGAATGCTCCCTCCACTGGCTATGGGACTAATGAAACTACAACGTCCTCCTCTCATGCCGGTGGTTACGGATGAGTGAACATGGTTCAATATTAGGTTAGTGTTGCTACTCATCAACGTGATTATGGCGTACCACAACCGAATATGGGGAATGAGCCTCCTTGTCCTCCTGATACTTCCTTGCATATCAAGAAGCCCACTGCTATGCCACAGATACCGAAAGGTGTTCTCAAGCGCTCGGTGCACAACCCCAATGCCTCAGCTGCCCAGAAATACTCTATTGTAGAATATTTGGGACAAAATATGTGTGCCATGTCGGCTCTTAAGGTTTTGCAGGCATGCCCTTCACAACAACATGCCCTTTTGTATGCTTTAGGATTTTAGGATGAGAGTAGCCCTACCATCATTAAATTTAACACTAGTGATGTCCAGCCTCGCTTACCTTATCATGTGGCTTTTCAAATCCATGTGAGGTGCCTGGATAAGTTTGTTAAATGCATAGTGGTTGACGAAGGTGCTTCCATCTCAGTAATGTATTTGGATTGTTGGAAGGCTCTTGGCTCTCCTCCCTTGTCTAAATCTATGACCATGCTTACTGCATTCGATGGTCGGTCATTTAGGCCGCATGGTATTATCCCTTCCCTTGAGGTCCACTTGGGTGGGAAATCCATGCCTATTGAAGTCAAGGTGGTTGATGTGCCCATCGACTACAACCTTCTTCTGGGAAGGAATTGGATCTATGCAATGAAAGCGATCATATCCTCCATATTTAGAGTTATCTTTTTTCCTCATGAAGGTAGAATAGTGACGGTCGATCAGCTAGATTTCCCTAGTTCTAATTCCATAGCATCGTTGGGAACTGTTGTTCCCCAGATCAAAGATTCTCAGCCGGTAACTGAAAACATTGGTGTAGGATTGTATCCATCCTTGATGGGATCATTTGATTTTCTTGCACCAATCACATTTATTGGAACCATATCCAATAGTGCGTCATCCTCATTAAATAATGTACCTTTCCGGACCTCATATTTTAATGATTCGTGGACTTTACCATCCATGAGTGCCCCGTCCGGAGACATTTCAGTCATCGGAATGGCTATGCCATTATCCACAGTTGAGCTTGCATACCATGAAATTCAACAAGCCACTGCGAAGCCGGATCCATCTTCTTCACGGACAGAGGAGGAAGATCCCATTATGATGCGAGCATGGGTAGCTGACTCATCTTGCTCGCACGATTGTCTTGATGGTGTTTTGCCTTTGGATGAAGCCATCGTTTAGGCCATGTGTGGTAGTGAGAGGCCTTGGGGATATTTGCATCATCACTCTTATTTTCTTCCCAACCTCGATCTTGTTGAGCAGGAAGATTTTAGGACAACTCTTTCCGAGAAGGTTGGTCACCTTGTGGCTCCTTTGGATTCACATGGGATTTACGTAGAGGGGAATATGGCTAATATCTCCCCAACCATAACGATCAACATATCTCGTACACCCGGAAAATTAGAGAACATTTACATTGGTGCTGACTGTTCTCCTAAAGAGATTCAACTGTACACCGAACCGTTCAAAGCATTTCGGGACGTTTTCGCCTGGCCATATGAGGAGATGCTAGGAATAGACCCTAGTATTATCGAACATGAGATTAAGACATATCCCAATTCCAAGCCAGTTTGACAATGACTTCATGCTGTGAATCCTAGGAAAGCACCATGATCAAGGCAGAGGTGGAGAAACTACTTAAAGTTGGTTTCATCTACCCGGTTCCCCTTACTGAATGGGTTTCAAATCCCGTTCCTCTAGATAAGAAGCAAGGACCCATCCACGTATGCACAGACTTTAGAGATTCGAACCGCGCATGTCTGAAAGACAACTTCCCCACACCATTCATAGATCAAATCTTGTATGCTTGTGCCGGAAGCGAGATTTTTTCATTTATGGATGGTTTCTCCGGATATAATCAGATCCAGATAAATCCTGAGTACCAACATAAAACTGCTTTCATTTGTACTTGGGGTAAATTTACATATCGGAAGATGCCCTTCGTCCTTAAAAACACCGGAGCTACGTTTCAACGTGCTATGACCTATGCTTTTCATGACCTTAAGCATATAGTGGAGGAGTACTTGGATGATCTTGCTGGCCATTCTCGAAAGAGAGTGGACCACCCCAAGCACCTCCATTTCATTTTTGAAAGGTGTCGATATTACAAGATTCGTTTGAATCCCAATAAGTGCATCTTTGTCATGAGAACGGGTCACCTTTTAGGGTGCATAGTTTCACGAGAGGGTATAAGAGTCGATCCTCTTAATGTTGAGGCAATACTTCAGTTTCCACCCCACGTAACCTAATTCAACTTCAGAGCCTCCAAGGGAGAGCCACTTTTCGATGACGTTTTGTAGTGAATTATGCTAGTCTTACCAAAGGTTTCACGTGCTTGTTGAAGAAGGACACACCATTTATCTGGGATGAGTGAGCCCAACAGTCCTTCGATGCTTTGAAGAAAGATTTGGTATCGGCCCCTCTGCTTAGTCCACCTGACTTTGCTAGAGATTTCTTGCTTTATGTGGCCGCGTCTCTTGAGACGATTGGCATGGTCTTAGTTCAGGTAGATGATATGCTCCAGGAGCATGTCATCTATTGTCTTAGTCGAAATTTAGTAGACGCTGAGCTGAGATACACTCATGTGGAGAAGTTGGCGCTTGCGACTGTTCATGCAGTCCAACATTTACGACATTACATCATGATTAGGAAAACTACTGTTATTGCACATATCAATCCATTTCAGTTCGTTCTATCACGACGTATTATAGGGGGGAAGTACAATAAATGGATTGTTATTCTTTAGGATTTTTATCTCGATCTTGCTTCAGCGAAGTCGATGAAATCCTTTTCTTCACTGAGCTCATGTCAAATTTTTCGCGACTTGATGACGACAACGTCCATGAAGATTCATTTTTGGATGAGCACTTGTTTCTTATCTCGTCAGTGGACCATTGGTATGGGGATATCATCATATATCTTCAAACTTTGATGTTCCCTTCGCACTATTCATGGGATGAACAACGGCGTGTGAGACATCATGCTAAATATTATGTCATCGTCGACGGAACTTTGTATCATCGAGGAAAGGAATCCATTATCCGTCATTGTTTGACTCATGAAGAAGTGGAGCGTGTACTGAATGACTACCACAACAGGGCATGTGGTGTTCACTTATCTGGGCTTGTGGCAGCCCAATGTATTATGCGAGCTGGATACTTTTGGCCTTTGATCTTGAAATATTGTATGAACTCTATGAAGAGATGTCACCCATGCCAGGTGTTTTCTCGAAATATACACTCGCATCCAGCGCCCCTTCATTCGGTCGTCACCGTCGGTCCCTTCACTAAGTGGGGGGTGGATTTCATGTATTGAAAACCAGCTTCTACTAGGGGGCATCACCATATCATTGTGGCCATGGAATACTTTTCCAAATGGGCTGAGTCCATGCCTACCCTAAACGCCGATGGTGCTACAGCAACCCACTTTGTGTTCAATCAGATTATCGCTCGGTTCGGTATTCCGAGAGAGATTGTCACGGACCATGGCAGTCACTTTCAGAAAACAAATGATAGCAGATTTGTCACTCAAGCTTGGGTTCCATCAAGAGCATTCATCTTCTTACTACCCCCAAGCAAATGGTCAAGTTGAGGTAGTCAATAAGTCCTTAAAGACTATTCTCCAACATACCATCCAGCAAAGAAAGAGCAACTGGCACATTATCTTATATCCTGCTTTGTGGGCATATCGAACCGCAGTTAAGGATGCCACCAGTTTCTCACCGTTTCAGCTAGTTCACGGTGTGGAGTCTATATTATCGATTGAATGCGAAATACCTTCGTTAAAACTAGCAATAGAACTCCTTCCTGATACGTCATAGGTTGAGCAACGTTTGATCCACCTTGAGCAGCTCGACGAGCAGCGTCGAGATGCCACTGTGGCCATAGATGCCAACAAGCATCATGTCAAGGTTCAGTATGATAGGTTTGTTCATCCTCGGCAGTATGCTAAAGGTGACTTTGTCCTCTTGTATGGCCTAGCTAAGGAACCCCTGGGGGCAGGGAATTTTAACCCCATGTGGCACGGTCCTTACATAGTGAGGCGTGTCCTTCAGAAAGGAGCCTACGAATTGGAAGATTATGAATGGAACACCTTAAAGGAGCCTAGAAATGAGATCTACCTCAAATGGTATTACGCTTGAGCTTCTCGCTCGAGATAATACTTTTGTATACTATTATATAGTTGCTTTTGTACATATTTTAGATTTTGTTTGGTTTTTGGGATCTGCTGATTCAATTCTGTTTGATTGACAGATGACAATAGAATCTCCTGTCTTCTTGGGATTTGTGGATGGTGCTAGCCGTCATACGCAGCAACTCACTTCTGCTGTGTGGGTTATTTATTCACCAGACTATCAGATTGTGTCTTTAGGAGTTGCATGTCTTGGTCCTACATCCAGCAATGTGGATGAGAACAGTGTCGTAGTTCAACTACTTCGGGATGCCATTTTGCATGGTATCCAGTCCTTAGAGGTATTCCTAGATTCACAACTGGTTGTGTCTAAATTAAATGGTCGGTATCGCGTGAGGGATCCTACATTACTACGGAGGTTCTTAAGGGTAAGACTCTTGGAGCGTCATTTTGTTTCCATTATGTATGTTCATGTTCCAATATGTTTTAATCATTTATCTGATGCATATGCTAATTATTTCCTGGATTGGCATTTGTCTCATCAATAAAGAAGCACACAAATAAACATTCATTCATACATTTGTACATACACATATAGTAGAACCGGAGAATCATATTTTTTATAAATAACATGTCCAAAAAGGTAGTGTCACAGTACAAAACTAGAGCCCGTAGCTCTCAAAAATATACATAATCGATACAAAATATGAGACTCTGAGATATCTAAGCCCTAGGAGGCCTAGCTTCCTCGGAAAAATGTGTCTGGTAATAATAATATACTACTTGGGCTATGCGCCACAGTAGCATCACCCAGGTGCCTGGTACTCCCACAACGTGTCGTTGCATCGCCTTTAGAAGATGCTCTACCTCGATCATGGGTACTTTGGCGGTCATATGGGATAGGTTGACCCGTACGGTCTCAAGTGTGTGATCTGCTACAGCGCCAGCTACCTCTCCACCCCTGCCCCATCGACGATGTCTCAGGAAAGCATATGGTCTTCGCAGACCAACATTTGTGAGCAAACAGTGGAATGTCAATATGTGATACTACACCAAAAATATTTTTTCATTTTCATCTATAGTAAAAAATCCCAAAAAATTCAATACACAAAACATAAAAAGAGTAACATATCAATGTCTCCGGATGCGGCCCTTGGAGGAAGCAGCATGTCACGATCGCCATGAAATTCTATCCCTGCATCACGGGGGGTTCACCCATTGAACTTGTTACATAGCACGATCGTTCGTAGGATAATAAGGAATATCCCTAATTTCACTAAATATTGGAAAATGCCTCCTAAAATTGTATTGTTGAAACCCCCCTCCCAATATACTTTTCCTATTAAGAAAACCCCTAGTTTCACCAGAAATTGTAGGTATCCATTTTTAACAACCCATTTTTAATACCCCCTTTATATAATATTATCAAGTTGCAACAAACAGGAGACCTAAAACATCTTAATATAAGCACACATGAAGCTAAATAAAATAATAGTATAATGCTAATAATGATCACATTGGGATTGCAGGGGTAATTGATCAATTTGTAGCGTTGGATAGTGGAATACCCAATGAAATAGTAATCGGGAAGGAAAAATGAGTAAAATACAACCCAAGCAAGAGATCAATGTAACAAAGAATGTAAAAGACTAATAGTCCAATAGTAAATGCAATGCTTAGAAAATATGAGAATTACAGAGGTTTCACACAACAACCTGCCAATCTACCAATTTTATATCATGTAAATACAAGTATAGCCATAGAGAGCTCATGTTTTCTATAATATTAATAAATTAAACTCCATAAAAATGCAAAATTGAAACCCTTTAGTGGATGGACTTCCCTACCTTCCTATCAAAACAAACATCAATGTTTGAACCCATATGAACATAGAAAAATTCCTCTTACTTTCCAATAACACCATATGATTAGGTGCATAGCTTGGATTTGGGCCATTCACAAGAAGCAATGAATCACCTCCACTTCATCTACATTTATTCTTGCAATCAAGGGAATTAACAACGTTTAGTTACCTTTTCTTGGGTTATATCTAGTTTTTTTTTTAATCTTTACAGGAGAGGGAAAAATATCCATTGTTAAGTTTCAAACATGCAATACTTATAAAGATACACAAATGGTGAAATTTATATAATACCATTTCATGGTAATGATAACACATAGGGTACGTAAATAAGGATAAATATATTTTCACTTATGTTCATGTCAGTTCCAATACAATATTAAGATGGATTCCTTGCATATAAGAATTGAAATTAAGATTATGAATGTGCCAAATATAACACAATCTAACAACTATTCCTAATTGGCAATGTGAAATTGTTAAAGAAGAATACAAAAAGTTGAAAGAAATAATTAGTCAAGAAAGGTTGATCTGACTTTTCTTGGTTCCAATGAGCCAAGAAAGATTGATCTCACTTTTCTTGGTTTCCAGGGAGCAAGGTTTGATTGAATCTCACTACCCACTTAAACCCCAACCTAAAAAACAAAGAGTTATATCTTTTACTCGAATGCCTACAAAAAATATACAATTGTTCAACTCCAAAACTCTCGATTAGATACATCTCTCAACTTTGGAGTTGATGAGGAACCAAATGCATATTCAAGCATACTGAATAGCATCATAGCCTGCAATGTGACTTCTATATAGAAAATAAACACACTTTGGAAATTGGCCTCGTATAGAACAACAAAAGGTATAATGTTACAAGACTGCCTTAGTTTTAAAACTAGCAAACTCAACCTCAATTATGGAGAAAGTGTGAAATCTTGCATACATATTCATAACAACCTTTTGGACAATGCGTCAATAAAATTTTGCATACTAACCTTTCGACATCACATCAATAACATTTTGCATAAAAGAACAAAATACTATCACCTTCATTATCTCAATGCCACAAAATTCTAATATTGTATTGCCTGATATTCCAAGAATCATACCTCATATCGAAATAACTTCGCTAAGAAACAAAAATAGTAACCCCACAAAAATAAAACACAAAATGGAGTTCACAATAATAGTTGCAATATTGTGAGAATTTCAAAAAGCCAAATACAATTGCATAAGTTGCTTTGAGATCTTTACAAAAAGATTCAAAACTCTGCTGGAAGAAAGGATGAAAAAAATTAACGCACACACAAATCCATAAAGTTTAAACGAATTATAAACATTCACATATATTTTTATAAAGCAAAATGGAAGATATGATAAGTCAAAATAATTGTTAAGTCAAGAGTACTAGTTTATCTTATAGATATGATGCTATATATGACAAAAATCGTACTCCAAAGAGTCACTTTTTGATAGCTATGAGCTTCTGGAATCCTCTTTCCAAATTGAACCTACAGTCTTTCTAGGCTCACTCGATCAAGAATGACTTTTATTCTATGATTGAATAGAACTACTACTTTTCTCTTCTTTAAATGAAGTCACTAGAAATTCATTTGTGCCACTCAACATGGTTGACTTACAATGTGAATCCTTGGTGCTAATGGTTGAGGATAGCAATATAGAAACCTCACTAGAGCCCAAGGGGACAGATGTTGATCTTGATAGAATATATGTGTGGTTTAATTTGCTTGAGCCCGCTTTTGCAGTAGAGTTTAATGGTGTTGAGTTTTTCACGGCTTCAACAGATCCTGTACGCCTGCCACCATGAGTATAATAAACTTTGCATGTAGCCTGCTTACAAGGAAAAGATGCTCCTTGGCTTGATCCAAACTTTGTGTCCTTGTTTTGCATTTATACATCGACACATTTTTCCGTGTATTAACTAAGATCCTAGCCTTCCTCTGAATCTCCTGGTTCTTGATATTTTTCAAGTGGTTTACAAATTTCCCAACATTACACATCTTCAAAGCATCAAGATCTATAGGTAGTCTATCAAGAGAACATAACAACATTAACAATAGTTCTTCAACAACTTTTTCACCCTCCTTTGGACTGCTTGCATCTCTAGTCTTTCCTTTGTGGGATTCTTGAAGCCAATCACCCAAATTGGGAAAGCCCCTTAGCTGCACAAATTAGCTGAGATAGCCATATTGATCGACGGTTTATGAAACGCCTATAAGGGATGTACACCAAAAAAGAAAAATCAATTCCTTTATTACCATCATCACTTCTAACCAGCTGCATTAAATGCACAAGCTTCCCAACAACTTCTGAGTTGATGAGGCTTCCATATTTGTTAATGATTCTGGAAATTTGTTTAGTACTCATAATGCATTCTTGTTTGAAATGCCTTGTATCACTGCCATCTAAATTTGAAAACGCTCTCGTTTAAGAGGATATGTATTCTAATCAGTATGTTCCCTTTTCTTCGCCTTAACTTCAGAAGGAAATGAAGTATTTTGTGTGATACCTAAACTAGTTTTCAAAGTTGATGCTAGACCATTCAAATCTTTAGGGGAGGGCCCCACAGACTGCACTGCTGCATCCATTCCATGTCTATTATTATCCAATAGCTTCAAATCATATATTGAATGTAGCAGTACAGTCAGCGGGGCCCCACCAACGAAGAGCAATATGGATCTCAAGACTTAGATGGAGTAGGAACCCATCATTGTCCTAGGTATGATCACGTAGAAGGGACTCCAACTCAGCTATATCAATCCCAAGTAAGGTGGGGGATAGGGGGAATCCCTGCTTGACACCAATCATAAATGTTTTACAAAATTCGTAATTGTACAAGGCATTATTGAGATAAAAGAAACAAAGGATAAACCAATTTTCAATCAATGTATCCTTCAAACTTACATAAAAACTAGATTTGTCAACATACAACAAGTACTTGATCTATCATAATCATGAGATGGCCATATCTCATAGATTGTACACTATCATATTCCTTTCCTTGTTGCTTGTTGAAGTTTGCAGCATCGTGAGTCATTCTCCAAGTAGGCTTCGTGTGTCGAAGCAATGACTTGCATGTTGAGGTTGTCTTGAGTTAGTCTCGAGAAAATTGGAGAAGAGTCTCATGTATTGAGACAGAGCTTCATGTGTCAAAGCATGCCTTATATGTCAAGGAAGATGCTGCTATATAGTCTCGCGTGTCAAGACTAGGCTTCGTGTGTCGAAGTAGTGGCTCATGTGTCGAGGAAAAGATGATGTGTGATGTTCTTCTAGGTGGTTAAGTTAGAATACTTTCTCTAGGGACTAGCCTCCCCTAGTAGGAATGATTCTAATGTATGACCATGAGAACAAGAGGATCACATCATCGTAATATCTTCCTTATATATTTGATGAGCTATGAGTCGGCACATGTGAACCATATGAACCAAGAGGGGCTGGCGCTAAGCCCCAAAGACTTGCATAAGCAAGATTGCCTAAGTCTTAATAAGATATTAAAAGAGGAACACTATTGCAAAAGGATTTCCTAAGTTGTTTTAATGAGAAATTAAATTATAAGTGGTATTGGGCCCATAGTGTTTGGTGGCCCTAAGTATTTTCCCACTGTATTTACTCAATGAAGAATTATAAAGAGGAGCATCATGCTACTGTTAAATACATGATCGTGTGAATCTCTCTCTCTACAATACTCAATCACATTATTCAAATTATCAAGGTTCATAAAATTCAGTCTATGGTTTCTATGTTGACTAGTTGGAGGCCAAGGGTATCAGGCCAAGAGCAAAGATTTACAAAATAAATGATTGGAAAAGACCCAGATCAAAGGCGTTAGGTTACTAAATTCTATCATCATAATCATTCCCCATGTAGGGATTCTTTGGTGCAATGGGGCCTTGTGTATGGCTAGATGAGCCGTAGAGGAAAATAGATGGCCGCCATTTACTTAGCCATTGGGTGTGAAGCTATGTAATCAATGTGAAGACGACATGAATCGATTTTATCTGCTTATTTGGATCTCCATTGAAAAATCCTCTAGGTCCATCACGATCTCAACAGTGGGCCATGTATGTGTGCTTAAACAATTGCAATTGTAGGTCACAATTTAAGCTAGGGATGCGCACATGTCTAAGGATAAATGAATGCAAGTGAGGCTTCAAAAGAACTCATATATTACCAGGTTCACAATAAAACAAAGGAAGTATTTAACCAAGGATTGACCCTGTAAATTTATGATTCAAGGGTTCAAAAATCACGTGATTGAATGACTTGGAAATGTAGCTCGGAACAGACTTTTTCCAACCAGCAAAAAAATGGTTTTAGCAAGCAAAATGGACTGATGGTTATACTTAGTAGAAAATAACACATACTAGGTCAATTCATTTGGCTTTCCTATTTTTTTGGAATTTAATCTTTCATGCCTTTAATATAGATTATGGGAAAAGTTAGTCTTGGGTGGTGAAGATCAATAGTTGTTATCCTCTCCACCTAGGTTCAAATCTTGCTTGTAACATATTCCCCCCCACAAGTTGCTTGGGGTTGGCAGGTTACCAATGATCTCAATCTCACTTAAGTTCTCGAGGATAGGATGAGATGTTCCAAACATTTTAGTCAATTGGGTCTAGTTTGGGTGGTTAAGGGGAGTTATCCTCCCCAGCCAAGTTCAAACCCCTACTTATGGCATGTTTTCCCTTTGTGGGCTAGTTTGGGATAGCAAAGTACCAACAATATCACTTTCACTTGATGTTTAAGGGCATGAGGAAATGTTGCCGACTATTTTTCCCTAAGGGATTAGAACAATCAATTGTCACCTATGTTGTTGGGCAAGTTTTTTCTTGTTCTAAGCAAGTAGGTGCCTAATTATAAACACCCTAAGTTAGATGCAATAGTCTACACAAATTAGTTTACTTGGGATATTGTCCACAAATGTGAAGACGCATCCCTTAGATTTCCTCATGAATTTTTTCTTGGGAAAAAAATTATTGGCAAAGTTCATTAATTTTCTAGAAGATTTCTCTTAAAGGACTCCAAAGTGAACTAAGGAAATATGCTATGGTCAAAAGGGAGAGATCATATGGGAAAATCAAAAGGAGGTCTTATGGATAAATTTATAGAGGTAAAAAGGGAGAGATAATTTCGATCCCAAAATCCCAAATTAGTAATTGTGGCTTTCAAATAAAATTGTGTTATATTTTATTCAACCTTAAACTCCTTATGTTAAAATCCCTATGAAGATGGTCTAACCAATAAGAACAAAATTGTGACAATTGTCAAAGCCAAACACAACAATAATTTGGATTAGTTGACATATAGGTAAAGAGCATTTTTGGATACTTATTTTTATCTACTTTTTGGAAACCAATTAATCCTTTTATAAGTTAGCAAAAAATTTAACAATTATAAATTGAACTAGTTTTACATTCCATCTAATTAGATATATATTAATAATATAATATTTTTATTATATATATATATATAAAATAAATTAAATTAAACAATGTTATAAGTGAACCTTGCATGCCATAGAAAATATACACTAGCCATGACATTAACATAATTTATCATACATTAAACATGTACTTTATCATAGTTATGTGGGAATAACATAACTATATATAAAATAAGACACTTAATAGAATTATTATCAATAATTAAAATAAAATTTTATATATGAAAGATACTTGCAAATATATTCTAGCATTTAATGGCAAACAAATGCCTTCAACTAATAAAAATATTATCCTCATGTGTAATGCCTCTCAAGTCCGTAAATATTTATTTGAACTATAAAAGTCATTCTTTTAATTATAGGTTTAAGAAATGCCAAATTAAGCCATGTTTAGTGTGCTAGAAATATAATTGAAAAAACAATAAGAATGAAAAGTTTTATACAGTTTCTATATATATAGACATTGTGTAGAGGTGTTCAATCAAACACAATACAAAAATGTTTTGGCCATATGATGATTCTTCAACATGCTACATGAAACGAATTATTGATGATCTGATACACTAGATGTTATTGACTCATAAATAATTACATGTAACTAGAAAATTAATGGTAAGGAATAGAATCAACAAATTTTTTACATATGAATATTTTGTTGACATAGACAGATAAAAACATACAATCAAAATTGCACCAAAAAATGCACTAATAAAAATATATATTTATAGAAAATTTAATTCAAATACATATGAATAATGTGGTGCAATGGGGCCTTGTGTATGGCTAAATGAGCCCTAGAGGAAAATAGATGGCGGCCATTTACTTAGCCATTGGGTGTGAAGCTATGTAATCAATGCCAAAACTGCATGAATTAATTTTATCCACTTCCTTATTTGGATCTCCAATGAAAACTCCTTTAGGTCCATCAAAATGGTGTGGCCTTGTATGTGTGTAAAAACAATTACTAGTGTAGGTCACAATTTAAGCTAGGGATGCCCACAGGTTGAGGCTTCAAAGAACTCACATATAACCAAGTTAAAAAAAAGGAAGGATTTGACCAAGGACTGACCCTATAAATTTCCGAGTCAGGGGTTCAAAATTCACATCATTGAATGACTTCAAAATGTAGCCTAGAATGGCCTCTTTCTAACCTACGAAAAATTGATTTTGGCAAGCAAAATGGACATGGGAAATTGCCAATAGGCATAGACTTGACTCAATGTTTTGAGAAAATAAGCATTGCATCAAACATAATTCTAAATAATATCCTTATAGAGTACCTTTTAAGCTATAGTTTAATTACAATTAATTGCAGTCTTGAAGACTATTTGTTTAAGAAGCCATTACTTCCACATATTGCCATCCATATCCAGTTATTGGTTTCACTATTTACTTTGCGGATAAGGCTTCAGTTGGAGACATTGCTAGCAGAAAAATAACGTATTTCCAAAGAGAATGCCAGTTATGCTCATGAAAATAAATTTATACGTGAAATAGTGAAGTATCACCAGATGACCATGCAAGATGTTGTTCAATTTGATGATATTCAGGAGGTTACATAAATTGGTTTGGACCCTGACTCAGAGACCCAAATATAAATGGTTCCCCTGGAAAAGTCAATTTAATCCATGTCTTATTGACTGCACAAGTATCGACAACTAGCTATGCAATAGTTATGCAATATATGGTTCTCTTGGACGAGAATGCATGGCAAGTAACATATAGGTTAAAATCCTATTACAAAGACACAGATGGAGACATTACATATATAAAAGCAAATTGAATCTTTTGTATTATGATGGTTCCATTTTTATCATCTTGGTGTCAAAAATTTCCTGCTAGATGCATTTGTATTAAGTATTTATTTCCTTGCTTCCAGAAAGGAGTATAAGGGACTAAAGGTAAGGGGCTAAGGGTAAATAAGAAGGTAAGGTATGTAGTAGGTGAGCTAAGGTTAATAACCTGCAATAAATGAGTAGGTATATGAGGTAAAGTGAGGCTCTAAAAAGGAAAAGGCTCTAAGGGTTGTTAAGTGTACCTAGGTTCGATCCAATTGTATCACCGTTTGTTTATAAAAGCCTGCTCTTCATTCCTTTCCTTACTATCTAGGGTTTGATCTTGGGAATGGTCGGCATTACATGTAGGTTCAATTCATCCCCAATTGAATAAGCATAGGCACATGCATTTTTATAGAGGGTTTCAAGTTCTATATTTAAGGTGGTATACACCAATTCTGTACCTCACCTCTTTTAGGGGTAAAAAACCACTACCCAAGGATAATACTGGTTTGTAAAAATCTCCAAAAGACAAAATATGACGTTGAAATGGATAAGGCAGTGAGGGATTTTGGGATCTACTGATAGCATTAAAAGAAAATACCAAGTTAAAATGCAGATGGGTATGGATCCACCACCACAACCACACAAGCATGCACTTATATCACTTAAAAATTGTTCACGAGATGAAGAATTACCTCTTCACTGCTGCATTGAATTGTGGAGCTTTTTTTTTTGGCCATGGCATTGCGACGCTCCTACCAAATAAATGTGTTTGAATGCATCCCTCTCAAACCCAAAAGAGAACAATGAAGGCCGAGCCCAAATTAGTAATGGTGCCTCTCTTCCTTCCACAAATCAATTTGGTGAACCCATAGAAATGTATATACAAGAAAAATGCAATTTGTTTGGCCGCCCAAGCATGCAAAGAGAACGCATATGGGTATGGCTACAGGTATCTTCGAGTGCTGGGCACAACAAACAAGAAAAATGCAATTTGTTTGGCCGCCCAAGCATGCAAAGAGAACGCGGATGGGTATGGCTACAGGTATCTTGGAGTGCTGGGCACACCCACGACCTTGGATTCTTCCAGAATTCACTGCTGTATCAATATACAAGAAAAATGCAATTTGTTTGGCCGCCCAAGCATGCAAAGAGAACACATATGGGTATGGCTACAGGTATCTTGGAGTGCTGGGCACACCCACGACCTTGGATTCTTCCAGAATTCACTGTTGTATCAATATACAAGAAAAATGCAATTTGTTTGGCCGCCCAAGCATGCAAAGAGAACGCAGATGGGTATGGCTACAGGTATCTTGGAGTGTTGGGCACGCCCACGACCTTGGATTCTTCCAGAATTGAATTGTATGGATTATTAAACAGAGGCGTATGCCATCGAGTGTGCCAAATAAAAAATATGGGTGCGGCTACAGGGTTGCGGCTGGAGAACTGGGCATAACCCTATCCTTTCCTCTTTCCCACAATGAAAATGCCAAATCGTTTTATTTTTTGTGTAAGACCTAAATTCATTCCCTAATCGATATCCACCATCGCTGTGGATCCAAGGGATGAGAGTGCTTGATGGGTAGTGCCCTATAGTTACCACTGCCATGTTTGTATTATGAATGGAGTAAACAAAACAAAGTTTTAATTACTCTCTCGTATGTTGCGACCACGGTTTGTATAATATGTGTAAGAATAGGCCTCTTATTTGTATTTATTTATTAACATATGCTTTGACACTAATGCCTTTGGTATTGCAAGTGTAATGAACAAGCTCCTATCAAAGACCATAATTAAAACAACACATTTGGTATAACATATTATATTTTTCTATACTCACATTTGCTTATCAAATCATTGTCACTAATGTAATGATGGTTTTGGAAGACAATGGTGGAAGCTTACCATTATAAAAAAAAATCGTTGTTGAAAGGAGAATCAAGGATGGAATTATGATAATTTCCATCATTAAATATGGCCAAAAAACTAATATAATTGATAATAGAAAACATTGCAAGGAGGAATGATTGTTACCCTCCCCACCCGGGTTCAATTCTTGTAAGATACGCGATGTTCTTGTTGAGCCCCTATGTAATGATTGTAATTCTGGCCATACCTTGATTCTCCATAATAACAAGTGTTGGCATATTTCCCGGTGGATATACACTTCTTCATTTATTACCACGTAGATTTAATGCATGGTAAGGCCTTATTAGTTAGTGTATGGGAAGGAATTATAATCTTACTCCTCACTAGTGCACTAGGAAACATATATAATAAATTCCAAGTTAAATTATATAGTATGCTTATGTTTAAATAGAAGCAACCAAAATCTAACAAGCATGAGTGCAATATCAAAATTAATAGAAAGAACAAGATGTTATCATTGTGGAGAAAGTAACAAATGCTTATGCTTAAATAGAAGCAACCGAAATCTAACAAGCATGAGTTTAATATCAAAATCTTGGGTGCATTCATATATTGGTTATACAAGGCCCTAGTTGGTATAGACTTGGACCCTAACTATTGTTTGTCATGTCCTACATCTTAAAATCCATTTTTTATACTTCAAATATCTATATTGCCATTTCCATACCGTGCTTACATATGGAAGATTCCATACATAGGGCATGTGTGATGGATCAAGGCACATAGGGCATGTGTGATGGATCAAGGTCCTATTTATGGCCTATGAATTTAAAAGAAAAATTGTATTGCATAAGACCCTATATTTTGGCCCTAAACCATGGCATAATTCCAATTAAACAAACTTGCAATCGCTATGCATGGCCCATGAATCTAAAAGAAAAATTGTATTGCATAAGGCCCTATTTTTGGCCCTAAACCATGACATAATTCTAATTAAACAAACTTGCAATCTTTTTTCTTAGATTGAAAAGAAAATTTCAATTCCAATATTGTTTTGAAGAAGCATAAAACTTGGTAATTCAATGCGGCATACTCTCTATGGAAGGGAATCAAGAAGGAGTTGGGGATTGAATTTTTCGATCTCTTCCAAGTTGATTTAGTAAAGCAACACAATTGAAATATATTATTAATGGAGCATAGATGTTAGACAATGACACATGACACATATGTAGTACAATTATGTGGTTTTAAGTTAATAGGAAATTTGGTTGCCCATATTCTTAACTATATATGGTTATGGATTCTATAATAGCTAAGACTAGGCATAAAGGGCATTGCATTGATCAACTTCTTTAACTCATCCAACTTACCAACACATCTAAGATGGTCCCATGTTGAGATGTTTTTCATTGAGTAGAAGGGATTAGAGACTTAATTGAGGGCTCTTTTCACACTGCTTAGCAACCCTTCCTAGTACTCATAAGAATTCAAGGTTGCACCACATCTAGCTCCACATTTTTGAGTTTGCAATATGATATATAATAAAATGTTAGCATAAATCTAAAGAAAAATATTACATGTGTAACTCTAATTAAACATATATATGTGCAATCCATCGAATGTTTTGACAATGATTAAGGTCGGCCTTACTCAATGATATCAAATCTGAGAGGAGGTAGGGTTAATTTTGATGGTGTGGACAACAGGCTTCCAAGCTTCTTTTTTCCATGGCATCAAAATCTAATCAAAATTAACCCTACCTCCTCTCAGAGCTCAACCAGAAGAGGAGAATCGTGTGAGCTTAAACTGTCCTGATGATGGACCCGGTTTTAGGGTTTGAAACGTCGTTGAGATAAATTATACCAACACATATTTCCTTTCTCTTGCTTAAAAAAAATGCATAAAGATCATGAACTAGAAATAATTAGTTATAGAATGTGAAATAAAATAAATTAGGATATTTAGTATTTGTATAGATGTGATTGATGTTATGTGAATAATTTATCTAGATTAGATGGCATTTTTTCATGGAAGCGAGACCGGTCTAACTATTAAATGTTTTGATATTTCTGGTGGTATTTGGGGAATCCAATGAAAGATATTTGGTGAAATCGGGTTTTTGAAGCATTCAAAACGTGTTTTTGAATGCAAAAATGGATTGGGAGGTCCAAGGAAGAGAGAGAATTTCACTTTCATAATCTATGGATTCATAAAAGGATGGTGACAACATAGCCTTAAGGTGTAGACAATGTGGTTCATCTTGAATATATACCATAATATGAATGAGAGACATGATTTACAAGAATATAAGTATAATTCATTGATATATCTAGAGTAAGAAATACTACTAATTCGTATTCATGTAGTTGTTATTTAGTTGTATTTTTTATCCCTAGACTAAATTAGTAGTTTATGCTAGTCAATTTTATATGTGTCACTTAAAAACACTGTCGTGACTAACTTTTTTGGTTGCTTAGTCACTAATTACCCATCGTGACTAATGTATTGGTTGTGTAGTCACTAATTACCCATTTTTATACTAGTGACTAAATTAATACTTATGATATCATCCTAAATATTATATTTACAAGATTTTCTCTCTACGTCCCCTCCAACACTTCTACATGAAATGTAATAAAATATACCCTAAATATTTGTATTGCCATATAACATAATTAAGCCCCCTTGGCCCCTTAATACGGGGCAATATATTTTCTCATTTTTGTATCATAGTTTATTCCCCAATATGAATGGACGTGATATGATATTGCCTATCAACTGACCCCCCCATGCCCTGCATATGGGTAGTCATCAATGGCTATGACCTGTCGGCCACCACTCTGTCGTGTCAATACCTCTGCCCACAGGGTCAGGGCTGGGTCATGAAGACTATGAGGAGGGACCTCAACCCTCGGACTAAGCCCTGGAACTCTCTCGAAGAAAAAGCTGCATATTATACTACCATACCCGAAGTTTTTTCCTCCCCACACTTGCACTCTGTTAACTAGGTCTTCATAGACACTAGTAATTTTGTGCACCATTCATATATCATGGGCCTCATGCACTCTGCGGCATAGAACATCATCGACCTTGAATCCTGGTGTAGAGCTGCTGAACCTGTAATCCTGAGGAGGGTGGACACTATGATCTTCATGCTCAAACTAACTATGGCCCCAATGGGTACCTGACTCCCAACCTTCTGGGTATTGGGAAGACAGTACCACTCTATATAGTCAGGAATGGTGATCCCACCACCTACAGTGCGAGATCGAAGACTAGCCACCTCCCCTCGGCAGGACAACCCTGTAATGAAATATATGTCATCCACCTCTAAGGAGAGTGTTTGACCATCCATGTTGAATTTTTGTGCGTCTACATCCCAGTAGCCTATCAACTGACGGAGCAATTGGTTTTGGGCCCTCAAGCCCCCAAAGCTCCAGAATTTGAAAAGCCCACTTGCTTGTAATTCTTGTTGCGCAGGAAAATATTGGTGGACAACCTCATTCACAAGATCATGCTCTCTTTCCCTCCACTCTAGAACCATCTTGGAGGAAGAAACAAAAGTTGTTTAGCTTCTAACATTTAAAAAATAAACTTCACGGCCGTACCCACGGGAAATTGAGCAAACAGAGGCGTCTACCCATGGTCAACGAAAGCGTTGACTGCATCTAGAAGGCCCTACCCATGAATCGCATAGTTATAGCCCGCGTACAACGTCGTGGAGAAGTAGGGCTTGCCCAATAAAAAAAATGGACCATTGTGTTAGCACTCAAAATGTGCTAAGCTTTGAAAAAGGTTTTTTATGAAGGAAAAGGATTGCAGGATCGAGACAATTCCTCAAAAGAATCCAAACTCCCAGGTCGCACCCCAGGGAAAATGATTAGAGCTAAATACGGTGGATTTGGTAAAAAGAGAAAGAATATTCAAAGATACAGGTTTCCATGGTGATCGGGGGGACTAAAGGCAGGCTAATACGCCGATAGTAGATAAAAGTGTGCGGGGACGACACAAATTGAATTGCCCCAGAGATCTACGGCCCTGAGCTTTTTGCGCAAAGATTAAGTGGAAATGTCACAAGCGTGGAGGAAGCGTTAACCAATGGGAAAATTCCTAAATAAATCAACGGTGTAGATCGGCGGAAATGAAGATCTACGGTAAAAAGGGGATGGCGCTAATCTAATGTGCATGGAAAAGGGTTGCATTCAAAATCACCGTGATTGGATTAAGCGTCGCGCTCTTTGCAACGACGTAGATCTAATGGAGATAGATCAACGATCCAGAACAACGGCAGTGATTCTAATCGTAAGCATGTTAAGCATGCCCAAAATCGCCATGGTCAATAAAGGTGCATCATCCAATGGTCAATATTAGAGTTGTGTGGGACTAAATTGGAAGCCACGGAGGCTGAAATCTACAGTCCAGATCCAATCACAAGTATTCACAGGTGAAAGACATCTCCTCTGCAAATCAATGATGGTGACATGGGCTGAGCCACCTCGGCGCCGTCAGATGTCTTTTCTTTATGGCCCGAAAAGCACGATCAAACTTGTCTTGCATCAGTCATCATATTGAATCATTTGGAAGGTCTAAGTCAGAGAATCATAGCAAAATTATTCGCATGGGGATGCCGTCGTTATCAGTTGTTATAAACCAAATTCCTTGGGCTTGCAACTCACGTCCAATTCTGAAAAGGTGGTGAGTTAATATGTTTGGATATTTTGCAGTCAATATCAGAAACATGGAGAGAGATCAGGGATCGGAAATAATAATTGTGCCAGAGCATGTATTGTCTGAGATGGAGGAGGAGCCTATTCCTCTACTGCCTATGGTTTTTGACCATGTGGAAGACACTTCCGTCAGCGAAGCAGAAGATCCCAAGAAGCGACAGAAATGTTGGAGTTTTCAGCAGCAGAAAGGAAGGGAAGAAAACCATGAAGAAGACAAGCAGAAAACCTGCCAGGATGTAGACATTGTCGAAGACTTAATACTCCCCATCAAAGAGACGCCCCCTTCTCCCCCACCGAAAGAAACCCAAACAAAGGCCTCCTTCGACGTGGCGATTTTCTTGATTGGTATGATCAGGTGAAAACCCGGGACTAAGGTGACGGCGTTCTTATGTTATCTGCAGCTCACCACCCAGCAAGTTAGTTTTTGGCTACATAAGTATACTCCCTGTCTCCAATTTTGAAAGGACTTAGATGTCTTGCAAACCCATTTTTGGAAAGTCGGCATGGCCATGGAGGGTCTGGTATTTGTAATTGTTCATTTCTACAGTGTGCTGTCATGAGGGGTAAAAAACACACCCGGTAGGCAACAGTTCAGTCTTAGATATTTCCGATGTTCAGGTTAAGAGCTCAAAGGTATCAACTAAGTAATCAGCGAGGAATGGGAGCAACAAGCCGAAGTTGTTAGCTTTCTGTTTTGTTTTCTGTTAAAGTAGTTGGTCATATATTAAAATAGGCCAGTGAATGTAAAAAAGTGGTTAGGCCTATACCACCTGTGTTTGTTTTGAAGTTGCAACAACGAATACGCCTTGATTATCTGTCGATTAGGTGTCCCATAAATTGTAACTGTTTTCTGTTAGAAAAGAGCCGAGCCTAGAGCTCGAAGGGCATCTATAAATTCATTGTAATTGAAGACAGAAGGGTTGAAAATCTTATTGGAAAAAACTTTTGGAATTTTGAGAATCAGTCTGTAAGACATTTTGAGTTGTTTAATAAAGTTTGCAGAGCCGAGCCTGCGTTTTTTCAGGGATTCTTGTGTAATTGGTCTGGTAGTCTGTCTTTCTTTTCCCTATGTTAATTGTGTTTCTTTCATCGTTATTCCATGACTGCAATACTTCTTCATACTTGGTGCAGTGTAGTAGTTAAGTGGAATTCATATAAATTATGCTCCGCTTAATCTCATTCCAAGTATTTCACCATTATTCTCTACTAAAGTTGGTGTAGGATTCATCATCGTATGCCTTACATCAATGGATTGTTGTTTTCTCTTCCATTTCACCAATTAAAATCTCTTTGAATACTAGCTGCTTACTACCTCGCCCCTGTGTGAATGCATTCGTAGAACCTTTGTGAATAATTTTTCAGTTTTTTTTAATGTGACTCCATTGCCCAAATAGAGATTCATATGTTTTAGCCAAACAACATTTAAACAATTTTGTTTCCAGCAGAAATCTGATCTTCTGTATGTTGTAATTGAATATCTTGAATGATGAATGCTGGTGTATGTTTTCATTGTTGACGCCTTTGATTATTCCAGTTTTTCATGAGTTTATGGAGAGAGCCC
This sequence comes from Larix kaempferi, assembly GCA_027924585.1. Taxonomy (NCBI): domain Eukaryota; kingdom Viridiplantae; phylum Streptophyta; class Pinopsida; order Pinales; family Pinaceae; genus Larix; species Larix kaempferi. Next base: position 6,995,322 of record BSBM01000632.1, read on the forward strand.
TATGTGTTTGTGTTGGGTCAGAAGCACAAGCTAAAGATTGGTTAGTGGTTACCCCGAATCTCCTTCTCTCACAACCTTGGGGGTTAATTTGGGTGTTCACAGACTGAAAATTGAAATAAAAGCTATCAAATGAAAGAGGGGGATGAGATGACTAACTTTCTCCAGACGGTTCAACAAATAGATGCCTGTAGCTCCCAGAATCAGCGACTAAAATCTAAGCTGAAAACTAACCAAAAACTCCAATTTGGGTAAAAAGTGAAAATGAATTGTAAATTGTAATTTTTTATCACTATTTATAGTTTTTAAAACCCACTTTCCTATAGTTTTTTTTCATTTTAAGTTGTTTTCACTAATGTGTCATCTTGGAGTACTATTTTGACCATATTTCTTCGACAAGAGTTAGTTTTTTTACCGTTTCGCGCCTATGGCAGATATATTTCACACCCGTCATATAGGTTAGATGTCATTTTCACTTGCATTTTGCATTTGACCTGTGACCATTTGTCATCAACCCTAGGTACGACCCCGCTTTGTAACCGACACAGAACCTTCACATTGTTATAGAAGTGTCGTTATTTAGCGGTAGGGCTAGTACGAACATGGGTGCCCTAGTTAGAACCTCTTTTTTCCTTTTGGCCCCAATGCCATTCTTTTTCCTTAAGACGGGGAGTCCTTCATAGTTATGCCATGATGTTGTGATAAAGAATCCTACTCTACTTTGCCTTATGCTGGCCATATCCCATAAGGACTCCCCCATTTGAATATCGAGTTGTGATTACATTGCATCATCTTGCTTGCCGCTTGAGCCTCATGTCGACTCCCGCTCACTCAATTGTCAGCCTGGTGCCTGAGCACTTTCCTTGTCAAGCCCTACATAGATTTAATTTTTCTTTCACAATTTGATGACCTTTTGACCCTGAGGGAACACCCCCCTGAGTGTCCACATCCTGCACATGCTTCCTTGCATTGATCATAGGTGTGTTCCACTGCTTGGGACTAGTCTGCTTGCTATTTGACACTCGTTCCCTCACTTGTTGTACTATAAGCAATTTTATTCTTTTTCAAGCTTTCCAAATATGAAAAAGACAAAAAAAAATCAAATATTCCAAAAGCCAGATGGGAGAATATTTACTTCTTTTTTTTGGCAGCTGTTGTGTCGCCTTTCAACAGAGCATTCATTCCACTCCATTCATCATGAGTCGGGACTATAGTAGGACCTTAGGAGTTGTACTCGTTTCTCATATTTTACTCCACCAATTGGTTAAGCTTCCAATCACTATGGACCCCTTTTGTTGATGCCTCCTGCATTGCACAATGTTATTACTCGAGTCTATGCTGCCTGAGTCTATCCATGTGCTAATGCTCTTGTTCAAAGGAAGTCTTGAAACCAGAGTCGGTCACTCCTTAGATCTCTTGACTATTACATGTCGGCCATCCTTATTGAGTCAGTCAATTCATTGGAGTTCTTCTAAATCTTTCAGCATAGCTGTTACTTCGTGTTGGTTGATGGGGGATGCCTTAATGCCCTCCTTTTAGCGAGTTTCGTTCCATCGACTTCAACCCATTTATTCTGGAATTGAGACTTGGAGTTGGTTGAGTACCTTGAGGCTTGCAGTCATTAGTGGTAGGTTCTCTCGCCATCGACAGTTTTGGGAATACATCAATGTCCCCTGATCGATGGATTCATCTTAGTGTTCGACCTCAACATATCTATTCACACTTTGATGATTGTACTCTGTTCCTTGATTCCCATTTTCATTATTGGTGGGTTATCTCACGTCTTTTAACGGTATACATCATTGACCAGTAATCAGACGATGTCACATTAGGTTCGACTTCAACACCTTTATTCACTTGATGGGACTTGCACCATAGATGATTTGCATAGAAGACCCCAGATGTTAGTAGCATTCAGTATGTTTCTCTTGATCGTGACTGTACTTATGAGATACCATTTCTCATACATCAGCAGTTTGTACCTCCAGTATTACACCAGTTGTTTCCTTTTCAGCAAGAGACCATATCTTACTGTATGGATCATGGCTATGATCACTTATGACATGTATTCACTATATACAGCCTATGATGGCCATTGTATCATATTTTTGGATTGTACCGACATGTATTCAGAGATATTATTGTATTATGACGAGTGAGCTACTCTCTCCAATTGTGTCTCCAACACTCCACTTCTGAGATTTATAATGTATTTCGGCCATTGTACTACCTTCTCTAACCTAACACATTAGGGGGCATCTGTTACAGCGTAATTTTCCACCTTGTGAGCATCAGCATTGATTGGCCTTCAGGATCCATTTTAGTGACTCAGATCTATCATTTTCCCTCCAGGAACACACAAACCCCTATTTTTGTTCCTGTACGCTAGTTGTTCCACTATAGCCAGCATACATGTAGGCTATTCCACTATAGCTCACGGACACCAAGTAAAATGGTAAAAACCAATAGAAAATTACTTTTTACTCCCAAAAAAGTGGTCTTAGGGTGACCTTTGGCCCTCCATATGCCCCGAAACGAATCTATTCGACCTTTCACTTACCTTTGGAAGGCCATATATTGAGCTCTTATGGTGTATGGAAGGGAGGAGAAAGAGAGAGCAAGATAACTCTAGTGGATTTTTGTTGTGACTTGAGTCTACACTCATTGATCCTTGTTGTTGTGAACTCCTTTGATTCACCTACCAAACTCCTTTCATAGTTTGAGTTTGTCATTGCATGGGGGATTGAAGTGGTGGAGGCACAAGTGGAGAGACCCAGTTCTTGGTTCAGATTGGTTGCCGGGAAGAGGTCGTATCATTGTACTTCTTGTTATTAATTAATGGAAATACTCATTTTCTCATCCAATTGATGTTGTGAATGTTGTTAAATTACATTGGGTTACATTTGCTTATAATATCATGGATCATGCTATTGATTATGCTAATATCTTTCACATGTTATATGCACTTGCTTGTATTTGTTGTTGAGACTAATCTGATGGGAAACAACTTGAGAAAATAGATTATCCTCGATAGTAGAAATGATGATGATGATGATGATGATGATGATGATTATGATGATGATGCTGAGGATGAAGATGTTGATGATGAGGAGGAGGAGGGTGACAATGATGATGATGATGATGATGATAATGATGATGATGATGAAGATGATGATGATGATGATGAATCCGACGACCTGGCCATACCACTGATGGCAAGAGGCATCGGATATCAGACTTCTGACTTCAAAATAATCCAACAAGCTTGCTAAACCATCAATGAAAAACGAGTTGGTCTTTCTAGGTAGCTGCATCGGATATCATACAATGATATTGATGATCATGATGAATATGATGGTCATGATCAAGCACGCCATTTGGTTTAGCATGATAATTGTGCATTTCCTTTCTAAGATTCTCTCTGTTTCGAGAATAATTTAATATTCTCTACTAAACAGGGCCAACCACGTGAAGATGGAAGCTCTTATGGCCCCTCCCCCCCCTCACATCACTCTCAATTCCCCATAACCCGACAAAAATATCTATGTACAAAAAAATTAAATGTGTTTTTTGTCATAATCTATAACAAGCAATGTTTCTAATTATAACATACAGGAAAATGGAAAAAACACTAAGAAACAGTTAATTTATTATACGTACTAGCAAAAAAATTCAATATTTCTATCGCAATATTAAATGAAAATATATAGAGTAGATATATTACTGCATACCTCGTACACTTCAATGGACTTCGTCATCTTCTTCATCCAAGTCATCATCTGTATCATTCGATGATCCATATTCAACATTGTAAGGATTGGCCATATCATCATCGTCATCGATGTCAGTTACGATCATCATTTCATCGTTGATATCATCTTCATGGACATTGTCTGATACATGATCTGATTCAACTAATTCTTCGACATCTTCTTCTGGAACATGATCATCTAACTCATGTTGATCATGGTCATCTTTAGCGTCATCGTCTTCTTCGAGAACATCTTCATTACCTGCATCTACGTTATACTTTACCGGCCTTCCCCTTGGATCGTGTCACATAGCAATGGACCAATCCTCTCTACTTGGAACCTTAGAGTAAAATACCTGTTCACATTGGGTTGGAAGAACATAGGGCTCCATTCCTGGCTCAAACAACCTTGTATTTACCATGGTAAATCCATTATCATGTTCAATAATTGTTTTATCGGGATCACGTTGATTCAATCGACACCTATACCATTTGAAAATGAACAGAAATACCTTGAAGGAGTTAAAGTCACACTGAATAATGTCTTCCAAATACCCATAGTATCGATTTTTAGAGAGTTCTAGATGTCTGTCACTTCTAGAGGAAACATTGGTCACCTCAAAGACTGCAGATATCCAACAATATGATGTTTTCTTCATTTCATCCAACTTTTGGATGTGATATCTATAGCCATTGCACCACATTGCCTTATGGTGTTTTACCTACAACAATACATAGAAGAAAAGATTACATAATGATCCAATATTTATGATTAAGTGCATGCTTATAATGCCATACAAAGAAAAAAATCAGCATGTACAATGACAATATGTTTGAAAAAAAAAATACTGTGGTTGATTAATATGCTTACCTACTTATCTTTTAAACCATATGCTAAATCGATTTCCCTTTGTGTTAGATTGGTATCTCCATTGCGATGTGCAACTTTAACCAATGAAGACACACCTTCCCATGATATTCCATGATCAGATTGTTCACATTATTCAATCCATACCTTCATCCAGTCAAGATTGTTTGCGATGTATAAATGAATTGCATCCCACTCTCGATCAACTGTTTGATGACAATAAAATTAAAAATCAATACAAAGATATAGTCACTCAAAAAAAAATATTACACTCTAAATTGATGCAAAATATTGATTATAAAAATATAATATGTATGATATATATACATAAAAATCAACAGTAAAATGTGTTATATTACCTTTCACCTTCCTCGATCTAGCTTTCCCCTTCGGGTACTCCCCTTTGAAATCTTTATTGGAGTCTGGATCACAAATGCGACGTAAATTGAGATTTGATACTAAAATAGGAAGATATTCACTAATATACAACATGTTTCGATATACCATATATCCCTCCATCATAGAACCCTTGGCATGTGCTCGTTGTCTGACCAAACCCTTCGTAAATTTCAAGTTCTTCTCAACCATCCACATGGAACTTGAGTGCGTAGGTCCACACAGTTCAATCTCCTCAACTTGGTGTATGAGGTAGTGTTCCTATGCATTGAAAAATGTTGAAGGTAGATGCTTCTCCATTTCTCACATGAGACGAGGAATTTATCTTCTCCAATACTGTTATCTCCCAAATTGACCACCGTCTTTTTGGGTGATAGAATGGGTAAAATTTTTATTTCTGTGAGTCTTGGGTTTCAAAATTCGAAAATTTAAGCTTTCAGCAGTTAACTGAGTCTGTGGAAGTTTGCTTAATGGCCGAAAAGGATTAGTTTCCGAAGCTAATATGGTTTGCCAGAATGACTTTAGCCTCCGAAAACATATCCATGTGCAAAAATCAAAGATTGTTTCGTACTCATCAAATCATCAAACGAGCCTATTGTAACTGCCGAAAGGAAAGATTGATGGTGCATTGCTTGCTCATTATTATAGTGGATTGAGAAATTGCTGTTGAAACATTTTGATATTCTCGGGCTGTTATGGAATTTGACTGTGAGGAGCACACAAATTAAGAAGGCAGAACTGAAGTTTGATAAAGTCAGGGCGATTTCTGGAAGTGGGAAGCATATATGGTCGATATTCCAGCATTTTCTTGTGTATTAGCTCAGTTAAGATCTCTTCTTCGGCCAGGTGGTGGAAAGCTAGCAAGGAACCGTTTCAGAGGTGTTTTCATCAGAGCAGTTATCCGTTTCAATCGGGAAGAGTTAGCATTCAATCCTAAATCACGAGATTTCAGTATGAGGTTTCTCAAAGCTTCTGTTACAGAGGAATTTTTCGCTGAAATCGCGTGATCTTGCGAGGCAATTTCGACGGCCTTCCCGAGCTCCAAATCCAAATCTAAAAGCACCAATGGATAGCTTATGTTCTGTAGATCAAAATCGACTATTCGAACATGCAAAACAGACATCGGACGGTTGAGAAAATCGATTTTTTCCAAAGGCAGTTTTTTCAGGAATCCTACAGGTTTCGGCAGCTTAGGGGAGCCTCCAAGAGCTCATTAGCTGCCGAAAAGGCTGACTTTCGGCAGCTAACGTGTGAAACTGGCAGCAGGCTTAGCTGCCGAAAGCCTGTTTTCACAGATTCTCTCAAATTTCGCCCAGATCGCGGATTTATTAGCTGAAATGGCGAAAGGCCAGTCAAAAGAGATGGATTATGAATTATCTTATCAATATCTTGAGGCTTTTGAGCGAGATCTAAGTCAAGGGGGCGTTTTAGCTGATTTTAAGCATCTTTTTGAGGAAACAGCTCTAAGTTCAAGTGCCACGTCAGCTAGGTCGAATCTGCATGTGCCAAACTCAGTCCCACCGAGCCTTGGGATGCCAGCTTCTCTTCACCAACCACCGAGCTATGAAAGGAGATCCACATCTCATCTTTTCCATGATTTTAGGGATCATTCCCTATCTTTCTGCATTTACTGTTCTAGTTAATCTTTTAATTAAACAGATCCATGTTTTTAGGATCTGGAGAGTGATTTTGTAAAGGCTATAAAGCCACAGAACCAAGACTATTAGGGTTCGATTTTGGATAGAGTAATCTGCTATTGTACTGAGTTTTCTTTATGCTAATACAGATCAGAGGTTTCTTTCAGTTTTGATGTCAGCTTTCCATTTTCCTTTCACTATTATCTGTGTTGTCTAGCTTTGAATGGTTTCTTTTCCATTGTTCAGCTCATAGCCTGGTATTAGTTTCTTGAATGTCTCTTGAACCCTACTCTGTACTGGTTTGGTTACATTCCTTTTCTTCATCCATCTTTGAAGTTATATGCTGATTAATCAACTCTTGAGAGCACTGTTTCATTTGTTTATCATGCTGAATGTCTGAATGCCATACTCAGATTGAGTTGTCCCATCGATCCACCTTTTCAAAAGACACAAAAAAGATAATTTCTTAAGTTACCAGGCATACCTAGCTTATAACCCTAGGTAGTTTCCTGGAGTGATAACAAACTGGCGCCGTTGCCGGGGAGCGAGGTGAGAAGATGATCTTCCTGGGAGAACGACACAGATCTGATCCTTGATGATAGACAAGGATCAGACACTTCACTGGTTATAAATCTTCTATCTGGCGACTCCATGAAGGACGAACTCAGTGGCGACTCCATTGTTCAGAATTATGTTGGTGATTCCACTGGTATGACATGAACAGAATCTTAGCCAAGAGGTATGCGTTCTGTGATTTTTCAAGCATTGCTGGTTTTCCTAATCAAGTGCCTGCTAGAGATGAATGGGAGAACAGTCTTCCTAGATTTCGAGGAGAAGAGGGGGAAGTGCCAGCTGAGCATTTGCTGGACTTTCATGACTACATGCATCGGTTGCAGGTAGTGCATGAGGATGTTCAGATCCGGCTTTTCTGTGTTTCATTAAAAGGGATTGCCTGTGATTGGTATCGATCTTTGCCTAATGCTAGTATCAGCTCATTGGCTGATTTTCATGATGCCTTCCATGTGTTTTGTGAAGGAATATTTCCAGTTGATCTTCTCTATCCTCAATGCTGTAATGAGTTTTATTTATTGAATAAAGATCCAAATACTCATGATGAATTTGTTGCAGCAGAAAATATCCCTCACCATGATCAAGAGATAGGTAGTCTTCAGGGTGATGACCATTGCATAGATGTTTTAAACAGTATACCACATGCATCTACTACTTTAGACTATTATGCAGATCAAATTGTTTCCTTTGAAAGCTTTAAAGATGATAAGCAGCGTGATAGATCAGAAATCGAAAGTTTTGGATCTATAGAAAAGATTGAACTGCCTACATGTAATATGGAAAGCAGTAAAGGTAGCTCTCAACTTCCGGATTTACAAACCAAGGGAAGTTGTCCCAACCATGAGGAACTGAATAGTCCAGATCAGAAACCTATCGTATATGTTCCTCCAACAAAGATCCAGCAATCTGCATTCATCAATGAGTTCGGTGAAGGAAACGAAGAGCAGCTACAACACAGTCAGTCGGAGCAGCAGCTTCAAGAGGTATTTCATCATGTTTTTCATGACCCTATTGCTGATTTGTTGGATTCTTTCAGCAGCATGAATGTTAAGATATTTATGTCAGAAGAAGGCTATTTTATTCATCTGCTCAAACCTTTCTTTTGCGTGATATGGTATTTGTTATTGTTGGGATCAAGATTCAGCATGATACCTGTAGATCACAATCTGACATGGCTGCATTGGAAGTATGTTGTTACTTGATTAATCTGCATCTACTGGTTAGAGGTAGGAGTAGTCAGGAAATAAGCTCATTTTATGAGCACGTAGATCATTTTCAGTTGTTTCTGAATAAGTAGAGCAGGATGCATATAAGCTACAGGAGGGAGACAGTTTTGCAGAGGGAGCAGTGTTAAAGACTTAATGACTCCATTGCCCAATGCTGAAGGCTACTGGAACTACTTGGTTCTGGGATTCTTCGGAACCTCACTGGGAGGATTCCATCCCCGAGTAGGAGCCAGATGTTATCTCCCAAATTGACCACTGTCTTTTTGGGTGATAGAATGGGTAAAATTTTTATTTCTGTGAGTCTTGGGTTTCAAAATTCGAAAATTTAAGCTTTCAGCAGTTAACTGAGTCTGTGGAAGTTTGCTTAATGGCCGAAAAGGATTAGTTTCCGCAGCTAATATGGTTTGCCAGAATGACTTTAGCCGCCGAAAACATATCCATGTGCAAAAATCAAAGATTGCTTCGTACTCATCAAATCATCAAACGAGCCTATTGTAACTGCCGAAAGGAAAGATTGATGGTGCATTGCTTGCTCATTATTATAGTGGATTGAGAAATTGCTGTTGAAACATTTTGATATTCTCGGGCTGTTATGGAATTTGACTGTGAGGAGCACACAAATTAAGAAGGCAGAACTGAAGTTTGATAAAGTCAGGGCGATTTCTGGAAGTGGGAAGCATATATGGTCGATATTCCAGCATTTTCTTGTGTATTAGCTCAGTTAAGATCTCTTCTTCGGCCAGGTGGTGGAAAGCTAGCAAGGAACCGTTTCAGAGGTGTTTTCATCAGAGCAGTTATCCGTTTCAATCGGGAAGAGTCAGCATTCAATCCTAAATCATGAGATTTCAGTATGAGGTTTCTCAAAGCTTCTGTTACAGAGGAATTTTTCGCTGAAATCGCGTGATCTTGCGAGGCCATTTTGACAGCCTTCCCGAGCTCCAAATCCAAATCTAAAAGCACCAATGGATAGCTTATGTTCTGTAGATCAAAATCGACTATTCGAACATGCAAAACGGACATCGGACGGTTGAGAAAATCGATTTTTTCCAAAGGCAGTTTTTCAGGAATCCTACAGGTTTCGGCAGCTTAGGGGAGCCTCCAAGAGCTCATTAGCTGCCGAAAAGGCTGACTTTCGGCAGCTAACGTGTGAAACTGGCAGCAAGCTTAGCTGCCGAAAGCCTGTTTTCACAGATTCTCTCAAATTTCGCCCAGATCGCGGATTTATTAGCTGAAATGGCGAAAGGCCAGTCAAAAGAGATGGATTATGAATTATCTTATCAATATCTTGAGGCTTTTGAGCGAGATCTAAGTCAAGGGGGAGTTTTAGCTGATTTTAAGCATCTTTTTGAGGAAACAGCTCTAAGTTCAAGTGCCACGTCAGCTAGGTCGAATCTGCATGTGCCAAACTCAGTCCCACCGAGCCTTGGGATGCCAGCTTCTCTTCACCAACCACCGAGCTATGAAAGGAGATCCACATCTCATCTTTTCCATGATTTTAGGGATCATTCCCTATCTTTCTGCATTTACTGTTCTAGTTAATATTTTAATTAAACAGATCCATGTTTTTAGGATCTGGAGAGTGATTTTGTAAAGGCTATAAAGCCACAGAACCAAGACTATTAGGGTTCGATTTTGGATAGAGTAATCTGCTATTGTACTGAGTTTTCTTTATGCTAATACAGATCACAGGTTTCTTTCAGTTTTGATGTCAGCTTTCCATTTTCCTTTCACTATTATCTGTGTTGTCTAGCTTTGAATGGTTTCTTTTCCATTGTTCAGCTCATAGCCTGGTATTAGTTTCTTGAATGTCTCTCGAACCCTACTCTGTACTGGTTTGGTTACATTCCTTTTCTTCATCCATCTTTGAAGTTATATGCTGATTAATCAACTCTTGAGAGCACTGTTTCATTTGTTTATCATGCTGAATGTTTGAATGCCATACTCAGATTGAGTTGTCCCATCGATCCACCTTTTCAAAAGACACAAAAAAGATAATTTCTTAAGTTACCAGGCATACCTAGCTTATAACCCTAGGTAGTTTCCTGGAGTGATAACAAATACTTTATATCTTCTTTATTGAATTATTTAGATGACAACCATCTACAAGTGACATGACAACCCAATCAAGAGATTTAAGAAAAAAAACATTATATTACATAACATGAATTAGAGAATAAAAATCAAATATAACTTCTACGATATTGCATTAAACAAACACTAAGCGCATGCAAAAAAACACTAACCTCATGTATTTCCCGAGATTATATATTACTTTTTTGACATTGTCGTCGAAGTTGTCCGGGAGAGAGAGAGAGGTAGAACAAACTGTAACAATATACAAATCATTTCATTTTTTAAACAAAGAGTAGACAAAAAAAATACCAACCATATTCAATGGAATATAAAACTAAAAATAATTAAATGCATACCATAATAATTACCTTCATGAAGACATGCCAATCGTGTGTTTTCACCCCCAAAAAATCACCTTTCTTTGTTATGATATTCTTCATGTTAGCACAAAATCCGGTGGGAAATTTAATTTTTCGCATGAATTGTTTTACAGCATTACTTTGCTGGTCCATTAACATCCATGGAAGTGAGTTTATATTAATTTTCTCTCCATTGCTATGAAATTGAATGACGTCTTCCATTGCATGGTTTCCTTCTTGAATGCCTTTGAAAATTTTGACAAGTTTTTCTTTCTCACTCCTTCCATCCAATATTCACCATAATGTTCCAGTCACATTCTTTCCGATATGAATTGTATCAAACATATGAGAAAATTGTAGGTTCTCATAGTAGGGAAACCTACTAAATTGTCTAGGATAACTTTTCATTCATCGTGGAAGCCCATTAATGCCTTCATGATCACATGAATGACAATCATGAATAGTAGTTTATAAAAAAATTACATAAATCAATGTCAATTACAGTAAACAACACACAATAAAAAAAATACAATATAACATTTCATATATGATGATTCATAGGTACCTTGACAATTTTTATTATATTGCGACAACTTCCATAGGTGAGGTGTCATTCTCTGCGGTTTTGATGCAGTTTCTTGATTGCTATAAAATAGATGTTTTTCGGTAGTTCGATACCTGTAATTCTTAGAGAGGAATTTCCTATACTCATCAAACACCTCCTTTCCTAAGCTTTTTGAACGATGAGATTTGATCTTAGGACCACAAACTGGATATGCAAATTTCCCCTTTGTCTGGATACCTACATAAAGAGATGGAATATCTATGTCAATTATAATTATATACAAAATGACTGGATTATTTAGAAAAACATGTGTGCATAGTATATTAACTAGTTCATAAAATTAAATGCAAATAAAGTGGAACTTATAATTACATACCGAAAAATGGGTTAACCCTCGGTCATCATGTATTGTCCATACAAGCATAGCATGGAATTGAAATTTCCTTTGTCGTATTGGTCTAGATATGTCATACATAGTGATACCATTCCATAACTTTAGTAGCTCGTCAATAAGAGGTTCGATATATATATTCATATCTTTGACTTGATACTTACCTGATTGATTTGAACATATAAAAAATATAATTATGAGACATACCATTTAGATATATAAACCATATTGCAGAAGAGAAAAACAATAAATATATTATATATGTCATTATGCGACAAAATACGACAAATAAGATACCACTACATTAAAAAAATATTTGTGGATAGTACAATATACCTGGAACAATCATCGACAACATTATGTGCTCCCTCTTTATTGAAAACCATGGAGGAATGTTATTGTTGATAACAAAAATAATCCACACCGAGTAAATGGATCTCATCTCTGCAAATGGATTGACACCATCTGCTGCCAAAGAAATCCTAAGATTACGAGGTTCTTCTTTAAAGTGAGGCCATTTTTCCTCCATATCTCTAAAAGTAGACCCATCTGCAGGCATTCGAATAATGTTGTCTTGACTTCTGTTCCGTGCATGGTAATCCATAAACTACGCTATGTTTTTGCACATGAACAGTCATTGCAAATGTGGAATAATGGGAATATAACGAAGAACCTTGCGAGGCACCTTTTTTGTTACTTGATCTGTTCGATATCTATTGATATGACATTCCGGACATTCTGTTGCAAATTCATGTTGATTATAATATAGAACATGGTCATCGGGGCATGCATTAATTGCTTCATACTGCATTCCAATTTCTTTCATGATGGCAAATAAATCTCGATATGCGCAAGGTAAAATATTTGACGGTTGTAACAAATAATCAACTATCATGCTACAACAAATTAAAATAAAAATCTAGTTATTATAATATAGAAATAATATTAATGAAACACATTTCATACGTATTAATTTGACTTATGAATTAACAATACAATTATTAGACGATCATATATATTATGTGATGGAATATACTACATACCTTAACATCTGTGTGACTGATATGTTTGAAATACCATTCATAACGTTCAAGTTCATTATCAACAATATAGCAGAGAGAAGATTTGTGTTGGAGCCCTCACAAAGGGGTTCGTATGCCTTCTCAAGAAGAGGTAAATCATGAATATCATCAAAATGATCATCATTTCCATGATCATCATCACCCATTCTAACATTAAATGAATCATGGATCAAAGTATTTGTACCATCATCTTCAACTATGTTATCAACTGGTATGATCATCTTCTTCAATATGATCATTAACTTGTTCTCCATTATTCATAGATCCATGTTCCTTCGGTACTTATTTTGAAAGCACTTCCTCTAGACGATATGCCGTAGGATGTCTTTCCTTTATAATTACATGAAACCATCAATAGATAAAATTTAATATAAGAAATTGAAACGGAAAATGTAAAAATTTCAAACGCAAAATGTAAACAAATTTGTGATGCATTTAAAATGTAACAAATTTTGTATGGTCAATAGAGAATATTATATAATCAGCAATGCAATCAATGTAATGTTGATGTTTTCTTTTTTCATTGAGAGAAGCGAGGTGATCTCATCCCTGTATGGGGGATTTACGCTGGTGGTAATAACATCAATGGTTTTGGAATAAAAGAAGTAATTTTCTCTCTTTAAACTACTAAATTTCAAATCATAAAAAAGGTGTGTTGATTTCAAGCAAGATCTCTTAAGTTCATGAAAACATGTGACTCATGAGTGAAAGGTGTAATTTGATCATTTGTTTTGTGTTTCACAAAATATATTTTAATAAAAAAAAATTTGATGCATTCATCTAACAACATCATTACTTTGGAAATAAATAAATGAAGTAAAAGGCTTGAAGATAAATTCACTTTTATTCTTGATACACTAAGCAATATCTGATTTTCTTGGTAAACAAACATGCAATCAATCAAATAGATCAGTCAACTACTCTTTATTATTACCTTTGAGTGTAATACAAACAAGAAGAGAAAAATACAAGAAAAACTAAAAATGACTCTTTTCATGAGTGGTCTCTACAATTAAATAAAAAGGGGAAACAAGAAGGGTCTAGTCACTACTTTAGGGATGAAAAGAACAACCAATTGTACTATTGGTCAAATAGGTGCATTCAAACTATCCAAGAGACATAACAATTGACCCAATTATTGAGCAAAGCTACTGAAATATAACTCAAAATTTCCCATACTGTCCACTAAGGTAAGATAAACGCTGCTATGGTTTCTATAGAGAAAATAGAAGAGAAACAACATGCCAATATAGTCATTATTTTCATTATCATGGAAAGTGTCACAAATCTAGAGAGCTAAGTGCTTTCCTCGGTGAGTGGGTTAGTCTCACTAACGAACAAATAAATGACTTATTCTACTATACGCTAGATTCAACATGCACACAAGAAAAAATTATTATAATAAATAATAAATATTAAATATTAAAATAATATTTATTGTCCATGTTTGTCCCCATCTATTGAAACCATCAATAGATAAAAGTTAATATAAGTAATATTAAAATAATACATACATTTACAAAAGCAATCAAAATAAAAACATATATAATGCAAAACTTACAAATGGATGATATTCATGTCCCCCCTCAGCATGTCCATGTTCCCTACAATGTTTTCTGGCTGTTGTGATCAAAATTATTCTCCTCTTAAAGCCCCTAGATTGACTACCTGGACAATAAAATTTCCCATCACCCCTTTTTCTCACTCCTTCCCACAATCTAGCAAGCAATTGTTGATTTTGTTCGTCTGGATCAGGAATATTGCTAGTTGACATTTTCTCATAAAGAGCTTGAATGAAGATTATCGATCTTAGAAAATCAAGCTCCACACTTTGCTCGCTTTAATCACAAAAACAATAGAAATAATGAAAAACAGTCCGTCGAAAAACAGTCCGCTGAATGAAAAAACTTCCGCAAACCGTCGCTTGTATAAAAAACATGTCGGAATGTTTCAGAATTTATAGGTTTTAAAATATAACCTTCCATTGGATATCTGACGACTTGAACTTAGTTACTGTTGGAGGGTAGACGTTAGATATCCGACATGCATGGTCCTAATATATGGTCGGATATCCTACATCCTCATGCTTAATATTAGGTCATATCTCCGATGAAACTGGTCACTATTCGTCGGATATTCAAGGGACATTGTATATCTGACGGCCCTTTCCATCAATTTAAAAAAAATCATCAAATTTCGTAACTTTGAAGGTGAAATCCGACGACACAGTCCTTTTCGTCGGATGTCGTCATATTTTTTCGTCTAATTTTGGGTTCAAATTCTGTAGTGAAACCAGATATCAATAACAATTAATGAATGCATCCAGGGATCTAGCTCGATGTCCCTTTCCACAGTGTGCTGCAGGATCATTTTACATAGACTTATACACAAACAACTCCCCAAACCATATATCAATAAAATAAAGCATACAAGGGTCAAGCTCGTTGTCCCTTTTCACGTTGTACTACAGGATCATATTGTAGAGATTTACACCCACTTAATCTTCCCAAAACACATGTCAATAATATGAAAAACATATTGAATCAAGCTCGTTGTTTCTTTCCACGGTATTCCTATAGGATCATACTGCAAGGATTATACACCAAAAAAAAACTCTCCAAATCTAAAATCAGTAAAAATGAAAGCATACGGGGTTTTTAACTTATACCAGGGGATATGTATATAAATATAAATGCTACAGGCATTTTTCTCAAACACAAATGTACACAAGTCTGCAGAGTATAGTACGTAGAGTATAAGTGCTTCATACTACAAGGATTATAAACCCAATAAAGCTCTCCAAATCTAAAATCAATAAAAATGAAAGCATATGGGGTTTTTAACTTATACCCAAGGAATATGTATATAAATATAAATGCTACAGGAATTTTTCCTAAACACAAATTTACACAAGTCTGCAGAGTACAATACGCAGAGGATAAATGCTTCATACATTTCCCAAATCACGGTTTACACAGAGAACATAAACGCAGAGGTTAAAGCTACAGGCATTTCCCTACGCCACGATTTACAAGGAGAAAATAGACGTAGAGGTTAAAAGCTACAGGCATTTCACAAATCACAGTTTACATAGAGAATATAAACGCAAATATCGCCCTTCGTATATCTTGATTCTATCCGAACAGGTATGGAAGGATTGTTGTTGTACTCCATCACAGAGATCAAAAATTTGTGATTACGACAACATGGAGAAATGGCATCTGTTAATGCTATGAGTAGATTAAATATCATAAACAGAGATCTATATAACCTAAGATACTAGCTCTATCAACGAAATATGCATATCTCGCATTATGCACAACATAAATCAATATGATTAAAAATCCTAATCATCCCCTATCATAATTCTCAACTAACCTATTAAAATTATATATATATATACATATACATATATATGGGTTTGATACTCAATCATTAACTTTCTTCCCCTTGCACAAAAATACCGAACTATTAGATATTCAAGACAAAGTATCCTTAAACATACATTACATATCTAATTCTAATATTGCATTCTACTACATTTACTACCACATTCCTTCCTTTCATTGTCTATGAATATATTTAAGGAAATGACCACTTAAGAATTTAATTTCCAAGAATTTAATTCCAGCCAATCCTTTAAAACATCTTACTAAATTTATCAAGGAATTAGTCTTCACGATCCTATAAATAAAGAATTAAAAACTCAATTATTACTTTTCCTTCTATACTATATATATATATATATATATATATATATATATATATATATATATTCTATATTCTATATTCTAGTACTATCACACATGCCATCACATCCTTTCTTTCATTGTCTAGGTATATGTTAACCTTGATCTAAATAAGGATTTTAAATTTCATAATAAGTCAATTCAACTAATCTTTTTAATGGATCATTATTAGCTATAAAGACAATGACTAAAATTTCAAAAGAGTTGTTTGCAATTTATAATAAGAATTTGAAGCTTCAAAAATAAAGAAAAATCTAGTCTTGAGGAACTATATAATTCACATGCCATCACATCTTTTCTTCCATTATCTAAATAAGAATTTTGAATTCTTAAAGAGTAGATTCGGGATAATTTCTTTTGATGAATCTTTATTAGCTATAAAGACAATGACTAACTTTCAAAGGAACTGGTTTGCAAGTTTATAAACAAGGAATTTCAAATATTTATGAAATATCAAAACTTGAAGAATTATATAATTTCACATGCCGTCACATTTTCCTTATCCAGATATATGTTAATCATAAACTAAATAAGATTTTTAAATTCTTAAAGAGTCAATTCGGATTAATCCCTTTAATGAATCGTCATATATATAAAGACAATTATTTAAATTTTTCGAAAGGAATTGGTTGTAGATTGATAAATAAAGGTTTAGGATGATTATAAAATTTTATCAAACTTGAGGAAACCTCGCGATTATCCTTTATGGTAGGTCGTGCGACAGAGGTTCCCTCGGACATGTGGCATTCTTCTACGGTAGAAAGGAGGAGAACAATACATGACTGCAGTGCTATCGTTTCCGTTATGAAGCAGCTAACCACGTCATCAGGAAAGGGCGGTCTCAAGGAATGGTTTCTAATGCAGAGGTTTAAGTTACTGCAGGGATTGCGTTAACAGTGATGTTTCAACCGGGGCGGATTTCACAAGAGCTCAGGTTACTGTCAGTCATGCAAGTTTTTAATTCGCAAAAATGTATAGGGGAAAAATGGGTGTTGAGATCGCGCTTAAACATGCAGAACACAAAAAGGAATAGGATAGAGGAAGGGCGACTTCAGCGGGATCGGATTTTAGACTTAATATTCATCTTCAGAGATCTGATGTTCAAACTGGAATTTGTAAGAAGGGAGTACCCGATGGTTTATATTCAGCGGAGATCAAGCGGTAGAGGTCTGGGTGGACATGCCGACTTAATGGCGATAGGAGAATTTTAACCTCCTGTAAGGATCCAGCACACTCCAAACGTTGATCACAGATATCCAGAGATCTGTTCGATAGTCAAGCAAGAGCATAAGTGATATGACCCCAGATCCAAATACGATAATCTCAAACAGAGGTGAAGCTCCAGATTCAGATTGTAAAAGATTTATAAGGTGATCACAACTGAGGTCGATATTTCCAGATTCAATTATAAATAATAAAACACTGATCACAAGCAGAGGTTAATAAAGTCTGGATTGTAAAATAAATCTCGGAACAAAGGTTTAACGAATTCTACGAATAACACTGTAAACTTATACATTGATCAGTAAGGAAATGACATCAATAAATATCACCGTAACATAAACTCTTCTAAGGGGATTTAATTAGCAAATCTCACGGTAACATATATATACTCTGAAGGACTTTAATCAGAAAAACATTCCTGCGATAAACATTTTCGGAAGGGAAATAAGATCCATGAACATCACAGTTTCTACGCAGTCAGAGGGTTAATAAAAATAACATTTCACAATAACATCTATATTCGGGAAGATCAACGATCTCAATATGGTTTTAAATCTTAAAAAAAATACAATTCAAATCAACAGGTATATCCATGATTTCAATATAATTTTAAATCCTGAAATACGAACCCGATCAGCCTGTATATCCATGATTTCAATATAAATCCTAAAATGCGATTCAGATTAACAAGCATGTCAATGATCTCAATATGGTTTTAAATCTTAAAAATATGATTCAGAACAACAAGTATGTCAACGATCTCAATATGATTTTAAATCTTAAAAATACGATTCAGATCAACAGGTATATCCATGATTCCAATATAAGTCAACAGAATTCAATTCAAAATCGGAAATACATGCCCGCTATTTCATACAAAGCCAAATTTTCCAGAATTACGAATTTCTTTTTTTTTCAGCAAAAATGAAGATATAACCCAGTAATTCAAGATAGTTAAAATATACATGAGATTTAACAATACTTTTACCCGATTTCGCGTTCGATCCAGATTTTGGTGAGGATGCGTCGATGTAGCATCCGATCAAGTCCAACCTTGACGATTTACCGAGAAGACCCCTTGGTTGACCTCCCTACTGTATAGGGAGTAGTCTTCTTCCTCCCAAACCCCTGAGAAAATGGGGTCGTAAGAACACACAATGCAAGATTTCCACGGGGATCCCCCAATCTTCGGACAAGCTCAACCCAACTCACAAGATTCACAATATAATTTCTCAATTAAGGTGTCTGTCCAGCACTAGGGAGAAAGAGAGTCTTTTCTCCTTCTCCTCCCTTTTTCTATAACAAAATTATGTATGCCAAGTGTCTCCTCATGCACATAATTTATTAAATTTAATATTTTCTTAATATTTATTCTCAAATTACATGTGTCTCTTTTTATCTTAAGTGTGCACCTAATTCCCTAAATAAGTGAGTGGCCTCCATTAGAGTCCTAGTTATGTTTTGCTCTCTAATTAGTTTATTCAATGATTCTTTTCATTGGCTTCTAGTAGATGGACACCATGTTTTCTACAATCTTCTCTTTTAAAAATAATAAAATAAAATAAAATAAAGGTTATTTCTTTTCTTAGAATTCTTCTTTATTTCAAATTTCTTCCTTTAAAAAAAAATAATAAAATAAAGTGGTAATAAACATTTCTTTAGAATTCTAATATTTTATTTTCAATTTCTTCTTTTTCAAAAATAATAAAATAAAAATGATAACAAATCATTTCTTTAGAATTCTAAGCTTTTATTTTCTAATTTATTCTTTTCAAAAATAATAAAATAAGAAGATAAAAATAAAAAGGAGTAAAATATTTCTTTTTCTAAATGGACCCTCCTAATATATATTTCCTATTTTCTCTTTTTCTTAAGATAATAAAAAGTACAATATAAATTAAACTATTTCTTTTAAATGGGTTCTTCATAAATTATATCTATGTGATTTCAATTATGTAACTATAATTACATGGTTAATCATATTTTCCTGTTTTTGTCTAGGTACCCCTTCGGCAGGTCCTTCCGACAGTTTCATTTTTCTTTCTTCTTGTGGGGAGAATTGTGTAGCGATCGGGGAGTCGTTACCGCAATCTCTCGACAACACTTCCTGGAGACTAAGGGTGGCTGAGGGATAAGGCTCTCCTTATCGTGTGCCCCTCAACTCATCGCACGCGACCAACTGATTGTGGCCTCGCCCATACGACACACGCTTCCCCGTGCCAGCTCGCAAGCTTCTGACCCGTGCGTGGAGTGCTAATTCAGGGTCGATAGTTTGTCGTCGTACCCCTATGTGTTATTTCCGTTCTTACAACCCCTATAATTCCATTGTGGGTCAGTCGGTAAATCATCTTACCTGCCACTCCACACACATGCACTCAAGCACACATTAAATAGCGTTGCACTATCAAATCATTTCATCATTCATCATCATAATATCTCAGTCAGTCGAGTATCTCTATCATTCTTCATTTTCATTATAAAATCTTTCCATCAGTCATCATAATATCTCAGTCGGTCGAGCATCTATTTCACTCAATCATTTTTATTTCATAATTTCTTTAATCTAGCATATATCATCTAATCACTTTCATTTCCTAGTCTCTCAGTCAGTCGAGTGTATATTTCATTCAGTCATTTTCATTTATAAAGCATTTTCATCATTCATTTTCATTTCACACAATAATTTTCAAAGTAAATTCCATGGTTCGTGTTTTATTTAGCTGGTACATTTCAAAACTAGTGCCCTCATTAGTCTAATCAGTTTAAGCACTGAGGAAGGCGTTACATTCACCCCCGAGCATCCATCCAGCTTGGCGAATTCCATGCCATTTGGAAAATGAAAACTTCCCCAAAACTTCCAAGTGGTTGCCTACCATGTTTTTTTTAAGATGGATCGACCTCTTCTCATTAGAGAGGCCGATCACTTCCCTCGAAAAATTGGTTGATTGGATGGCGGTGTGTTTAACCATGACACCAGCCTATGTAGCAAACTAATGCGCAACTAAGACCTCCCCTATTTTGTGAATAACTATAATATATATATAATAAAGCATTGCTTGCTTTTCTAGATCAAGGACATCCTTTTCTCTAGTTCGGCGCTCACTTAGGGAGACAAACTTACATAAATCTCTCCCCACATTCCTCCACCATGACTTAGTAATTAATCGATTTATCTTCCACTATCTTGTAATAGTGGAGTGAACTCTTGTTTAGCTACAAAGTTCTAGACACGTATATTGGATGAAATGCTATTTGAATTTATGGTCTAAATATAATTCCAATGTACTCCTATCATAACCATGCCTTATTTCCTAGTTGTTTGGTAACACAACTATTTAGTAAAATCCTTCATATATAACACATATATACCTATAAATATCCATCCAGTATACCACTATTTTGTTAATCTTTCATATATAGAGAGAGAGATAAATAAATACATATTTTTAAATATGTTTACTCCATTTACGTCTCTTTTAACTTATATATATATAGATATAGATATGAGATTCCTCACCCATGGTGAGGTTTAGTATTTGTCCATATCCCAATGTATGGTAGTTTATGTGAAAAAATAAATGAGTATTTTTTTCTAAATAGATCCTTATCATCTTATATGTATATATAAACATATATATACATGTTATTAACTCTTAGTGTACCCAAGTATACTAATTTATAAGCTAGAGTTTTTACCAAAATAAGTTAAGCTTATCAACACATGTTAATAGGTTAAGCTTCTTTTAACTTTACTTGAAATTTCGAGTACTCTCTCGTACGAGTAGTATTAATATGTATATCTTTATACATTTCAAAGTATTGGATGTATAGGTATATGAAGTATTATTATAACAAATAATATTTGATCCAAGTAATGGTATACCTATACATATATATATTGGTATGTACATATCTCTCTTATCTTCCCAAGATGCTAATTATATTTTTTAGGGTTTTACTAACCGTACAAGTATAGTTTTAGCAATCACATAGTTTTATCTAGTGAATTTAGTTAGCTTAAATTACTCAATCATGGGTGATGATCTTAACCTTACCTCCCTTTAGTGAATTCGGTTGTAGTCGTCAAAATGCGTCATTGCCCTTAAACTCTTAATATTACCCTTTACGACTTTAGGAGTTGAACCACAGATTTACAAAGTTTACTGGTGGGGCCTTGGCCTTGAGCTCCTCACCAGTAAACAAGTACAATACAATAATTGTATTTACAAAATATTGGGGTTTTAAAGGAGGGATGTTACATTGAAACTACCTAGTGGCACTAGCATCCTGAGTCATATGTCTGTGATACATCCAAAATCCCATGTGTGGTTGGTGGAGGAAAACTCCTTATCCTTGGATGGCTAGGACATTCCTTTAGGGATCAAGGTTTGGGAATCCTCATCTTATTATGTCCAAATCCCTAAGGCCAAAAACCTAGATAATAGTTCCATGGATACCACTACGAAGTCATGCATGGTTCCTGAAGACATTATTCATGTATTTGGATACATAAATGGTTTATTTAGGCCAAAGTACATGGTTTTTCTCCCTATAATGTCATTCCCAAGGCCTTGAGATGCATATATACTACTCAAAACCACCTAATGGAACTAACAATTTTAATCATAAGCCAATGATACCGTCAGGAGGCCATGTTTTGTTGGTGGAGACAACCTTCTATTAACAATCAAATTAACATACTTAAGAAGTTAAGGTCAAAAGCACACTTTACCATTCACCAGCAACATGAAGACAAAAGACAAGTACATAAGAGAACATTCCTATCTTATATGATCACTACTTCCACAATTGGAAGGATTGATTAAAGACATAGGTATCCTAAAGAGGCACATTTTAGTGATTTAACTACCCACTTAAAGGCCCAGATACAGCCTCCACCAATCAACAATGGGAATATATGCATTAATTGTGCCTGGAAATTATGAATTTGTGACAAAAAACCCTGTAAATACTATAGAAATTGGGTTTTTTATGAAAATAATCAAAATTTTGGGAAAAGGTATTATCCCACATTGAAGTTTGATTATTGAGTTCCCAATTCCTAATGCTATAAAATGAGGCATTTGGGTCAGTGAAAAATATAGAGAAAGAGAGCAAGGTTATAATGAAGGATTGAAGGTAAGAACTATCTTACTTCAAATACCTTTGGGCATCAGAGGAATGGATGGAAGAGGAGAGGATAAAAGCAATGGAGAAGTATGGAATATTTAAGGAAAGGTTGTAAGTATCATTCTCCTCTGAATTTATATGAAGTAATTCAATTTTCCCCGCATTTTTGAATTCAAATTTTTCTTACAAATTGTTTGCAAATTCAAAATTGGTAGTTAGTTTCAAGCTTTTTTCAAGTTATTGTTGGTAGAAGTAGAGGTAAGGATGCATTTTTGAGGTAAGGATGCATGGTATGTTGTTGGATATGGATGCCTAAAGGCTTGCAAATCTCAAGCATCAAGGATCTTCATCAATTGGCATGCTCAAGATGTAATTTCGTCCCTTCCCCCCTTCTCAAACTCATGAAAATTGCTTTGATTCTTAGGAAAATAAGATAATTACATTCATTTTATACCAATTTATTTTCACCATCTCATAGCAATATGATATAATCCATGACAATCAGCAGTAGAATTCTCCACTAACAAATTGGCGACCATACTCGGGAGGGTTTTAAATTTTCTTGAATTTCTTTCCCTTCAATTTTGGCATTTTTCCATTAGATCCTCTAAATATTTACTCTAATTTTGTCTAAAAACCTTTAAATCCTTACTGTGCATCATAATTAATCCATTGGAGTGTAGGGACCCCCCTTTTCGGGTCCTACTTAAAAATTATTAGAAACTTAAAAACACCATATAATCATTATGATGCATAATCATTAATAAAACTTAACAAATTCAAGAACTAACAAAAACACAAAACCCATTACTGCAGGTCGAATCTATTTCTAGAGGAATGGTCATCGTCGTCAATCCGGTCCCGCTTGTCCTTGCCATCCTCTTCACTCGTTGCGGCCCTCCAGTAGAAGCTTGTTTAACCATAGGAGAAGCAACCATTAGCTTCGCCACCCAACCGTAGGCTTATGCTTTTAGTCACATAGCCACCCCTGAGCTTCGGGTTGTAGAGCTCACACACATAATTACTAGAGACTCGGAAATGTGTTCCCCCCCCCACCAAAATCTCTTGCCACACTCCAATAGTAGCAAGTCACTCTCTTGCAAAAATTACAATAACCATCTTAAAACTGGGTCCTTTACCCATTCCCAAAGCCTTTCTTAAATAGGAAAATCCATTGCGACACATGTCTCTTCATGCAAAAATATTTAATTTCTCTTTATTTAAAAAGTAATTTAGCTCACATAACCATGTGTCAAGTTTTCTATTGAGTGCACCAACTTTCCTAAGTTTACTCAAGTTTTTCTCCATGATGTTCCTTCTAATTTCTATTTTTGTGGGTGCAAGTGGTGTTAACTAAATGCTCAAGCCTAGGATTCCATTTTGCTCCTAAAATAATGATTTCTATTATTTTAAATACTAAAATGTATTTTCATGTGCAAATGTCTAAAATAATAATCTCTATTATTTCAAATACTAAAAAGTATCTTCATGTGCAAATGTTTAAAATAATAATTTCTATTATTTTAAATACTAAAATGCATTTTCCAGAGCAAAAGTTCTAAATGCAATTTTATACATTTTTATGCATAAAGTTTAATAATTAATCCCTTCTAGGACCTAGGTACCACACCGTTGGACCCATCCATCCTTTATGCTCATCATTCGACATGGTACCACTCCATCGGGTCCAATTGTCCGTCGTTTTCATTTGTCGGCAAGGTACCACATCGTCGGGTCCTTGCATCCATCATTTCCGTTTCTCGGCAAGGTACCACATCGTCGGGTCCTTGCATCCATTAATTCTGTTTCTCAACAAGGTACCATATCGTTGGGTCCTTGCGTTCATTATTTCTGTTTCTCGACAAGGTACCACATTGTCAGGTCCTTCCGCCGATATTCTTTCATTTGACTTGTGGGAACTTCATGTAGGGTTTTAGGATCCATTGTAACCTTCAATCCTTTGTCTACACGCTATTGGAGACTAATGGCGCTGAGGAGTAAGTCCATTCTTACTGCGTGCCCACCAACTCGTACGTGACCAACTCCGTCATGGCCCACTTCGCATGACTTCACGCGTCCACGAGTAAGCGGCTAAGGGCTTTTGAACTGGGTCGTGGGATTCCGTAGGAAGTCGACACTGTCGTCATTCTTCCATGTATGATTTCTTCATACTCTACGACCCTCTAATTCCTTTGTGTGTCCGTCGGTGAACCGTTTCACCTGTCGCTGCACACATTCTGAAAAGCACATATTAATAGTCCTATCCTCATTCATTATAATTCATTTCCTAAATCCGCTAATCGTTAAGCAAATACAGTTTACTCAAAACATCATACATTCCATTAATTGGTAAGGTATTATGTCAATATGTACTTCTTTCGTTCTAATCACATAATTAATCATACAACTAATCGTTTAAGCATCATATTCATGTACACATAACACATTTTTCACAATCAAAGCTAATCATTAAGCAACATGCAATTATTCATTTAAATCAACTATCCAACTCCACACATGTCATTTAGTTCATTAATTAATTTATTGATTGTCGTCATGCACATCATCAGGTGATTGTCAATTATTAAGACACATCCTAACTCGAAGGGCCACTTATGGATGTTTGTTCAGTCGGGTCACTCGGCAGGTGTCCTTAAAGTCCACATTCATTCTAGGGGCATTACATACACCCCCTCTTGTATAGAACTTTGTCCCGAAGTTAAATTTTGTTCTCGTACTTCTGACACTAGGCTTAACTTTTAATTTCCTATTCTCATCTTCTTCTCATTCTTTTCTATTTTTCTCCAACAATCAAGGCCCTAAGTACTAGTGGTTCTAATCATTACTTTTCTTTTTCATCCAACATGGTTCCAATACATCCTCAGGAACTCAATTGTAATTTCGTATAATATCAATCCGATAATACATTCAATAATTGCCAGTCCCAACTAGATTTCCTAGATCTCTTAATCATTCACGAAGGTCTACGATGTCCAAACTATCAATAAATTGCATTGTGTCAATGGACACCCAATAGTTTATCAAAACATAAAAAATCTAAGCAAGGATTCAAATCTGTTTGGTTATTCTCCCTTCAAGATGAGAAGGTGACCATCATAAAATATTTGGTAAGATATAATCACAGTTTTTAACAAATTAGGAGAGACCCTCAAATAACTGCCAAAACCTAGGTTCCATAATACTACTTCCAAATACCTCTAAATTTTTTTGATAATGTTGGTTCCCAATTCAATAAGATTTCACGCATCGAAATTTAGTGACTTAGTTGAACATATAAAATTTAACTACCTTGTCGATTCGCCAGTATCCTAATGTCCAAGTCAAGGAACTCATCATGTCCTTACCTCATTTCCTCATTCTTGTTGTCATATGACTCCTTCGACATATTTTCCCTATCTCATCATGTATGGGTTGTCATAATCTCATCGAGTCATATCATGGGAATCAGTCGTGTTTCCATTTAGACTTCATCATCTCCGATGATTAGCATCATTGCGTTTAGTTCTTCGTGTTTATTGTCTACATACTTATGTTGACAAGATCGTCTTCAATCAACACTTCGACAGGAGCTCCAAGTCCTATTTTCTCATTTATCATATCATGGTCAAGTCAATTTTGTAGTCTTTAGATTTCATAAATGGTGTTTTATAAAGTAAAATTCATGCCGTTGAGTTCAGCTTATCATGCTGGTTACATTGATGTTTCGTTTTTCAAATTCTGAATTCGTTTCACCATATCGACCATCTGTCGAAGTCTCAACAAAGGAGTCTTAGTGTCAGTTCATTTAAAATTAATATTTTAACAAAATCTCCAAATTCCTCTATTCGAAGCTGCTCTCACTATGACTAATGTAAAACTCATAATGCAATTTCATTTACGATTATGAATATGTTAAACACAATAATTGTAGTGCCCCTAGACTACTGCAGACCTTGAGGAAACCTATTTGAGTGACTCGACTGGTTGAAACATTAATAAATCGACCCCTTGATGTTATATTGAGTATAGGCATGACTGCGACTGATTGTGAATCAATAAACTAATGATATATGTGTATCTAGATAGTTGATGTAAATGAATGATTACATGTCGTTTAACGATTAACTTTGATTATGAAAAATGTACATGTGAACGATACTTAATGACGAGCTGTATGATTGATTATGTGATGAGAACGAAGAAAGTAAATATTGACGAGATACATTTCTGATTAGATGAATGAGTAATGTTATGAGTAAAGTATAAATGCTTAACGAAATAGCAGATTATGAATCATATTATGATAATTGAGGAGAATACTACTAATATATGTTTGTGCGAAATGTGTGTAGTGGCAGGTGAAATGGTTCACCAACGGACACACAAGGGATTGGAAGCGTCGTAGAGTACGGATAAATCACACACGGGGAGCGACGACGATGTTGAATTCCGACAGAATACCACGCATGAGTAGAGAAGCATTGATCCACTTACTCAGGAGAAGCGTGAGGTCGTGCGGGTGGGCCACAATGGAGTTGGTCATGTACGAGTTGAGGGGCGTGCAGTAAGGAAAGACTTACTCCTCAGCGCCATTAGTCCCTAATACCGTGTAGACGGAGGATAGAAGGCAACGGCTCCTGAAATCCTTACATGAAGTTCCCGCTAGTTAGAATGAAAGGATATTGACTGAAGGGCCCGACGATGTGGTACCCTGCCGAGAATGGAAAGAGTGGATGCAAAGACTTGGCGATGTGGTACCTTGCCGAGAAATGGAAACGACAGATGAATGGACTCGATGAAGTGGTGCCATGTTGGGGAAATGATGTTAAGGAACGGGAAGGCCTAACGGCGTGGCACCGGGATCCTAGTAAAAATGATTGTAAAACTAAATTACATAAAGACGTATAAATTTGCACCTAAAACATTTACTTAGAGAAATTCATTTTAGTACTTTAAACAATAGAAATTAGTACTTGAGACTTTTGCACATAAAATATTATTTTAGCATTTAAAATAATATTAATTGTTATTTATGCATTTGCACATAAAAGATTATTTTGAGTATCTAAAATAATATAAATCCTTATTTAGGAGCAAAATAGAATCTCAAACATAGACACCTAGTCAACTCCACCTTCACCACAAGTTTAGGAGTTATGTGAAACATCTTGAGGACAAACATGAGCAAACTTAGGAATATTGGTGCACCTTCTAGGAAACTTGACACATGGATTTATGATATAAATTACTTTTTGAATATTAAGGAAATTGGTATTTTGCTTGAAGCGACATGTGTCGCAAGGGAATTTCCTATTTAAGGAAGGCTTTGGGGATGGGCAAAGGACCTAGTTTTTGGATGGATATCATAATTCTTGCGATAGATGTGACTTGCTGCTATTGGTGTTTGGCTATAAATTCTTGTGGGGGGGGGGGGAACCCATTCAGGAGTTTCGTGAAAGGTGTGTAAGCTTCACGACCCAAAGCTCGGGGAAAGCCATGTGATTGAAAGCATGAGCATATGGTTGGGTGGCGAAGCTAACGGTTGCTTCACCTATGGTTAAACGAGCTTTGCTGGAGGGATCCTACGGAAGACGCAGACGGCGATAGACCAGCTGGATCGGGTTGACAGGTTATGGTTTTGTTTATATTTGCTAAGTTATTTAGTTAATGTTTTTTATATATCTAGTAATTATGGTTTCTAACCTCTTTTGTATAAGTTGTTGAGTTTCAGGTTAAGACGGAAGGACCCTAGAGGAGGGGCCCTACATTTGGTCTCAGAGCCGGTCGAGCCTTGAGGGCACCGGGTCTCTTGGTAAATCGTGAAAGGCTGGAACTGATTTCGATCCGATGCTCCTCCAAATGTACTCCTTACCATCTGATCAGTCTACAAAACAGGTTTGAACAGTTAAGTTTTGTTTATTTTCCCTTCTGCTGGATTATTTGTAATGAATAGGTTAAGGAAATTTTATATTTCATTAGATCCCATCATGAATTAGAACGAGAGCAGCTGTATGCCCTGTGTATGAACTTTATATGATTACAGATCTATCTGTACGGACAAGGTCCGAGCCTCTCCATTTTAAAAGAAATTTTGTAGATGATTGTAACCTGAAATGTATGGTTCTGAAACCTGTTTATTTCTTTGTAACTGCATTTTAAATCTCTGAAATGTTTACATCGAGTTTCCCCTGAAGAATCGAGTCACCTTTTATTTACTGGTTTCGTTTTACTCTTTTAACTCTCAAAAGAAAGGATTCCCCGAAAGCCGACTGTAATATTTGTAACTGCGTTTTAAATCTCTGAACCATTCAGATCGGGTTTCCTTTGAAGAATCGATTCACCTTTAATTTATTGACTGTGTTATTTCCTTTCAAACTCTCAAAAGAAAGTAACATCCTGAAAGTCGACTGTATATATATTTCTAACTGCGTTTTAAATCTCTGAACCATTTAGATCGAGTTCGCTTGAAGAATCGATTCTCCTTTTATTTACTAGATGCGTGTTATTTCTTCAACTTTCAAAAAACAAAAATCATTTCGAAAGTCAATCGCGAGGAATTATTTGGATCGAGTCTACTCTGAAGAATCATTTGACATCTTCTCCATCTGGTTGTGATACAGTTCTTCAACTTCCAAAAATACGGGTTATTCTGGAAGTCGGGTTGTATTACTCTTTTTATTTTACTACGCTTTATTTCCCTAATTCGATGATAGATTAGCACCTCTCCTTTCCAGTTAACTAGTCGGAAAACCCCAGATTTCAACCCTACCAAATCTTGCATCTTAGTGCGGGAGTGGGATATGGGATAACTAAAACACCCCGTTTTCTAAAAACCGTTTTTCATTAAACTGCTTTCCTCTCACCACCGACTGCAATCAATATGCACCCGCCTCTGACATACTCTTAGCCATTCGTAACTCTCCATGCGTATGTATTTTACGGTGAGACATTTCCGGCTATTCTCTCTTGGTTCAGTCCCATACCTACCCTCATGCGACCCATCAACGTATGCACTCAATGCCCATGACCGCAATCCCACCGAACCTGATCAGAATCTGATCATACGAAACTACGCGGATGGAAGACCAATACGGTCAGTATTAATGGAAGGCCCATTTGAAATTTGAAAATGTGAACCCGCTCATTAAGATTTTGAGTTTGTAAAATCGCTCACCTCATTCTGAATTTGTAAACCCCCTCACCTCGGATCTTAGGGCATTATTCAGTCCTGCAACTGCATGCCCTTTGTCTGAAATTACATCCACCAATGGAAATCTCAACTGCGGGAAAGTGGTTTTGTTCCGAATGCATCCATTTTTTGTTCCGAATGCATCCATTTTCGTTATCAAAGAGATCCATATCGGCCCAGAAACAACAAAAAATATTGGTATTTAATACTACCCTATTTTTCATTCAGACGTCAAATTCTTCACCAATTTCCTATTCTCTACTTAAGTTTTCATACTGTTATGGCGTTTTATATCATTAATTAGTGGCTTTGTATTTGTGTATAGATAATGTTGGAATCGTTTCCTCAAACAAAACTCTTCTACATTGGATTTTTTTGAGGAAACTGTTGTTCTGTAGAGGACACTTATTGTAATCGATCCATTCAAGAGCTATGCGATTTTCACATCCAGATAGTTCAAGAGCTATTACGAGTTCATCGAGGAGGATGCCGACCAAAGTCCTTCATTCCTCTGCCTACTATGGCGTCCCAACTGATGTAGGTTCAAGATCCGTCCATTCTTATTGGGAAGAGCATGCTGCGACCATAGATTGATACTGGAAGGGGCTACGAATATTTTGGTATTTTTTATTTGATATTGATACTAGGAAGCAATGTTTTGGTATTTGTGATTTGATATGAGGTAGAGATTCATCCAGCGCCCATGAATAATAAACTTAGTGGAAACGGAACTTCTGGTTAGGAGAGGTTTGCTAGATATCTCCTCTATGAGTTTAATTAGTTTTTACTCTTTAAATTGCATCTTTCTTTACTAAGATGTTTTCAATAAATATTTAAACTTCATATACATCACATTGAACGAACGTGACTTTAATCACAATGTTATTATTGAAAAGGTATGTTATTATTATATTATTAAAATTTAAATTCAATTTTAAGAACCTTCTGAAATAAAATATAATTTTTTTAATCATAAAACTGTGTAATTTTTTTTATAATAGTGGATGTTCTGACAGAATTAAATTTTCAAAACTATTTTCAAAATTTTTGAATATAATTTAAATTATTTTTTATATATCAAATTAAATATTTATATATAAAAAATAATAATATTTCAAAAAGCAATTTAAATATTCAATTTAAAATCAATTTTATTAAAAATTTGTAAATAAAATTAATATATTATAAAACATTGAATCAAATTTTAATCCATAAGGTTGATGGGTCACTTGTTCGAAATTTAGTTACTACCCAACTAACAAAAAAATTGTAATCCATAATTTCTAAATGTATTGTTAAAGCATTCCTTATATAAAGTTATATAAAGTCATTTCGTAAATAAAAACCTAAAAAATAATTAAAAACAAAATATCACAAAGTAAAATTTAACAGTTTGAAAATAATATTTTAAAATTTTATAACTTAAAAATAATATTTTAAAATTTTATAACTTAAAAACATTTAAGTTTTAATTATTGTTTATAAAATTATTTTTAAATTAAATAAATTTTTATAATTTATAAAATGTTAATAATAAAAATATTAATCATATATATCTTTTATTATTAACTTGACATATTATTTTTTAACTTTGTTATACATTATATGTTTAAAAAAAATTTAAAATCGTTTATTCATGACAATATAATCTTATATATGCACCTCTTGTATATGCGCACATACAAAAGCGCTTTCATATGCACATATATGACAAGCTTCCATATATGCACATATACGGAAGTGATTCTATATATGTGCCTTCAATATATGTGCATATATGGGAGCCCTTCAATATATGCGCATACAGAAGTGCTTCTGTATATGCACATACACGAAAGTGCTTTCAATGCGCATATACGAAATCGTTTCCATAGGAGCATGCAAGCATTTCTGTATATACACATATACAAAAGGTGTTTCCATATATGTGCATATACAAAAAACGCTTATATGGAAGGCGCACACATAAGCGCTCTTGAATATGTGCTTTTGTATATATGCATATATGAAATCACTTCCATATATGCACATATACGGAAGCGCTTATGTATTTGAGCATATACAGAAGGTTCAGGCTCTTATGTATATGCACCTTCTATATATGTGCTTAAGTATATGTGCTTATGGAAGGAAGGTACATCGGAAGTGTAACATCCCTCTTTTATCCCTATACTTTTGTAATCAAAGATGTAACTATTTACTTGTTTTTGATGAGGAGCTCAAGGCCAAGGCCCCACCAGTAAACCTTGTAAGTGTTATTATTAATTCCTAAGTTATAATTGTGAATTTTGAGCTTAGAAGACTAAAGGTTATGATGCAAACTAAACAATAAGCCAATGAATCCACTAGGGGGGAGGAGTGAAGGATATGGTAGCAATCAGAATCTAATGATAGATGACGGGTATCATCTTAATACCATAAAAACTTGAAGAAAAGTAAAGTAAATTTCAAGTTGACCTGAAAGTTTATAAGAGTCGTCGTCGTAAATTAAAGAGAGTGGTTACTCGCCGTAAAACTTCGAGTAAGTTATAAGACTTATTTTTAAGCTATGAAGATAGCCTTTCTTAATTGATCCTATGTAAACTAAGAGAATCGTACAATGTTACATCCTCGACAAAGATGCAAATAGCATAAAGGAGCTAAATGTTTCCTCGTATCTTGAGAGAAGGAATAATTATCTCTTAGAAGATAAATACGTAAATACGTAATTACGAGAAGGAAAGATACGAGGAATAATTATCTCTTAGAAGATAAATACGTAAATACGTAATTACGAGAAGGAATAATTATCTCTTAGAAGATAAATGCGTAATTACAGAAAAATGTTTAATGTATATTTATATAGTAAACAAATACTTTAGTTATTATAATAATCACATTATTATTTGAAAAACGTATATTGAGATAAAGGCAAATGCTCATATATGTCTTTTAATTATATATTATATCATAAATGGCTTTCCTAGAAGGAAAATATTTCATTAAAATTCTCTTTGGGCATTTATTATATAATTTATACTTGTTAAAAATTGAGTTGTCTAAAACAAAAGGATTTTATTAAAAATATTTTGAGTACGCAATTAGAAATTGCCTTGGGCATTCGTTTGTCATTATTATGAAATTAGTGTTTTCTTTCATGGAATCAAGTTAGTATTCCCTTAAAACAAATAAAGGAATTTTTATACTTACTTTTATCAAATGACAAATTAACTTCACGAACGGAGGACAAATGTAAATATAAATCAAAGAATTTAAGGTGAGCATTTTAAAACGGGGGAGATTACCTTAATTGGACGGATTCTCCACAGAGGAGAAATCTCAAGGAGTGGAAAACCCATTTTAATGAGGGGGCACCACCAATCTCTCTGAGTGCACTCACAGATGATGAAACATCACCTGGAGGCAGCCTCTAACAGACCATTTGAATTCAATTAATCAGCGAATGAAAGCATACAATTAAATAGGATCATTTAGTTGAATAAGATCCTATGATATAGGAACTGAATGTCTAAAGAAAGCATACGGTTGTAACAAACAGGAACAACCGTCTATTTCTCCATTAATTCAACTCGCCCCCTTAATGGAGAAATTATTAGCAAACACACCTATCATATTCCTAAATAACTCAAATTTTATCCTGCCAAGGGGCTTTGTGAAAATGTCAGCAGCATTTTCACAAGTATTACAATATATTAACGAGATGTCAGCTGACTGTATCTTCTCTCGGACAAAATTAAACTGGACTTCAACATGCTTTGTCCTGGCATGATAAACAGGATTTTTTGCTAGCTTGATTGAGCTCTGGCTATCTGATTTGATCACTGTAGCTTTCGTCTGCTGTTCTCCAACGTCTTGAAGAATCCTCCTCAACCAAACAGCTTCACAAGTTGCTGTGCACAAGGCCTTATATTCTGCCTCAGTGGATGACAAAGACACAGTAGTCTACTTTTTACTGCTCCAAGAAATGATTCCGGATCCAATGCTGAAAGCATAGCCTGTAGTCGATCTTCTATCATCTGGATTACCAGCCCAATCTGAATCTGAAAATCCTGTCAGCTGCACATCAGATGAATCAGTATACTCAATACCAAAATCAATTGTACCTTTAAGATACCTGAGCACTGCTTTAGCTGCTTGCCAATGATTGTCTAGAGGCCTGGCCATAAATTGACTTAACACACTAACAGAGTATGCTATGTCAGGTCTGGTTGTAGTGAGATAATTCAGGCTACCAACCAGTTGTCTGTATAATGTACCATCAGCCTCATTTGAACCATCATTAAGATGAAGTTTCAGATTCTGTTGCATTGGAACAGACGCAGCGTTACACTGATCCATTCTAAACTTTCTGAGCAATTCTCTGACATATTTTCCTTGAGTAACGAAAGTTCGGCCATCATTTCTCCAAACTTCAAGACCAAGACAATAGTGTAATTCACCGATATCCTTCATTTCAAATACTTGTGACATCTGCTCCTTAATGCCATCAATCAATTTTTCAAAATTCACTGTAATAATGAGATCATCAACATACAAGGAAATCAATAAAACATGCCCCTTTTCATCAAATTTGATATAGAGATTTGGATCACCCTTGCTCCTTATAAAATCTTGCTGAAGAAAGAAAGAGTCTATCTTTTCATACCATGACCTGGGTGCCTGCTTCAACCCATACAAGGCTTTCTTCAGTTTACAAACTAAATGTTCCTGCCCCTATTTAACAAAGCCTTCAGGCTGAGTAAGGTAAACCTCCTCCTTCAATTCACCATTTAGAAAAGCAGATTTTACATCAAGTTGGTGGAGTTTCCAATGGTACTTTGTAGCTAGTGCAATTAATAGTCTAATGGTGTTTAACTTAGCTACAGG
This sequence comes from Larix kaempferi, assembly GCA_027924585.1. NCBI lineage: Eukaryota > Viridiplantae > Streptophyta > Pinopsida > Pinales > Pinaceae > Larix > Larix kaempferi. The sequence continues at coordinate 7,030,395 of BSBM01000632.1, forward strand.
TGCAAATGTTTCTGCATAATCAATACCCTCCTGTTGTGAATACCCTTTTGCCACCAATCCGGCTTTATACTTATCTATGCTACCATCTGCTTTGAACTTAGGTTTATAAATCCATTTACATCCTATGGGTTGTTTTCCTTCAGGCAATTCAGTTAATTTCCAAGTATTATTTCTCATGATTGATTCATATTCTTCTTCCATTGCTTTCCTCCATTCTTTAGATTCATATGCCTCTTTAAAATTCATGGGTTCTATGACATTAAATACATTACTCATCAAGGCATAGTCTTTATACTAGTTAGGTAAGCGTGACTGTCTTGTGGATCTCCTTAATCCAGTGTCTTCTTCCTCATCCTGACTGTGTGAAGATCCATCTTGTTCTCTTGGTGAATTCTCGCTGCTTGAGGTATCCATATCACTGGATTCCTTTTCCAGTAGTTGCTGCAATTGTTGGTGCTGATGCTGATACTGTTGTTGCTGCTTTTCTTCAACATCTTCTTTGACATCTTCATCATTAAGTAAATCATGCCATCTGTCATAACTGTTCTCCTTGTTTGTTTCTACATCTTGTTCATGGAATACTACATCTCTACTTGCAAACACTTTGTGAGTAGATGGATTAAACAATTTATATGCCTTAAATTCTGAACAATACCCAATAAATATGCATTTAATGGCCTTAGCATCAAATTTTCTTCTGTTTTCTTTTGGAATGTGTGCAAAAGCTTTACTACCAAACACCCTTAAGTGATGGACTACTGGTTTAGAATCATACAAGGCTTCAAAAGGGGTCATAAAACTTAAATACCTCGTTGGACTTCGATTCTTCAAATACACAGCAGTACTAATGGCCTCAGCCCAAAAACCATTTGACAGATTCTTACCTTTGATCATGCTGCGTGCACACTCCACTAGGGTTCTATTTTTCCGTTTTGCAACACCATTCTGTTGCGGAGTGTTGGGTACTGTGAATTGTTGTACTATTCCATGATCCTTGCAGTATTTGATGAAGTCTCCGAGCTTGTATTCGCCCCCTTGATCTGAACGAAGAATTTTGATAAATTTTCCAGTCTGCTTCTCTGCCATGTTCTTGAATTCCTTGAAGTATTCAAAAACATCGCTTTTCTTTCTCAGGAAGTACACTCATGTGTACCTTGTGCAGTCATCAATGAAAAGAAAAAAATAAGATGCACCACCTAATGATTTTGTCTGCATTGGCCCACAAACATCAGTGTGCACCAACTCTAGTATGTCTCTCTTCCTCCTATCAGGGTTAGAGGGAAATTCATCTCTGTGCATTTTGCCTAAAGCACAGCTTTCACAATCAATGTGTTCATTCTTTATTATGGGAAGACCTTCGACCATACACTTTTTCTGTAATAAAGACAAATCATGAAAATTAATATGGCCATACCTCTAATGCCAAAGAATCTCTGTCGACATTGTTGTAGAAGTCAATGCATGATGGTTTTTGACAACATCCAATTTGTATAATCCTCCAACTCTTATCCCAAAAGCAACAGGTTTGCAATGGTCCATCAAATCTTTTACTATACAATGTGATTTGAAGAATTCGAATTTCAGGTTCTGATCTGTGATTGTGGATACAGAGATCAGATTCTTCTTGATCCCAGGTACATATACCACATTCTGTATGAGCCTGTCACTGCCATTTGGCAATGTCACTAGGATGTCTCCATGTCCTTTGATCTGGTAGGCACGATCATCTCCAAGGTATATATTGGCGCCATTACTTGTTTCCTTGAAGGTCTGGTACCAATCCCTATTACAAGTCATGTGGATTGATGCACCAGAATCCACATACCAGGCATTTACATCATCGATCTCAGCAGACAATGTGGCATTGGAGACAAACAATTTAAGGTTTTTCAGATCAAAATTCGGGCTGTCTCCTACATAGTTACTTGAATATTTTCTTTGTTTCTGCCTGTTCTCATCATTTTTCCTCTTGTAACAATCTCTGGCAATATGTCCACTTCTACCACAATAAAAACATTTTGATTCATTTCTATTGGATGACGTACCTTGGAATGGCATGGGTGCTGGTTTCCTCTTAAAGGAACCTCCTCCTCCTCTGCTTCCCTCTCCATGCTTGTTCTTTAAGAACTTCTTCTTCGACCAGAGTGCCAAATCCTGGTTCTGAGGCTTCAAATTACTGCGCCTCTCCTCTTCTTGAATTAATATGCCCGTGAGCTCTTCAAAAGTGGGAGCAGTGGCTCTTGCTGCAATCCCTGTAACAAACATTTGGTATTCTTCTGGCATACCATTTAAGGTAAGTGTGACGAGATCAGTGTTGGGGACCTTTTCACCAATGTTACCCAACTTATCTTTCAAGTCTTTGATTCTTGAAATAAAGGTACAGACTGACTCGTTTGACTCCATCTTAACACTCAATAGTTTACTTTTCAGAGAGAGAATTATGTTTGTGTTCGTGGTTTCATACAGCTCCTTAAGAGTCATCCACGTTGCTTTAGAGGTTTGACAATCACGGATATGAGGAATTAAACTATCTTTAACAGACATTCGCAAAAGTACCTTTGCCTTATTCTCTCGCTTGTCCCAGTCTGCGATTGATACTGTTGTTGCGCCTGCAGTTGCATCAGGTCTATTCTCGTCTCCCTTCGCGATTGTCCAAACGCCAAGACCTTCCATCAAGGTCTGCATCTTGAATTTCCAATTCGCGTAGTTGGAGCCATCCAATTTGTTGTTTTCGTTGAGGTAGTTATCCGCCAAAGGATTTTCCATCTCAACAGAAGACTGTCACAATCTGCTGAGTACGAACTGTTCTCACAGACCTCTCTGCAACAACCGGACTCCTCAATGAGTCTTCTCCACACTCAGCACTTTCCATGCACTGGCTTAACTCTGCACAGCTCCTGCATCCTTTCCACACAATTTTCCATGCAGGCTTGTTCGCAGTCTTCTAGGTCGAGCCTCCTCTTCTACTCGAACCATCCTCCAATCGAAGCTACTCGGCCCTTTTTCCTCGGCCTCCTATTAGCGCACACACTGGCACCTCCTTAACGCAGATTCCTCATAGCGAGCCTCACTTTCCAGAATGCTTCCACGCAGCTTCTTTGAGCAAGGGCCTCTCCTCGGCTCTAATACCAAGATGAAATATAAAAGACAAATGGAATCAATCTGCACTCACAGATGACGAGACATCACCTAGAGGCAGCCTCTAACAGACCATTCGAATTCAATTAATCAGTGAATGAAAGCATACAATTAAATACTAGGATCATTCAGTTGAATAAGATCCTATGATATAGGAACTGAATGTCTAAAGAAAGCATACGGTTGTAACAAACAGGAACAACTGTCTATTTCTCCATTAATTCAACTGTTGGGCGTGAATTACAAAGGGCCATGGACTCCTATTTAAGCTTTGGGGTCTGATACTTTTTGGGGAAACCTCTCACAGAGATATAAAGGGAGACCTTCGACGAAGGAAGGCACCGATCTCTGCATTTGACACAGCGTATGGATTGATTTTTTTTTGTATTAGGAAGACTACTCTAAAAGTATGGGAAAGGAAGGCTCTATTATGAGGAATGATCCTGATCTCAACCAATCAACATTATTAGTTTATTCGTAGACAATCCTTGCATAGATGTTGACATATTCTTTTGTGATCTCTGCATGACCAGACAGAGAAGGGTGTTATGACTTATTTGAACACTACAGTGTAATTTTTATATTACTGATTGTGCGATCGATCTCTGTGTCAGCTCAATTCCTTTTCTGTTGTATGTATGGAACGATTTGGTATGTTGATCGCTATACTATCTCTGCTAGTTGAATCGCTTGATATATATATATATATATATAACAGGGTTCACACTGAGGAGGAGCGATCATGCCCTTGTTGCTTGATGGAGTTGTGGTTAAAACGAAGCAAGCTCTCCGTGTTAAACCGTCGATCGCTGCATCACAGTATATAAACCTTGTATTCTTAGCTCATGTCTCTTACTGGTTGTTTGACAAAGTTTTTATGTGCCAAAGTAGTATCAATTTCTGTATCTATATTGCCTCTGGTTTATGAGAGAAGTTTTCTTTCCTCTATTACGGTAACCTATCTCTACATCTGCATTTTGATAGAGTTTTTTATTTAGACAGTCTTCCAACATTGCGATTTCTGCATATAGTGTTTTAATTTCTGCCTCTGGTAGTTGGATAGAAAAGTGTTGGGTCGATGGCAATAATTTTGCTATATTGCTTGATGACATAGCCATTATCCATATGAAAAATGATCCCTAACACTAACCATATTGCATCTCTACAAGAGAGCGATCCTCAATTGCCAGAGGTGGTATTTTGATTGATAGTTGTATTGTATGGTGCGATCTTCGCATATCCAATTGACAGAGATTGTATTTATTAATATCTGCATTGCATAGTGCGATCTATGCATAGTTTGTTGACAGAGCTAGTTCTTGGTTGTATTGACCTCTGCTTCCTTAGTGTTATCTATGCATATAATGTCGACCAAGTTAGAAAACGATTATGGAAATATGAAGTTAGAAACCGATCTCTACATTTAATTCCTGGTTTGATAGGTGAGCTGTTAAGATAACCGATATCTATATTATATAATTTATCTTGAAATCGTTGAGAGTTTGATAAGTATGTAGTTTATTGGATGTAGTTTGGGTGGTTGGGAGGAAAGATTGCTACCCGCCCCACCTAGGTTCAATTCCTGTAAGTGACATGATGCTCTTGGAGCCCCTATATAATGAATGTATTTTTGGCCATACCTTGATTCTACAGAATATTAGGTGTTGTCATATTAAGATAACCGATATCTGTATTATATAATTTACCTTGAAATCCTTGGGAGTTTGATAAGGATGTAGTCCATTGGATGTAGCTTGGGTGGTTGGGAGGAATGATTGCTACCCTCCCCACCTAGGTTCAATTACTGTAAGTGACATGATGCTCTTGGGGCCCCTATATAATGAATGTAATTTTGACCATACCTTGATTCTAGGTGTTGGCATATTTCTCTTGAAAAAAAGGATGTAGTAGGGCCTACTAAAATATAGTGTTAAAATAATATATATATATAATTAAAAAATGTTGATGTTTCTCCAATAATATGGATAAAATAATTTTAAAACATAATATTCATATTGTGTAGAGCGATACTACCTGTAGAGAGAAACATAAATTAGATATATCACTCAATGTGTGAAGTCGGGTAATGAAGTAAAGGTATAACTCCAATGCCTCTTGTCAAATGAATTGATAATGCATGATCGAAGCTTAGTCTTACCCACATAATATATTTGGTTAAACTAATTCTTTAGCAAGTAGTGGATTCATTGCTAGCTCGGGGGTGGCCTCTCGGTGGTAGTAATATACATCGGACAGAGAGTCAAATGGATGGGAGGAAAGCTGTATTCAAATCTTTAGTTGCTTGGGCCTATTATATACGGAAGCCCTTCCATATATGTGCACACAAAAGTGCTTTTGTATGTATCAGAGATGCATACACAAAACCACTTCAATGACTCTGTTACATGGTGGATATTGCTTGCCTTCAAAAAGTATAAAGCAGATATCTATACCACCTTCAATGTACATAAATTGATAGTTGAACATGGAACATTAAATGACCATAATACAAGTTGACCTCCTTTCCCTCCTAGTCACTAGAGTTTAACTCCCTTATATGATTAGTATGCTTGTAGTTTTGACTTTCCGATTCTTCTTGAAATGTGTAATGGATTCCCACAAAATTTAGCTATACTTTATGATTCTTGGACTTTGTAATTTATTGCATATGTTGAACATGGTTAGATGGACTACAAAAAAAAAATCTTGTACATCTTTTTGAAAATTGTATTCTTGGCAAGTAAATACAAGAGGGTTTCCCTATTGGAAAGAAGTGGCATCTAAATTCAATGAAATAATTATAGTGATTTCATTGTGAGAATCCCTTTTCCAATCCTCTCACAACTAATATATGGTGTGCATCTTCCATGTACAAATTGTATTTTTCATTCTCAACTTTTAGAAATGTAGGAGTGTTATGCTTAGACTTCCATATGTTCACTTTCTCATTTGTGGCTACTATTCATGCTTTGAGTAATGCTACACCTTACTTGAATAATTGGCCACATATTGTTGTATGGTGTTCACATTTCCAAGGGATAGTAGGAAACATGCAAATTTTTGCATAGGTTAGCATTAAATAGATTAAGCAAGATTATCCCACTAAAGAGAGTTTTCTTGGCATGCTACCTTCTTATACTCTTGGGTGGGATATAACCATATACCTTATATCTCAGCGATCCCTTTATGTCCTAATAAGTAAATTAATTGGCATAATGTACCTTATTATTCTTAAATGGTTTCACTTCTTGTCTCTTATGTTAAATCAACTAAATTTTCTTCGATTGAGTGTTTAAAGACCCTCATAGTTGACTAAAGGAAAACATAGAAAGTTGTTCCTTGTGAGAATCTCCCTAGTTGATATCCTTTTAAGTATTGACTTCAACGTCATTGAATTCCAATGGAGAACCGTCATTTATCTTCTATTAAATTTATTATTGATATTGTTGAAATCACTTTTATGTATATGTCAAACTTGAATATAAATGATTGTTTCATTGAACCTAAAAAATGGAGATTACTAACTTCATAACATAATGTATTAAAGAATAAAATATCTAAAGTTAATGAACCTTTGATTTATCATTTCTTATCCTTTATAGTATTTTTTAGAGTACAAGAGTATGATATCTTTATTTTCACTCTAGTTCAAATTATTTCTCTATTTCCTCTATTAAATATGACTTTTTTTAGCAACTTCAATTGTTTCCTTTACATAATTTGCATATTATCCACACTAACATCAAATGATACCCTCTTAAAGAGATTCAATGATTTATATTATTTTGAAAACTTCTATTATTCATGGAAGAAGAGTAGATTAATATATTTGTCAATCTTCATATTAGTTGAAAGAAACTCTTAAACTTATTTGTAAAAATAAGTTGTGATAACAACTTTTAAGTTTACTTGTAAAACCAAAAATAATGTGATAACAAAGATAGCTTAAAATGGTTATTATTATATATATTTTAAATTTTATATAATTAATTATTTATATATATATATATATATATATATATATATTTCAAATTAATTTAATATTGAAATTAAATTGGAATTATGATTTTTTTTTAAATTTCAAATTAATTTAAAAGTAAAATTAAGTTTGAATTTCAAAACATCACGATTTAAGTTGGATACATTGATTTGTAAATCATTTTTAGTTTTTATTAATATTATTAATTAAATATTTATTTGATTTTAAATTATTCATATAAATAAATTAACATATAATATATATGAGGATTTTAGAATTTTAATTATATACAATGAAATAACAAGATTATAATGGTATGATTAAACGATTTTAATTCCTTTTTAAATATATAATGTATAACAAGGTTAAAAAAAATATGTCAAAGTTAATAATCAAATATATATATGATTGATATTTTTAATTTTTAAATATTTTTTATTATTAACATTTTATAAATTATAAAAAATTATTTAATTTAAAAATAATTTCATAAATGATAATTAAAACTTAAATGTTTTTAAATTATAAAATTATAAAATTATAAAATATTATTTGCAAACTATTAAATTTTACTTTGTGATATTTTGTTTTTTAATTTATTTTAGGTTTCATATTTATGGAGTGACTTTATATAAGGAATGCTTTTAATAATATATTTGAAAATTATAGATTCAGAATTTTTTTTTGTTAGATTCGAACCATTGACCGCATAAACCTTATAGATTAAAATTTGATTTAATGTTTTATAATATATTAATTTTATTTGCAAATTTTTAATAAAATTGATTTTAAATTGAATATTTAATTTTTTTTTAAATATTATTATTTTATATATATAATAATTTAATTTATTATAAATATTTAATTTGATATAATAAAAAATAATTTAAATTATATTTAAAATTTTTGAAAATATTTATTAAATTTTTTCTTTTTTGGAACACCCACCATTATCAAAAGATTTACACAATTTTATGATTAAAAAAACTTTAGATTTTATTTTAGAAGGTTCTTAAAATTGAATTTAAATTTTAATAATATAATAATAGAATACATTTCAATAATAACATTGTGATTAAAGTCACGTTCAATGTGATGTATATGAATTTTAAATATTTATTAAAAACGTTTTAATAAAGAAAGATGTAGTTTAAACTTTAAAGAGTAAAAACTAATTAAACTCATTGAGAAGATTTCTAACAAACCTCAACTAACTAGAAGTTCCGTTTCCAAGAAGTTTAACATAAACAAGTTGTGCGGTCCCAACAATTAAAAAAACTACAAACAAGATACTACGATAGAGGTTTTCATTTTGAATTTGGTAAGAATCAAAATACTTGTGAACTTTTAGGCATGGACAGATAAAGATGGCCAACGAATTTTGGATTGGATTATTCATCAGTGCTCGATGAATCTCCACCTCATATCAAATAAAAGATACCAAAATATGGGTAGCCTCTTCCAGTATCAATCTTATACAGAAGGAAGAAAGAAATGTAATCAAAATATGGGTAGCCTCTTCCAGTATCAATCTTATAGGCGTTTTAGTTAGCCCATATTTTACATTACTGGAGCTTAACCTCATATACATTCTTATACAGAAGGAAGAAAGAAATGTAATCATTTAAACGTTGAATTAAAGAGAGACCTTATAATTTTATGTAATAAGGAGGTTCACATTTAAAACAACGATAGAAATCAAAGGTTTATAATGGTAATATTAAAGAGAATATAGATATGGAAATGTTGAAATCTTGATGGAAGGAGAAGAATGATTATATGTATATATGAAAGGGGAAACATTTATGTTAAAATTTGGTTGGAATGTTTATTCAATATCTTTACACAGTGGGTTAATTGATGTTTAGAATGGTTAGCGGCATATATATGTATTCTTCTTAATATCATTAGAGCTATAAAATAAAAATAAAAAAGTTATTTTTTTTATATTTATATAATGTATGAAAAAGTGAGGTTTGGCATCATGTGAAATAAGACTTTCTATCTCTTATTCTGGAAATTTGGGTTTTACTTTTACAAATATAAAAATGATTATGTCTAAAAATAATTAAGAAGACTTAGATATTAGACACTCTAAATGCTCACATAGAATCTTGTTCATTATTTGAGATATAGTCATTGTTTTAATTAGATAGGAGTCGTAGAATTGAAGAATGAAATGAATTAGTAAATAAGAACTTTCTTAACCTTGGGTTAGAAAATATATATACATGTTGTATTTATATTTAAATTATTCAAAAGAAGATATACATAAATGCTGTATTTAGAATTGAATTTTATTTAAAGTAGATATATATATGTTATACTTGTAGTTAACTCATTCAACGGAAATTTATATATATATATATAGAGGGAGAGCAATTCTTTGTTGTTAAAAGAAATCATGTATATAAAAAGTGTTTGTTAATATTTCCAAAAGAATTATACAAATATGAGAAATGTTTGTTAATTATATAAATGGGAAGTTTATGTAAATAGAGCATTCTTCGTATATTTAAGAAAAAGAGAAGAGTTTTTATATAAATGGAATATATAGATTGCATTATGTATTTTATGGTTTGTATTCAAATAAAGTACATTACCTATTTTATAAAAAGGGATATTTTATGTAGAATCTGGTTACAAATTGTATAAAGAGAAATTTTATGTATATAAAATAGTTGTTACTTTTATAAAGGGGAATGGTAAATATTTATTCCAAATGATTCTGGGTTAGAACCATAAGTGTTATCATAATTGATATATTAAGGATAAAAATTATGATGGTTAAGATGGTCATGGATTTCTTAACATTAAGGAGTTGTTTATCATGTATATTGGGAATTATTCTGAGAAAACGTTCGAGGAGGATTTACATATTACGGAGTGCTTAAAGGTTAGTGATATGTGTAAATGGTGAACATACAATTGAAACTATCATAAGAGAATCTAAATATGGATAAGGATTTGTTTAAGTGACTATTATCCTGTGCAATGTGTAGAAGATATTTTACACAATGAGATTGATAGGTATAAATTGATTAAAAGTTAAATGTGTATATTGATATATATACATATAAGATTGTCTAGGGTGACTAAAATGATTAGAGATTGTTATTGTTTAATAGCCATGCTGAGAAGACTAGTGGACAAATGCAATTGGTGAATTTACTAAATGATGGGAAATTGATAAATTTTTAACTAATAACACACCTTGATGCTTAGATTGACAAGACTTTGATAGATTCTCGAGGAAGTGAAACATACTTAATTATTGAAAAGTGAGATACCTATTTCACTAGCACAAGGAGCCGATCCTAGTGAAACTAATTTTTCTAACATGATGATATTGTTAAAAAGAACGAAAGAGTACAAACTCGACGTGATCGGGACAACAATAAGACAAGAATTCTCCATTAGGAAAGTCCACCGAAAAGACCAAATAAAGACGATTTTAGTAAAACAAAGTGTTAGCACCTGATTTCTACAGAATAAGTATGGAGGTGAAATAACAGGGTATCTCAAAAAATTGCCGTAAAGAAGGCCTAAATGCCCAAGTTATATTTCACGACCAGGTGCTAAGGCATAAGAAAAGTTGGTAGTGGGGGTGTTAAATACAAGAAAGAGCTATAACATGCAAAGGGGCGACTAAAATGGCGAAAAAGGAACCCAAGTCTATAGTCAGAAACCAAATACTTTAAAGGATAGCCATCGCATAGATTCCCACCATTGGATGGGCATGAGAAGGAGATCAATGGTCCTCGTTGATCGTCGCATGGAAAAGGCGTGTGGGGAATAGTCATAAGGGTGGTTGCGATGGGTAATACCGCTAGATAGATGGCAGATGGAGGAAGCATCGCATGGTAAGATGGGTGGTAAGTAATACCATTTCAGCAGCATGTGATACCGCCGAGGAATAAAGGTAGGTCACTAGCCACGTGGACGACCTAGGGAAGCCGAAGAATATCCTATGGTCAAAGCTCAGGGTTCTAAAGGTATAAGTGCAATGTGAAAAAAGAAATGACATAGATTGTCCTAGGAGGATCGACGGTCCTTGATGATCGTCACGTCGGAAATGTGCTCGCTAGATAAACGGATGGTGGTTGCGATGGGAAATACCATTGGCCAGGTGTCAGTACCCAAGCCCATTGCGAGGACGATAAGCGGTAAGCGAGATCGCTTTAGGGGAATGCGATACCACTCCATTGATGTACGAAAATGAGGGACGGACGGTGGAGATTGGGACACGGGGAATGATCCAACGACAGGAAAGGGAAAGAGGTCAAATCAATAAAGGGGGATCATATCTAACGGTCTAGATCTTCACTCAAGAGATTAACGGAGGAGAGAGGAGGATGACCGGTAAAGAAGATCAGAGAATAAGTAAATAGGATTATATATACAAAGACGCACACGGAGTTTGACATTTGTGTGTTGGAGCCTGTCAGGGTCGGACGCCTCTGGGCATGTGGGGGATGAAGAAAGAGACAGAAGGGGCCGTATTCAGGACGTCACAGTGACAAGTAGGGCCTCATAGCCTCCATTGTTTGCAAATCTAAGTCCGTTTTAGTTAGCCTATATTTTACATTGCTGGAGCTTAACCTCATGTACATTCTTATACATTCTTATACAGAAGGAAGAAAGAAATGTAATCATTTAAACGTTGAATTAAAGAGAGACCTTATAATTTTATGTAATAAGGAGGTTCACATTTAAAACAACGATAGAAATGAAAGGTTTATAATGGTAATATTAAAGAGAATATAGATATTGAAATGTTGAAATCTTGATGGAAGGAGAAGAATGATTATATGTATATATGAAAAGGGGAAACATTTATGTTAAAAGTTGGTTGGAATGTTTATTCAATACCTTTACATAGTGGGTTAATTGATGTTTAGAATGGTTAGCGGCATATATATGTATTCCTCTTAATATCATTAGAGATATAAAATAAAAAAAGGTTATTTTTTTTATATTTATATAATGTATGAAAAAGGGAGGTCTGGCATCATGTGAAATAAGACTTTTTATCTCTTATTCTAGAAATTTGGGTTTCACTTTTACAAATATAAAAATGATTATGTCTAAAAATAATTAAGAAGACTTAGATATTAGACACTCTAAATGCTCACATAGAATCTTGTTCATTATTTGAGATATAGTCATTGTTTTAATTAGATAGGAGTCGTAGAATTGAAGAATGAAATGAATTAGTAAATAAGAACTTTTTTAACCTTGGGATAGAAAATATACATACATGTTGTATTTATATTTAAATTATTCACAAGAAGATATACATAAATGTTGTATTTAGAATTGAATTTTATTTAAAGTAGATATATATATGTTAGACTTGTAGTTAACTCATTCAACGGAAATTTATATATATATAGAGGGAATTTATATAAATATTTATTCCAAATGATTCTGGGTTAGAACTATAAGTGTTATCATAATTGATATATTAAGGATAAAAATTATGATGGTTAAGATGGTCATGGATTTCTTAACATTAAGGAGTTATTTATCATGTATATTGGGAATTATTCAGAGAAAAAGTTTGAGGAGGATATACATATTACGGAGTGCTTAAAGGTTAGTGATATGTGTAAATGGTGAACATACAATTGAAACTATCATAAGAGAATCTAAATATGGATAAGGATTTGTTTAAGTGACTATTATCCTGTGCAATGTGTAGAAGATATTTTACACAATGAGATTGATAGGTATAAATTGATTAAAAGTTAAATGTGTATATTTATATATATACATATAAGATTGTCTAGGGTGACTAAAATGATTAGAGATTGTTATTGTTTAATAGCCATGCTGAGAAGACTAGTGGACGAATGCAATTGGTGAATTTACTAAATGATGGGAAGTTGATAAATTTTTAACTGATAACACACCTTGATGCTTAGATTGACAGGACTTTGATAGATTGTCGAGGAAGAGAAACATACTTAATAATTGAAAAGCAAGATACCTATGTCACTAGCACAAGGAGCCGATCCTAGTAAAACTAATTTTTCTAACATGACGATATTGTTAAAAAGAACGAAAGAGTACAAACTCGACGTGATCAGGACAACAGTAAAAGAAGAATTCTCCATTAGGAAAGTCCACCGAAAAGACCAAATAAAGATGATTTTAGTAAAACAAAGTGTTAGCACCTCATTTCTACAGCATAAGTATGAAGGTGAAATAAGGGGTTATCTCGAAAAATTGCCATAAAGAAGGCCTAAATGCCCAAGTTATATTTCACGACCAGGTGCTAAGGCATAAGAAAAGTTCGTAGTGGGGGTGTTAAATACAAGAAAGAGCTATAACATGCAAAGGGGCGACTAAAATGGCGAAAAAGGGACGCAAGTCTATAGTCAGAAACCAAATACTTTAAAGGATAGCAATTGCATAGATTCCAACCATTGGATGGGCACAAGAAGGAGATCAACGGTCCTCGTTGATCGTCGCATGGACAAGGTGCGCGGGGAATAGTCATAAGGGTGGTTGTGATGGGTAATACCGCTAGATAGATGGAAGATGGAGGAAGCGTCGCATGGTAAGATGGGTGGTACGTAATACCATTTCAGTAGTGTGCGATACCAGCGAGGAATAAAGGTAGGCCACTAGCCACATGGACGGCCCAGAGAAGCCAAAGAATATCCTACAGTCAAAGCTCAGGGTTTGAAAGGTATAAGTGCAATGTGAAAAAAGAAACGGCATAGATTGTCCTAGGAGGATCGACGGTCCTTGATGATCGTCGCGTCGGAAAGGTGCTCGCCAGATAGACGGATGGTGGTTGCAATGGGCAATACCATTGGCCAGGTGTCAGTACCCAGGCCCATTGCGAGGACGATAAGCGGTAAGCGAGACCGCTTTAGGGGAATGCGATACCACTTCATTGATGTACGACAATAAGGGACAGACGGCGGAGATTGGGACATGGGGAATAATCCAACGATAGGAAAGGGAAAGAGGTCAAATCAATAAAGAGGGATCATATCTAACAGTCCAGATATTCACTCAAGAGATCAACGGAGGAGAGAGGAGGACAACCGGTAAAGAAGATCGGAGGATAAGTAAATAGGATTATATATACAAAGACGCACACGGAGGTTGACGTTTGTGTCTTGGGGCCTATCAGGGTCGGAAGCCTCCGGGCATGTGGGGGATGAAGAAAGCGATAGAAGGGGCCGTATTCAGCACCTCACAGAGACAGGTAGGGCCTCATAGCCTCCATTGTTAGCAAATCTAAGTCTGTTTTCGGCATAAGAGAAGGTTGAGAACCAATCTCTAGGAAGGTTATAATTAAAATTGTTCTGGGGGATAGTGTTTGAATGCACCTGATACAGGGTTTCAGTGATCTACACCTAAAATTAGGAGAAAAATAAAGGTTTAGACATGTATGGAGGTTTCAGTTGCTTCTTTCCCTTTGTCACATCTGTCAATTTATATTTTTCTCGGGTCCAAGTGTTTTTTTCGAGGAGGTCCATCATCATTGCACAAAGATGGGTTTTCTCCATGGGAATCGCCAAACCCTTCCGACCGGCCGTATTAAACTTGAAACAGAAGGTTAAAGGGGCTAGCCTCCAAAACTGGTGCAGGCGATAGAATGACATATTTGGGAGCGCTACAAGCACTGGTATGGTGCTAGTAGACATGGCAGGTTATAGTTTGGTCGACGACGGAGGTAAAGGGGCCAGAGAAGCAGGTGATAGAGTTAGGATGATGTGACCCACATCATTCGACAGGCGAAAAGGAAATGAGGTGAAGTTTTATGACAGAGACAGGGCCAGGTGGATAAGCAGCTTAAAGGCATCTCTTCTGCCACCACAATGATTGTAAATGTGATGGAGGCCATCTCAGCACTGTCATATGTTCCTCTATCTATCTGTAAATCCTAGACACGCATGGTTCACATCAGCTCGAGCCTTGGACATCATTGTTACTTGATTAAGAGATTCGTTCAGGTTATCATGACGAGTGTGGCCACACGTAGTTGCTGCCATCATCATGGCAGTTATGGATATGGTCCTTACATCCCCTTTTCGAAATCGATATATGGAGAGGGTGGTGCACTTGGAAGTTCGGGCATATTTCAGTTGGAATTGGATCATGGAGAAAGAGCAGGAATCCGTAGTGGTTTTCAGGAAAGAGCAGGTGTGGTCTGAGGTTGAGGAAGAGCATGCTCCTTCATCTTAAATGATATTCGACCACGTGGAATCCAGCTCCGCTAGTGAAGATGAGGAGCCCAAAGGATGACAGGTGTCCAAAAGAGGCCGATGTCGAGGAAAGAGGGAACCTCCTGAAGACGAGCAAAGCATCCAACAGGACACGGATATTCTCAAGGATTTCGTGATTCCCACTGAGGAAGCGAAACCTCTCCCTCTAGCAGACAAGTCGTATGCGGACAGCTCTTTGAAGGTAGAGGACTTCTTTGATTCGCAAGTCCAATTAAAGACTCTGGAGTAGGGAAGCACCCTACTCGTGGTATTTTTGTTTGTCGTCTTAATCAGTCCGTTTTGAACTTGACACGTATGTAATATTCCCAATTTTTGAGCTGTCAAGGTGGCGGCATAATTTTTTTTGTTTCCTAAGGATCAATTCAAGGCTGAGAGCCTATAAAAGCGTTGTAATAGAATAATTAAGGGTTGGAAAATCATTTGGCCAAGGCTTGAGGGGTGAGCCCAGTTTTGAGATTTTCATATTAATACAATGTGCGCAGTGGTAGACTGTTTTGCAGAGATTCCTGTGTCACTCTAACTTGTAGTCAGTTTTTTCCTTCTTCTCTATGTGCATGTGTTTCCTGTTATGCCTTTCCATTATGTTTTTCATTTCATGCTTGAGATCAATGTATAATAATTTAGAATTCTTGGAAACAAGATCTGGTTATTATCTCAGGTATTCACTCAATATTGCTACTAAAGTTGAAATTGAATTCATCTTTGTTGGATGCTCATATCAATGGTCTGTTCTTATTTTCTTCTTTTACCACCTGAAAACAACAGTACGACGGCAAGCGGGTGGCTACCTTGCCTCTGTTTGAATAGTCCACACTATGGCACTATTATCTGATTTATATGTAACGCCTTAATTCCATCGCCCAATTATTTTTCCCTTGTGATTATCCCTCCAACATTTTCACACGACCTGTCCCATTAGAAATCTGACCTTCTGTGTATGTTTTAATTAAATATTTTTGAGTAATGAAGGCTGGCGTGTTTGTTCATTGCTGACAACTTTGAGTATTTCTAGTCTTTCATATATCTGTATAGAGAGCCCTCTCGGATTGTGCTGGGTCAGTAGCATAAGTCCAAAGTGGTTAGTGGTTACCCCAATTCTGCCTCTCCACAACCCTGAAGGTACATTTTGGGTGTTAACACAAAGTATGGAGACAATCAACTCAATGGGATGAACGCATTGAAGCTAACAATAGGACATGGCCAAGCCTTGATGAAAAGTTAAATAACCCTAGATATGGAACTCGGTGAGGTTGAGAAAACACACATAGTGCGACTTGATGAGTCTGTCGAAGAAGTCCTATGACGGAGGAAAGATAAAATGAGGTATGGATGTGATAAGATCATTGACCGAGACATGATGTTATAGAAGAAAGGACTTTGAGTTAAATTTAATACATCCGACTAAATGTCTAAGTTTCAATGCCTCAAACCCTATCAAATTGAGAACCAACATAATTAAAACATTTAGAGGGTTTTGGAAGTAACCTTATGGACTTTGGTTTTGAGAAAAAAAAATTGAGAGTCTCTCACTCTCTTGATTTGTTAAAAACGTAAACATATCTTACCCATGTTCAATTGACTGAATATGTCATGATGATTAAGTTCTCGTCTTGGAGGGAAGGATGACCTGTAACAACCCTAAAAATCGCAAAAAAATAAATAAAAATTATACAAGTCATTAATTGCTCATTTGATGTGAAAAGAATAAGTTCATTGTTATAATCATCCATCAGGAACGATATTTATTATGATAATTAAGTTTCGGGAACTAGTGTGGTTAAAGATTACATACTCCTGTGCATTTATTGTTTCCGTTCACAAAGAAAAGGATAGTGCTTCCTCTAAACATTGCTGACAAGGGGGAAACTGCAGCTTAAAGAGGCTTACTTAGCTTTCAAAGCTAAGGCTTTTGTATTGTGGTATCATGTCCAGGTTTACAGGTCTAGCTTTTATGCTCTTAAAGAGTTATCTCCAAATTTTTGCTTGAAGCATGTATAGTTATGTTCTATCATCTTTGATTAGTGCAAAGGAATACAAACTAACATGCTTTCTAAATGTTGCAAGGGCTGCCGAAGTGATCTTTTTCAAGCTGGGCTAAGAGGGTCCATGGTTGGATACAAGGTTTGGAGACTATATGTTCCGCTTTTGACAATTAATTTGATAACAAGATATAATTATACATTATGTTTTATAAAGTTACTACAAATAATAATATTTTTTTATATTTTTTATTTTGTTTTTTTTGGAAGCTTATTGGATAAAACCTCTAGATTTGACAATTTTTCTCATTTCGCACTATTAACAAAAATTATAAAATAAATTATTTCCACAAACATTATACTCAGCATAAATATTTCTGACATATCACTATTTATTTTACTCAGAATATGTGCACTGACATTGTGACAGTCTGTTGACAGGAGCTGTAGGCTTTCATTTCACAAGTAGCTCCTCAGCTATCATTTCAATTAAAAAATTAAATCGCCTGTCTTTGCCAGTGTTGGTTATGGGCCATTGTTCCTCCATGGGTGAGAGGAGCGTGAAGCAACCTCTGTGCTGCTCTCCCTAGGGTGAGAGCAGCCTGTTATTCTTCCATGGAAATGGCTGCTGCCGCAATGTCTCTCCTGCAAGAAGTAAGGCATGCTCGACTGTTTTTATTTTATTTTAGGGTAGATTTTGCGTTTTCTTTGCTTTTGGGATGTTTTCTCAAATTGGTTGTTAGGAATGGAGATGATTGTAATTATTTAATCACAAATGTGAAATATGTAGGTTGGGGAGGAGAAAATTGTCATGGACATAGGCAGAGCAATTAGGCAACAACCCAATGCCAAGCCCTACATTCATGATTTCCTTCTTTCCATGGCATTGGCTGAGGTAATGAACCTTCAAACCTATTTCTTGCCCATTTTTAATAGTAGGTGGCTCCTCTTTATCTGATCGTGTGTGAAGAAAATTTTATTGTAATTTTTTATGGGTAGTGCTCGATAGCGAGAAGAGGTTTTGAAAGGGGCACAGTTTCAGAAGGATTCGAAGCTCTTGCTCGGGCTCAGTTGCTGCTGAGGAGCAAGAGATCTTTGGCAAAACTAATTCTCTTAGCAGAGGTACATTCTATGATTCTACCTCTTCATGCACTTCTTTTTTATGCACTTCTTTTTTAGTACTCGTAATGCCATTGGGATATTTCTTTATGATGATATAGATTGAAGCATCTCTAGAGGAACTTGCACCGATATGCTTGCCAGAAAATATAAGCAAGCCGTGAATACCGGAGAATGCAGAAAGAAGAGAGGGAGCCTTAACAACGTTACGTGAGTTGCTGAGACAAGGCCTAGAAGGTGAAGTTTCATGTGCTGTTAGAGATTGGTCAGAGTTTCTTAGTCAAGCACTGAAGAAATTGCTGGCAATTGAAATCGTTGGTTTGCTTCCTTGGGAAACAATTGCTCTAATTTGAAAGAACAATAACTCTTCAGAAGCTCAACAACAACGGTTTGTCATAGATTGTAATTTCTTCTACATAGCTCTGTTAGCTCCTATTGCGTTGGGATTCTCAAGCAAGCACCCTGAACTGGTATGCTTTTTGTTTTGGTTGTTTCTGGTGCTTTGAAGGACTGTTCTCTGACAAAATTCCAGACTTTGCTGATTTTGCAATTGCATTTACAGATTGAGAAGGCCAAGAAGATTACGGAGAGCTTAGAAAAGACTGATGCAGTGAACTTGGGTTTTGAGAGAATAATCTGTAAAACACTTCTAGGAGAGGTAAGTTTCCTTAGCAATCCAAGTTATTTAAAAAATTGTCTAATTTTTTGATATATTCTTACTATTGTCCAAGGAAAACTTGCACTCACTGAGGATCTCCAAAAGCTTGGCCTGAACGGGAACTCCTTAAATCAATAGTTTTTTCAAGATGTTTCACGCCAAGCAGATAAAGGAAATGCAGAATTCTATTCATCCTTGGTATCTTTCATCACTAACCTGTGCAATTTAAGAGAGAGCGTGAGAGCAAGCTATATTTGTAGGTAACATCGAGCAAATTCTTCTTGGCTCTCAAGTTCATCACTAATTGCTTGCTTTGACTCGGTTTGAACCGGATGATTTTGGCACAATAATTAGTTCTTGTGATTTACAAAACCACACAAACACATATTTTGGAGAGATTTCCAGCGGCAATGTATTCCATGTTCTACATCAATGGAAATGGAGAGAAGGTCTTGTTATACTTACAAGTAAAAGTAGAAATTGTGGAAAAGGAACGGAGAAATATATCGATAGGTTTCTGTTCAGAAATTATAAGAGGAAATTAAAACTATAGCAATGAGTGGATTAACACTTATTTGTATCTTATACATATTGTAACATGGCTATGTATTTTGTTGGGGGTTCTACATTTTCAAAGTTTGTTAACTTGAGTAGATAAAACATTTTTAATGATGTTATTTGCCACTTTGGTCTTTTGTGGTTTTCTTGCAGTGGGATGCTGAGAGAAACAATGTTCACAAGTACAAATTGGTTTGCTTTTCAAGAAGATAGGCCTGCAGACCAGTCAATGCCCACATCTCTTGTTTTGCCATGTCCAGGGGTAGAGGATAGTCAGGAAAACAACACAATAACATCAGCAAATAGTGGTGGTAGCAGCAGCAGTGATGATGAGGTTGTGGTAGGGGATGGTGAGGAGTTGGTAGATACTGCCGCTTCTCGTAATGGTACTTCAAATGGTGTAGATATAGAAGCCAAGGAAAATACCTTAAATGATGATTTGTCTTCGGAGCTGGAGAAGGCTGACATATTTGATAATTTGTCATTCCTTCAATGCGTTGAACGAAGTATTAATATATTTTCTATAAAGCCTCTAGATTGGGAGGGATGGAGAGATACTGCAGATTTTGAGGGCACTTCAGCGCAAACAATCCTTTTGAAATAGATATCGGAAATTCAGCAGAGGCAGGTGACAGTCTAAAATCGGCTTGTACAGACCAAGACTCGAGTATGAAAATGGACCATGTAACTAGCAAAAGAGAAAATTCTGGATGGTTCTGTTCCTGAACTACATGGGGAGGCAGAAGGTGATGGAATAGGGAATAATACATCATTGTCTTTGTTTGAAGAAAATGTGGAATTTGTTGGTGTAGAGATAGAGGGAACAAAGAAAGCTATGGAACATGCATTAAAGGAAGAGATTGTGGGAGAGGCTGGACCAATTAAACGGGATGTTGTTGGGTTTCAATTTGAAGAACCAAAAACGATTGATGAAAATGGTGATTCTAAATACAATGACATGAACTATTGGCGCAGTGATTACAACTCCACAATAGCTCAGGATGAATCTTTGTAACTTAAAGAATCTGTCTTTATTGTTGTACATCTCAGTAGAGAAAGAAGGCAAATTGTGTAAAGAGCATGTATTCTGTATGAAACTTGTCTCTAATGTTCAGCCATATTTGGATGTACAAAGTGGGGTACAACGCTGCTCTTGTACCAATCAACACGGATTTGTATGATCTAGTTCATAGCCCTTTTATTAATTCTTCTCTTCACAGGTGCTTGGCAGATGATGATCATTGCACGAGTCACTCGTTTGTGATATTTCACTCTTGGTTAAAACTAGATATTGATAGGATGAACATTTATTAATTTCTGGATTTGATACTAAGCTTCAGAATATTCAATGCCCAAATGAAATAACATCTTCTCAATTATAGTTGTGTTAACAACATGTAACAGTTGCTCTACCGATGACATTATCTTTGATCATTGCATGAGTCACTCTTAAATAATTATTGATAGGACGAACGTTGATTTATTTTTAGATTGGGGACTTAAGTTTCAGAATATTCAATGCCTAAATGAATAACGTCTTCTCAATTATGGTTGTGTTGCATCACAACTTGGCTAAGATTTCCCACGATATTCTATGTCTCTGTTTTGTTGCACTTCTCAGGATATACAAATTGAATTGTGAGCTTCTTGGCTGGTTCAATTCAAGTTGTTTCACACTAATGTTTTCAATAATTTGTGAATGGTATGTAATTATTAGGAGTTTCCATCAACAACCAGAGTTGTGTCTTAGTTTTATTTTATTTTTTTCACCATATGAGGGATTGTTTGATTGTAATCTGGAGTTTGCTCCGCAATTGTCACGTAGCTATCCATGTGTTTGTCAATTTTCACGAAGCTATCATGACGATGATGAGCCTCAGATCAGGGCTCGAAATAGTGGCAAAGACATGGATAGCTCTGTGACAATTGCAGTAAGGCAAACTGAAGATTACAATCAAACAATTACTACCTGTGAATTCTCAGCTCATACCATACGAGGGATGTTTAGACAAATACTGTACCTGTATTGATTATTACAACTAGGTATTCGGTGTTTGTTGTGCCAAGTGAGCTCAAGGATTCATGCTCTCTACACCCAACTGCTTTGAAGTCCATGGTTCTCAAAATCTTTGTGAACGTAGAGGTTTCTTCTGTTACTTGTTTAGAATGTTTTTATTTTAGATATTAGTTTTTGTGCCCTACAACTGAATGGGTTTCTCCTGTAGGTCATATTCATCTTTGGGGTTCCTAAGTTTTTGTTAGTGATTTGTATGTACAAGTTTGATATTTCTGGTCTCTTTGTAGATGGTTTTGGGTCAATCTAAATTTTGTTGTAAATGACTTGATCTTTAAATGTCTTCCATTAATTTCTTCCACTTTATATTCTGAATATGTTCTGGAGGCATTATGAGTGGTTGTTGCTTCTAGATTTAAGATATACAATTTTGAATGACACTTGATATACAATTTTATGTCTATTTGCCTATCTTCAGCTTGACTACATAATGCCTTGCTATGCTAATTGCCCATTTAATTCTTCAGTTTGTTTCATTAGTTTAAACACTGTAAAATGAATTTATGGCATATAATGGGAAGATATGATCCATACCATAACTATTCATTTTCATATTCCATCTAAATTTACAGTTTTACACCATTGATTTCAAGTTGTCAGTGCTTAGATACTTCCTGCTAGGGAAATGTCCTTTTTTGCATTCTTGTAGAATAATTTTGTTGCTTTGCATCATGTTTAGTTGCATGGGATTTCAATTTTCTATTTAAGGAATATAGTTAAATACATTGCTTTTAGTTTACTCTTTTTTTAAGGGGGACAATCATGCTCCTGAGATGGATGACATCCTTATTCCTCTGTGGTTTACAATTTTTCAAGGTTAAGTGGTCGATTTTCAAGGGCAAACCATTAATAATGTAAATTGGAATTTTATCTCAAGTAGTTTTGTTTTCCAATTCTTTGACAATAGCATGTCTATTTGAATCTTTATTGTGGCACAGCCCCATTAGAATCCTTGTCTACAATACAATGTGAATAGTATGCCAATATGGTGAAATGATTGTTGCACTGCCATCTACACGTTGCTGTTAAAATTCAAGATGCTAAGACAGAAAATAGCAGCATTAAATTCCATTTCACAATAATAGCATATACAGGATCACTGAAGAAACAACAAGCACAGCATAAACACAAGAGACAGAGATTTATCCTGGGAAACCCTCATGGGGTAGAAAACCCAGCAAAGCTTCCTCAATATAGATGACCAGCAATATACAAAGATGAAACCCTGAGACATGATCTCCTCCTCCACAATAGCAGACCTCTCCTCCACAAGTGCGTTATCCTCAAGTGAGTGAATGTGTATAATGAGGAACACACCTCCTCTATTTATACACTACTCTGATATGTATTTTACACAAGTACATGTAGGCTCGTATTTAACCATTAGGTTAAATACCCCATTATAACTGACTGGGACGACCCCTCTAGGGTGGTCTAATAACCCTTTGACCCACATAACACATACAGGGCCGACCCCCACTAGGGAAGTCTAATAACCCAAGTTACCACATTCCGACGGAGGATTAAACATCTCCGGATATACAATAAGATCTTCACGGAGGAATGAATCATCTCCGGAATAATAAAGTACAAATATAATATTCTTTGAAGTTACAATATCTCAACACTACCCCTTAACGAGAAGGATATTATAACAGCATCTGCACGAGCAAGGAGTCATCAACATCATACATGATACATCTATAAATCATTGGAAGCTTTCTCAACATCATCAGTAACTCAACCAGTTACTGGAATATCTTCAATACTGGAACATCAACATCTTCAGTACTGAGTCTTTATCTTCTGCAGCACTCAAACAGCTACAGCAACATCAATATCTGAATCCTCACGATTGTCAGCATCACCATCACACGATCATCAGCATCGTCATCACATGATCAACAGCATCGTCATCTCACGATCATCAGCATCGTCATCATACGATCATCAACATCGTCATCTCATGATCATCAGCATCGTCATATCATCTCGATCTACAGCATCTGGATCATCTCGATCTACAGCATCTGGATCATCACGATCTACAACATCTGGATCATCTCGATCTACAGCATATGGATCATCTCGATCTATAACATCTGGATCATCTCGATCTACAGCATCTGGATCATCTCATCTACAGCATCTGGATCATCTCGATCTACAGCATCTGGATCATCTCGATCTACAGCATCTGGATCATCTCGATCTACACCATCTGGATCATCTCGATCTACAGCATCTGGATCATCACGATCTACAGCATCTGGATCATCTCGATCTACAACATCTGGATCATCTCGATCTACAGCATCTGGATCATCTCGATCTACAGCATCTGGATCATCTCGATCTACAACATAAGTATCCTCAACCATACAAGTACATTAATCAATACATGTATCATCAAAAGTATGTATTCTCACCAATACATCTATCATCAAAACATGTATTCTTACTAATACATATATCATCAAAAGCATGTATTCTCACTAATACATCTATCATCAAAAGCATGTATTCTCACTAATACATCTATCATCAAAAGCATGTATTCTCACTAATACATCTATCATCAAAAGCATGTATTCTCACTAATACATCTATCAATACAAGTATCCACACTGATACAAGTATACACAACAGCAGCATATCCTGCAACACACATGATCCAATTACGGGATGGTCAATCCCTCTCACTTTAGGACATAAGTCCAAGGATGATACAATCCTGATCCACTTATGGGATGATCAATCCCTCTCAATTTAAGACATCTCTCATGTCTATGGATGATGCAATCCAGATCAACTTACAGGATGATCAATCCTTATCCTTTTAAGACACCTCACCATGTCTAAGGATGATGCAATCTCGAATCAACTTACAGGATGATTAGTCCTTATCACTTTAAGACACCTTACCATGTCTAGGGACGATGCAATCCCAATCTACTTACAATATGATTAGTCCTTATCACTTTAAGACACCTCACCATGTCTAGGGATGATGCAATCCCAATCTACTTACAGGATGATTAGTCCTTATCAGTTTAAGACACCTCACCATGTCTAGGGACGATGCAATCCCAATCTACTTACAGGATGATTAGTCCTTATCACTTTAAGACACCTCACCATGTCTAGGGACGATGCAATCCCAATCTACTTACAGGAGGATTAGTCCTTATCACTTTAAGACACTTCACCATGTCTAGGGACGATGCAATCCCAATCTACTTACAGGAGGATTAGTCCTTATCACTTTAAGACACCTCACCATGTCTAGGGACGATGCAATCCCAATCTACTTACAGGATGATTAGTCCTTATCACTTTAAGACACTTCACCATGTCTAGGGATGATTCAATCCCAATCTACTTACAGGATGATTAGTCCTTATCACTTTAAGACACCTCACCATGTCTAGGGACGATGCAATCCCAATCTACTTATAGGATGATTAGTCCTTATCACTTTAAGACACCTCACCATGTCTAGGGATGATGCAATCCCAATCTACTTACAGGATGATTAGTCCTTATCACTTTAAGACACCTCACCATGTCTAGGGACGATGCAATCCCATCACGTACATTTTGAACCCAGTTCATGGACGATGCAGTCCTCACGTACATTTTGAACCCAGTTCATGGACGATGCAGTCCTCACGTACATTTTGAACCCAGTTCATGGACGATGCAGTCCTCACGTACATTTTGAACCCAGTTCATGGACGATGCAGTCCTCACGTACATTTTGAACCCAGTTCATGGACGATGCAGTCCTCACGTACATTTTGAACCCAGTTCATGGACGATGCAGTCCTCACGTACATTTTGAACCTAGTTCATGGACGATGCAGTCCTCACGTACATTTTGAACCCAGTTCATGGACGATGTAGTCCTCACGTACATTTTGAACCTAGTTCATGGACGATGCAGTCCTCACGTACATTTTGAACCCAGTTCATGGACGATGCAGTCCTCACGTACATTTTGAACCCAGTTCATGGACGATGCAGTCCTCACGTACATTTTGAACCTAGTTCATGGACGATGCAGTCCTCACGTACATTTTGAACCCAGTTCATGGACGATGCAGTCCTCACGTACATTTTGAACCCAGTTCATGGACGATGCAGTCCTCACGTACATTTTGAACTAGTGGTTCCGGGATGATGCAATCCCCATCACTTTATTCTCGAAGACCATACGTCTACGGATCAATTCAGGGACCAAGGTCCGGGGATGATACAATCCCCACTTCTCGGAGACCTTACATCTACGGCTCTCTTTAGGACTGAAAGTCCAGGGATGATCCAATCCCCTCAACTGTCCACTAAGGACTTCATTCTCGGAGACCTCACGTCTACGGCTCTCTTTAGGACTGAAAGTCCAGGGATGATCCAATCCCTTCAACTGTCCACTAAGGACTTCATTCTCGGAGACCTCACGTCTACGGCTCTCTTTAGGACTGAAAGTCCAGGGATGATCCAATCCCCTTAACTGTCCACTAAGGACTTCATTCTCGGAGACCTTACGTCTACGGCTCTCTTTAGGACTGAAAGTCCAGGGATGATCCAATCCCTTCAACTGTCCACTAAGGACTTCATTCTCGGAGACCTCATGTCTACGGCTCTCTTTAGGACTGAAAGTCCAGGGATGATCCAATCCCCTTAACTGTCCACTAAGGACTTCATTCTCGGAGACCTTACGTCTACGGCTCTCTTTAGGACTGAAAGTCCAGGGATGATCCAATCCCTTTTCTTTCTCGGAGACACCTGTCTACGGCTCACTTTAGAACAAGTGTTCAAGGATGATACAATCCCCACATGTATTCTCATCAATATACTATCGATCCTGGGAACCCATACAGAACCTGATTCACACTTCTTCTTTAATTGCACCATTAAGAGAATGGTCTTATCTAGCCACTTGGAGCAAACATCTCATCATGATTCTCTTCCTCTTTCTAAGAGAATCTTCTAGCCACAAGCCTTCTATATTTTGTTTGATTTGTAAATCTTCTTGTTGAACATCCATCACTTGTTCGGTGTTCATTATTCTTCATGATCTTTCCTACAAAACAAAATTAAGTACATGATTAGTAATCCTTCATAATCATGAAATCATGATAACCTATTATGCATACAGATATCATTTATATAGTTATGCAACTATCTTGACCAATACTTTGGCACAACACTTTCCCATATCCTGTATGCATACAGTGGCTATCTAGATGCCTTCCATCTCTACCAGAACATACTATCGAGAGTGTGCACAGCTCTTAGCATGTCAGCAAAGAGGTTTCATTCTAGACAAGCAACAATGGAATGTTTGTCCAACTTACCAATCATGTGCATATTAGTAGTATAATGTTCAATGCTCTATGAATGTTTGCACTCAGCATGATATGTTCTAGGAATACAAATATGCATACAAGAAATATCATTTACTATTTCAAATAACAACTCAGATACTTATCTTTTATGTTTGTGTGGTTGCCTCCCGCTTGATCTTCTATATGTCCTTTGAACTTCTATTCATTTTGTACCACTGTGCATGCTCAAGTGTGCACTAGTGTCATCCTCATGATATCATACACAAACATTCATTCATTAGTATATTCTCAAAACATTCTAATTCTAAATAATCTTGAATATGTATAGTCAGTCATGATCATTAGTATTCAGGGTTTCAAGTAAGTCTTCTTTTACTCATGCATATTCTTGTTTGATCATAGTACTCTTCTGGTTAATTAAATCATGCATAAACCCTTGATTACTAACTTTATGAATAAGCATAACCAATCATATCAAGTATACTTATATAAGGGATCCTAACACAAGGTAAGATTCATGGGAAACATACCTGGATTAGTATACCTACTTGGTTATGTACAACATACCTAAACAATCTCTTCAATGATTTAGAGATCCTGAGCTAGAACCTGCATGTCTCATAGGTTAAGCATAATATAACAAAGTCATACATACCTCGTAAGTAGAACAAAGATTATGGATGAGTCTTTGTCTTCATGTTTTCATGGTCATGGAACCTGATTTGTCTTTTGTGATGTACCTGTATCTTGTTAGCAGACAACATCAACCTCACACAACATCATAATGCATTAGTACAATCATAAGTGTCAACACCCTAACCAATGAATATCTTCTATCATGCATTCATAATTTTGTTAAGGTTATACGACAAATCTAAAATCAAAATTGTACTAACTGTAATAACCTGAAGACAAACATACCATAAACTTAATCATGGACAAATATCGAAACATACCTCAATGAGTCATACCTGTCGAGATCGCTTGTATTCTTCTTATGTAAGCCCTTATCCTCATCTCCCTCTGAGACAGGAACTTCTTCACTTATGCAGGTGACCAATCCATCTTCTTCTAGGATTAACCCAATCCACTTGATTTGCAAGAACTGGACCTTGATGAGCTGATCAAACTGGTATATTCAGAATTTGAAAACTGCAAAGTTTTACTCCTTAATTTTGCCTTTGAAACTTTCGGATTCACTGGACGTGACCCTGAACTGGGGTTTGATGAAGCCCACTCTTTTGCCCCATCAAAAGGTTTGATCCAAAGCTCTAAGCTTCTATTTTTCTGAGGAGCTTCCAGCCGTGGTCACAGATTTCAAAAATTCCCATTTTTACAGAAGCCCTAATTTTCCACTTTTCTGATCAAAGTCCCGAACTAGGGTCTAATCAAGCCCGGCCTTCTGCCCAACCAAAAATTCTGATCTTGGTCTCTAAATTTCTATTTTGATGAGTAGCATCCAGCCGTGGTCTCCGATTACAAAAATTCTAACTTTCTTCAAAGCCCTAAATTCTGGAAGCCATGAATGAAGGTACCAAAAAAATAATTCTGTTTTGACAGAAATATGTACCT
The DNA here is from genome assembly GCA_027924585.1 of Larix kaempferi. Classification (NCBI taxonomy): domain Eukaryota; kingdom Viridiplantae; phylum Streptophyta; class Pinopsida; order Pinales; family Pinaceae; genus Larix; species Larix kaempferi. The sequence continues at coordinate 7,059,069 of BSBM01000632.1, forward strand.
GATTGTTTTTGGTGTAACTCCGAAATTTTTGATCCACAGGGTCTGAAAAAGTTTTCTGAGATAGCCTGACCTGTTAGCTTTCCATCCTGACAGGTCTGACCTCAATTGGATGTTCTGAGAGAGAGTTATGCCAAATGTCGCAATGTGACCTGTTTTGGGAAAATACAGGAGAGCGAACTTGTACGGCGTGCCACGTGTCACTGTTTGACCTTCGGCCTCTGAAAAAGTTTTCTGATATAGATCGGCCTGTTATCTTTCCATCCTGACAGGTCTGACCTCAATTGGATTCTCTGAGAGAGAGTTATGCCAAGTGTCGCAACATGACCTGTTTATGGGATAATACAAGAGAGTGAACTTGTACGGCGTGCCACGTGTCACTGATTCAACTTCGGCCCCTGAAAAAGTTTTCTGAGATAGTACAGTCTGTGTACTACCTGTGACTTTTCACGAAATTTCATTTGGAGCTTCCTAGCCCATGTTATGACCTTTTTCCCAAGGTCACCTGATTTTGACTCAGATCTGGAAGAGGCAGAAACACTATATTGTACAGATCATAAATCACAAAGTACAACGAATTAGAGGTTTTCCTTTGGACACAAGGTACCTGGAGATTTTAGCTTCGTCCTGTAACAATTTCAGATCCGAAAACTTCGCCAAAATGGATTTATAGCGAAAATGCTATGATGACTGGTTTTTGCTATGTAAAACCCTAACCTTCAAATTGTCGTAAGTAAAGCAAGTGTCTTTAGTGCCATACCTTGTCTTCCTTCAGGTTAGCTCTGATACCATGTTAAAATTCAAGATGCTAAGACAGAAAATAGCAGCATTAAATTCCATTTCACAATAATAGCATATACAGGATCACTGAAGAAACAACAAGCACAGCATAAACACAAGAGACAGAGATTTATCCTGGGAAACCCTCATGGGGTAGAAAACCCAGCAAAGCTTCCTCAATATAGATGACCAGCAATATACAAAGATGAAACCCTGAGACATGATCTCCTCCTCCACAATAGCAGACCTCTCCTCCACAAGTGCGTTATCCTCAAGTGAGTGAATGTGTATAATGAGGAACACACCTCCTCTATTTATACACTACTCTGATATGTATTTTACACAAGTACATGTAGGCTCGTATTTAACCATTAGGTTAAATACCCCATTATAACTGACTGGGCCGACCCCTCTAGGGTGGTCTAATAACCCTTTGACCCACATAACACATACAGGGCCGACCCCCACTAGGGAAGTCTAATAACCCAAGTTACCACATTCCGACGGAGGAATAAACATCTCCGGATATACAATAAGATCTTCACGGAGGAATGAATCATCTCCGGAATAATAAAGTACAAATATAATATTCTTTGAAGTTACAATATCTCAACAGTTGCACTACCATCTTGTCTCAAAATAAGTTCCATTGAATACTTTGTCTAATTTTCTAAAGGAAGGGACTATGCTGCTCGCAGCTCTTGTTAATTATATAAATGGGAAGTTTATGTAAATACAACATTCTTCTTATATTTAAGAAAAAGAGAAGAGTTTTTATATAAATGGAATATATAGATTGCATTATGTATTTTATGGTTTGTATTCAAATAAAGTACATTACCTATTTTATAAAAAGGGATATTGTCTGTAGAATCTGGTTACAAATTGTATAAAGAGAAATTTTATGTATATAAAATAGTTGTTATTTTTATAAAGGGGAATGTTAAATATTTATTCCAAATGATTCTGGGTTAGAACCATAAGTGTTATCATAATTGATATATTAAGGATAAAAATTATGATGGTTAATATGGTCATGGATTTCTTAACATTAAGGAGTTTTTTATCATGTATATTGGGAATTATTCCGAGAAAACGTTCGAGGAGGATTTACATATTACGGAGTGCTTAAAGGTTAGTGATATGTGTAAATGGTGAACATACAATTGAAACTATCATAAGAGAATCTAAATATGGATACGGATTTGTTTAAGTAAAACAAAGTGTTAGCACCTGATTTCTACAACATAAGTATGGAGGTGAAATAAGGGGGTATCTCAAAAAATTTCCCTGAAGAAGGGCTAAATGCCCAAGTTATATTTCACGACCAGGTGCTAAGGCATAAGAAAAGTTGGCAGTGGGGGTGTTAAATACAAGAAAGAGTTATAACATGTAAAGGCACGACTAAAATGGCGAAAAAGGGACCCAAGTCTATAGTACGAAACCAAATACTTTAAAGGATAGCCATCGAATAGATTCCCACCGTTGGATGGGCGCGAGAAGGAGATCAATGGTCCTTGTTGATCGTCACATGGACAAGGTGTACGGGGAATAGTCATAAGGGTGGTTGCAATGGGTAATACGTCCAGACAGATGGAAGATGGAGGAAGCATTGCATGGTAAGATGGGTGGTAAGTAATACCATTTTAGCAGCATGCGATACCGCCGAGGCATAAAGGTAGGTCACTAGCCATGTGGACGCCCAAGGAAGCCGAAGAATATCCTACGGTCAAAGCTCAAGGTTCGAAAGGTATAAGTGCAATGTGACAAAAGAAACATCATAGATTGTCCTAGGAGGATCGACGGTCCTTGATGATCATCGCATCGAAAAGTTGCTCGCCAGATAGACGAATGGTGCTTGCAATGGGAAATACCATTGGCCAGGTGTCAGTACCCAGGCCCATCGCGAGGATGATAAGCGGTAAGGAAGACTGCTTTAGGGGAATGCGATACCACTCCATTGATGTACGACGATAAGGGACGGATGGTGGAGATTGGGACACGAGGAATGATCCAATGACAGGAAAGGGAAAGAGGTCAAATCAATAAAGGGGGATCATATCTAACAGTTGAGATCTTCGCTCAAGAGATCAACGGAGGAGAGAGGAGGATGAACGGTAAAGAAGATTGGAGGATAAGTAAATAGGATTATATATACAAAGACACACACGGAGGTTGACATTTGTGTCTTGGGGCCTGTCAGGGTCAAAAGCCTCCTGGCGTGTGGGCGATGAAGAAAGCGACAGAAGGGGTCGTATTCAGGACCTCACAGTGACAGGTAGGGCCTCAAAGCCTCCATTGTTAGCAAATCTAACTCTGTTTCCAGCATAAGAGAAGGTTGAGAACCACTCTCCGGGAAGGTTAGAATTAAAATTGTTCTGGGGGATAGTGTTTGAATGCACCTGATACAGGGTTTCAGTGGTATACACCTAAAATTAGGAGAAAAATAAGGGTTTAGATATGTATGGGTGTTTCAGTTGCTTCTTTTCCTTTGTCGCATCTGTCAATTTATATTTTTCTCGTGTCCGAGGGTTTTTTCGAGGAGGTCCATCATCACTGCACAGAGACGGGTTTTCTCCATGGGAATCGCCAAACCCTTCTGGCCACTCGTATTAAACTTGAAATAGAAGCTTAAAGGGGCCAACTGCCAAAACTGGTGCAGGTGATAGAATGAAATCGTTGGGAGCGCTACAAGCGCCAGCATGGTGCTAGTAGAAATGGAAGGTTATAGTTTGGTCGACGACTGAGGTGAAGGGGCCAGTGCAGCAGGTGATAGAGTTAGGATGATGTGACCCACATCATTCGACAGACGAAAGGGAAATGATGCAAATTTTTATGATAGAGACAGATCCAGGTGGATAGGCGGCTTAAAGGCATCTCTTCTACCACCATAATGATTGTAAATGCAATGGAGGCCATCTCAGCACAGTCATATGTTCCTCTGTCTATCTGGAAATCCTTGACATGCATGGTTCACGTCAGCTTGATCCTTGGACATCATTGTTACTTGATTAAGAGATTTGGTCAGGTTATCATGACGAGTGTGGCCACACGTAGCTACTTTCATCATCATGACAGTTATGGATATGGTCCTTACGTCCTCTTTTCAAAATCGATATATGGAGAGGGTGGTGCACCTAGCAGTTTGGGCATCTTTCAGTTGGAATTGGATCATGGAGAAAGAGTAGGAATCCGAAGTGGTTTTCAGGAAAGAGCAGGTGTGGTCTGAGGTGGAGGAAGAGCATGCTCCTTCGTATCCTATGAAATTCGACCACGTGGAATCTAGCTCCTCTAGTGAAGATGAGAAGCCCGAAGGACGACAGGTGTCCAAAAGAGGCCTACGTCAATGAAAGAGGGAACCTCCTGAAGGGGAGAAAAGCATCCAGCAGGACACGAAGATTCTTAAGTATTTCATGATCCCCACTAAGGAAGCGACACCTCCCCCTCCAGCAGACGAGTCGCAGGCAGACAACTCTTTGAAGGTAGAGGACTTCTTTGATTCGTAAGGCCAATTAAAGACTCCGGAGTAGGGTAGCACCCTGCTCGTGGTATTTTTGTTTGTCATCTTAATCAGTCCGTTTTGAACTTGACACATATGTAATATTCACAATTTTTGAGTTGTCAAGGTGGCGGCATAATTTTGTTTGTTTCCTAAGGATCAATTCAAGGCTGAAAACCTATAAAACCGTTGTAACAGAATAATTCAGGGTTGGAAAATAATTTGGCCAAGGCTTGAGGGGTGAGCCCGGTTTTGAGATTTTCATATTAATACAATGTGCGCAGTGGTAGACTATTTTGTAGAGATTCCTGTGTCACTCTAACTTGTAGTCAATTTTTTCCGTCTTCTCTATGTGCATGTGTTTCCTGTTATGCCTTTCCATTATGATTTTCATTTCATACCTGAGATCAGTGTATAATAATTCAGAATTCTTGGAAAAAAGCTCTGGTTATTATCTCAGGTATTCACTCAATATTGCTACTAAAGTTGATATTGAATTCATCTTTGTTGGATGCTCATATCATTGGTATGTTCTTATTTTCTTCTTTTAGCACCCGAAAACAGCAGTATGATGGCAAGCGGGCGGCTACATTTCCTTTGTTCGAATAGTCCACACTATGGCACTGTTATCTAATTTATATGTAACGCCTTGACTCCATCTCCCAATTGTTTTTACCTTGTGATTATCCCTCCAACATTTTCACATGATCTGTCCCATTAGAAATCTGACCTTCTGTGTATGTTTTAATTGAATATTTTTGAGTAATGAAGGCTGGCGTGTTTGTTCATTGCTGACAACTTTGAGTATTTCCAGTCTTTCACAGATCTGTATAGAGAGCCTTTTCGGATTGTGCTGGGTCAGTAGCACAAGTCCAAAGTGGTTAGTGGTTACCCTGATTCTGTCTCTCCACAACCCTGGAGGTACGTTTTGGGTGTTAACACAAAGTATGGAGACAATCAACTCAATGGGTTGAACGCATTGAAGCTAACAATAGGACATGGCCAAACCTTGATGAAAAGTTAAATAACCCTAGATATGGAACTTGATGAGGTTGAGAAAACACACATAGTGCGACTTGATGAGTCTGTCGAATAAGTTCTATGACGACGAAAAGATAAAATGAGGGATGGATGTGATAAGATCATTGACCAGGACATGATGTTATAGAAGAAAGGACTATGAGTTAAATTTAATACATCCGACTAAATGGCTAAGTTTCGATGCCTCGAACCCTATCAAATTGAGAAACAACATAATTAAAACATTTAGAGGTTTTTGGAAGTAACCTTATGGAATTTTGTTTTGAGAAAAATAAAATAAAATTTGAGAGTCTCTCACTCTCTTGATTTGTTAAAAATGTAAACATATCTTACCCATGTTCAATTGACAGAATATGTCATGATGATTAAGTTCTCGTCTTGGAGGGAAGGATGACCTGTAACAACCCTAAAAATCGCAAAATAAAATAAAATTATACAAGTCATTAATTGCCCATTTGACATAAAAAGAATAAGATCATTGATATAATCATCCATTAGGAACGATATTTATTATGGTAATTAAGTTTTGGGAACTAGTGTGGTTAAAGATTACATACTCCTGTGCATTTATTGTTTTTGTTCACAAAGAAAAGGATAATGATTCCTCTAAACATTGCTGACAAGGGCGAAGCTGCAGCTTAAAGAGGCTTACTTAGCTTTCAAAGCTAAGGCTTTTGTATTGTGGTAACATGTCTAGGTTTATAGGTATAGCTTTTATGCTCTTAAAGAGTTATCTCTAGATTTGTGCTTGAAGCTTTCTAGTTATAACGTATCATGTTTGATTAGTGCAAAGGAATACAAAATAACATGCTTTCTGAACATTGGAAGGACTGCCGAAGTGATCTTTTTCAAGCTGGGCTAAGAGGGTCCATGGTTGGATACAAGGTTTGTATAACATTCACCAAAAGACAAACATAAGAAGCAAAAATTAAAACTTGCCCAAACTTAAAGGTATGGTTTATGCGAAAGGGATAAGAATTAAGGGTCTTGAACCTAGATGAGGCATTTGAGCCTTGTGGCAAGGCGCAAAACCTAGGAGGTGACACAAAAGTGTTGACCCCCATTTCCCAATAAACAAAAGATGTTGTTGGAACTATGCAAAACAGGGGTAAGTATCTAACACTAGTGGAAAAAATCTCATAGTGGATGAAACCCTGCCAAGTGTCTAAGTACAAGGCAACCCTACCTCACAAGGGTTTGGGCCTTAACAAAATCATTCAAACCATCGAGTAACCTCATGGTGGGAGCTTTTCCTCTCGGCCCCCTCACCAGTCCGAGCATTGTGGACACATCAAGGAGATACACCAGCAGTTAGAGACACCTATTCAAGCTCAGTCGTGGCCTTAGTGCTCATGTATGAAATTGCTCTTCCCACTTTGCACTTATTCAATTCGCAGTAGTTTTGGCACTACCAAATGCTTTCGCACTAGGTCACTGTTTGACCGCGTGTTTGCATGTGGGTTGATAGGGTTTCCCACATCATGGAGAAGGGTCAACAAGGAATCATATGGGTAACGACTTAATCGGTAAGCCTCGATGGTTCTCTTGTCCCCCTTGTCAGCCATGTGTGTGGGGGTGAAAAAAATGGTCCTCCATAGTATAATACAGGAAGAAGAAAAGCTATGCGTAGCCTGCGGGTTGATGTTTCAACCATTCGATGGTTTTAAATTGTGTTTATGTCCCCAGAGGGTTTCACTATGTAAAAGTAATTGGACTATGTTATACTTAAATCTTTCTTTGAGAAGCTTAGGCCTCAGGGGTGTAGGGTGACCTTTGGTCGGCCTGGTGTAAAGACCCATGAATGTTTTCATGGAATAAAAAGGATATTTATATAGGTAAAAGAAAATTTATTTTATTTCTTTGTTTCTATTTGTGTAAACCAAGAAAGCATTTGTGTGCCAATGGTTCTGTGTTTGGCTTCTGAAAATGCTTAAACTATTTATGCCGATGGCTTTGCTACTTAAAGCTTGGGTGGGTGCCCGTTTACTAGGCTCGGCCGTGGAATAAAAACAAAACCTTAATCGTGGTTGCTCAGAGTTCAAAAGTTGTAAAGCAATAGGTGAGGCGATTTTGCATATAAGTAATAGAAAGGAAAAGAACTCTGAAACTTTTGCACAGTTAAAAGGGGGGGTTTACAACTAGGTAGCGAAACTGCCCAAAAAGCTTAGCGAGCCTTGTGAGGGTAACCACCATATCGTCCCACTAAGGGGTTAGGTCCTAAGGGTAAAGGTAGGGTCGTAAATGTTTAGGTCTTAAAAGGATTAAAAACAATGTCCACAATTTTCATACATTTACTCATTCATTCCTACATAAATAGCAGGTTTAAAAGATCTATGCAAAATCCACATATTTTCGTACTTTTATTCCTTCCCTTTTTGCAACTGTTAGGATGTATATCTCATTGGTTAAATATTCTACATTAAACATGTCGTCTTACTTGAATGCATAGAGGGAACAAATCTTGTATGAAATATGCAGAATGCATGCACACATAAACATATCTACTATAATAGTTTGTAAGTTTGGTTTATGTATTTATTTCTAGTTCTCCATATCATGATTTCAATGTGCATTATTCTTATTTATTTCCATAGTTTAAATCCTTGCAAATATATTTCACGTATGAATGAAATGAGAACACTTCATCTAATCTAATGTAAACTGCATCTGTCTATAATAGTTCTGGGAATGCATTCTAGTTTATGCATGTAATATCATTCATTTCAACTGTGCATACGTAGTTAATATTAACAAGTTCATACTTGAATCCTAAATGGAATTAAACTTACCTATATAGTAAAATGTAAATACACATAATATAGTCTGAATATCTACAACTACAAGTGCTGTATATTTACTTTATAATTTATGTTACAGCCAAAATGAAAGTATGCATATATAGATATTTACTGGACATTATTTTTGCACCTGTCAAAACAATGTACATCACTTAACTGTTTACAACTAAGTCTATTTACTTCTACATGAAAAGAGTATACTTCTATCTGCACAAGCACTTATATTTAAGAGCATAAAAGCTAGACCTGTACTGGAGTACACCATCCTGTGGATGGCAGAAAAAATATAGGTAGACATATAAAATTTACCTAATAAAATTTCTAAACCAATTTTTAATTCATCTTACTGTATTTCATCATTTTATAAACTATCTTAGAAAAAGATGAATATAAGATTGCACAGATAAAAACAAAAATAGAACCTATTACTTTGACAGGGTGGAAAACACCTAAGGAATGTTGTTCGTCCCAACCTTGTCATGTAGAGAAGTCGAGATACTTGCCCTCTAGGACCCCCGAGCCTGTCCACTAAACAACCAGGAGAAAGAATTTGGTAGGATTGTGAAAATATCCGAACCTTCAACAAACAAGAGACTTGCTGCTATAACTCTGTACTACACTCTGTAGAGAAACCAGCAGGCTTACTGCTGCCATCTTTCACTAGTCAACCCTTAAGCAAACCTCCTGTGGGCTCAGTTCTAACACCATAGGGTAAACCTGTCTTTCCTCTTGGGAAAATCGAACCCTTTTGTACAAGTTTGCTTTCTCTTTTCAAGAGTGCCTAGTTCTTTAGTGGATCAATTTTGTCATTAATGAGCCAACTACTCTGCCTCCACTTCTCTGGTGAGTCATGGCCAAAATTGTAGGGTATTTGCCTCAAGCAACAACTAGGAATTCATTGCAGTTGCTGCCACTTGTCCATTGCCTCCAATACTAGATTCCATTTCTCCTTATGGGCTAGTGGACACTCTTTAACAGCCTCCTTGGGTGAGTGTCTCCTATTTTCTTTATTAAATAAATATTATTTTTCCATTACAGTCATCCATGACCACACTTGGTCATTAAATACAAAAACTTTATCATAAAATTTTAACATAATGTTTTCTCAAAAATAAATATTTGTCCAAATATTAGGGAGGTTACAAACACCCCCTCTAAAGCTCAACATCATCCTCGATGTTGCTTATTTAGCATCAGAGAATTCCTGGAACAAAATTGGATATGCTGCACGCATATTACTCTCCAATTCCCAAGTTGCTTCATCCAAGCTAAGGTGCTTCCATTGCACCTTTACCTGCCCTATGGTGTGAGTCTGGAGCTGAACCTCCCTCCTGGAAAGGATACAATCCGGTTGTTAGCACCTATTTTTCACAGCGTTGGTATGGAGGTGAAATGAAGGGACAACCCTAAAATTTTTGATAAAAAACCTGGGATTACCTTTGTTTTTCCATAACTAGGTGCTAAAGGGACAAAAAAGGATGGAAAAGGGGAGCATATTACTATGGTTTAAGAGAATATTGCACGAGGTATACCGTAGGAAGGCCCACACCGTAGGATGGGCGCAAGAGAGAGATCTGCGGCTATCATTGATCATCGCATAACCAAGTTGCACAAGGAATAGAGGCATGAGTGGTTGCGATGGGAAGTACCGTCAGACAGATGGCAGCCGGAGGAAACATCGCAAAGGCTATAAGAGGTGAGCGGTATCATTTTAATAACATTGCGATGGCACCAAGATGTAAAGGCAAGTGTTCGACCACGTACACGATCCAAAAAAGGCAGAGGGGTAGCCTATGGTCAAGGCCAAGGTTCCCGCGATAATGAATGTAATGTGGCTAAGTAAACAGATGAGATTGCCCCTAAGTAGATCGATGGAACCTTGGATGACCGTCGCATCTAGAAGATGCACGCTAGAAAAGGAGAAGGTGGAAGCAATGGAGAAACCCACCGGATAGGTGTCGGAGCCAGATTCCATCGCGAAGCATGGAGGTGGTATGTACCACCACGTTGGTGTGTTCGCGATACTACTCCGTGGACACGTGGTGCACGAACGATGGTAGATAGATGGTAGTTGTCAAATCAAGCGGTTAAATAGAGGCCAAATTTGATGGCGGAGATCGACGCGTGTGGAACCAACGACAGAGATCATTAGACAACTGACAGGAAATATTAATGGATAAGGAAATGAGGCTTGCATATATATAGTCATCGGTGGTTAAAGGTGATGTTTTTCCCAGAGCCCATCTGGATCAGGGGTTTCAAGTCGCAGGGCGACGAGATTTTCTGAAGTGTCCGGTGCAGGAAGAAACCTCAGCTATCATTGATAGACCCTGTTGAGTTCGCCCCTTTGGTGATATCAGCATGCCTACTACAAAATGACCATTCTGAGGTCCCCCCCAGGCATGTTGGTCATCACCTTGTTTCGCCAAATTCCCCCTGAAAGTAGGCAAACCTCTGTGAAGGTTTCCTTGCTAACCCTTATGGGTGTTCAAAGGAAAGAATTATCCTCCCAGAGACAAAAGTGGACTGCTACCGGACTCCGAAGTGGGATAGTATCTGACCAAAGGTATCCACCCACAAGCGATAGGCTAGGCCTCGGTCCCAGATAGGGAGCAGGGACTGCGACGAAGAAACAGTGAAGACATCGACCCCAGCCATACTAGGGTGAGAGTATTGTTCTAAAGGAAATATAAAAATGCTAGTGAGAGATTATACTTGTATATAGGTCTCTCGTTGATCATTTTCCCTTTGTAGCATCTGTCAAAGGTACGTTTCCCTCTGAGCTAGGAGGTTTTCCGAAGAGGCTCGTTGTTATTTATCAGATGGAAGTTTCTTCAGTAGGAACCACCAGAACCTCGGAAGGTAAACGAAGCCAACTGCCAAATTTGGAGGTGAAATAAGCACTGGGATGGGGCTAGAAGATGTGTTGACCGCAGTTCGGTCGATATTCGAGATATAGGTCTGAAGCAGCGGGTGATAAAAATATAGCCAGAAAAAAAATTACTCATGGAGACTATTGGGTAGCTTGAGTTGGCTGCGAGGATGTTGTGATTCATTTCCTTTGACATGTGGGAGAAAACATGAGGCTAAGTATTGTGACGTAGGTGAGATCATAGGGATAGGCAACTTAAGGACACCTTTCTGCCACCCCAAATGATTGTCGATGCAAGGGAAGCCGCATTAGCCTCCTTTTCTGCTGCGCCGTCTATCTAAAAAACTTTGCCAAGCGTGTTGCATGTTAGCTCGAACCTTGCGCATCATGGTTACTTGATTTAGGAATCCGATCGAGTTATCCTGGAAATTATAGCCACACGTAGCCACTGTCATCACCACAACAGTTATGGATATGGTTTTCACGTCCCTTGTCCGATGTTGGTATATGGGAAAGATGGTACACCTGGCAGTTTGAGCATCTTTTTTGTTGGGATTGGATCATGGAGAAAGGGCAAGAATCCAAAGTGGTGTTCATGCCAGAGAAAACATGGACTGAGGTGGAGGAAAAGCATACTCTTCCATCTCTTATGGTACTTGACCTCATAGAGTCGAACTCTGCTAGCGAAGATGAGGAGCTTGATGGAAAACAAGTGTCCAAAGAAGCCCGACCACACGGGAGGGAGAAAAATACTGGGACCAAGCGGGGCAGCTAGCTAGACACATAAATGGTTCACGATTTTGTAATCTCCACTGAAGAAGCGACGCCTATCCTTCCGGATGACGCATCGCAGACTGACAGCTCATTGAAAGTGGAATATTTCTTTGACTCGCAAGGTGAGTTGCGAACCCAGGGTTGAGACAACCCTCTGTCTATGATATTCCATTCCTTGTCTTAATCAGTCTGTTTTGAACATGACACACATGTAATATTCCTGAATTTTTGGGGCCAATGAGCTGTCACTCAGATGTAACTTTTTTTGGTTTAGATGAGTCGACCAAGAAGACTCCCAGCATCTATATATGTGATGTAATAGAATGATAAAGGGTTGAAAACTTTATGCGAATTTTTGTGTATTGTTCTGTAAGACATTTTTTAGCTATATTTTGAATACAGATTTGCAGAGCTGAGCCAATGTTTCTCAGGTATTCTTGTGTAACTGGTCTTGTAGTCCATTCCTTCTTTTTCCATGTGAATTGTGTATCTCTCAGTGTTAATTCCATCCTGTAACATTCTTTCATACTTGGTGTAGTGTGATAGCTAAGTAGAATTCATAGAAATTATGCTCTACTTATCTTTTTCCAAGTATTCCACCATTACTTCTCTGCTAAAATTGATATAGGATTCATCATTGTATGCCTTATGTTAATGGATTGTTTCTTTCTCTTATGTTTCACCAATTAAAATCACTTTGACTACGAGCTGTTTGCTATCTCGCCCCTGTGTGAATGCATTTGTGAAGCATTTGTAAATGGATTTTCAGAGTTTGTTTAAATGTGACTCCATTGCCCAAATAGAGATTCATATGTTTTAGCGAAGCTACGTTTAAACCATTTGGTTTCCAATAGAAATATGATCTTCTGTATTGTTGCAATTGAATATCTTGAATGATGAATGCTGGTGCATGTTTTCATTGTTGACAACTTTGATTATTCCAGTCTTTCATAGATCTATAGAGAGATCCCTCTCAGACTAAGTTGGGTCAGTAGCTTAAGTCTAAAGATTGGTTAGTGGTTACCCCAGTTTTCCCTCTCCCACAACTTAGGGGGTCATTTTGGGTGTTAACAAATTGGTGCCGTTTTCGGGGAAAGAAAATTAGTCCCATCGTCCCTCAAGGAATGCCAAAGGTTTCAGATATGAAATACTGATGGTGAACAGTAGTCAGACATCGATAAGGTTATACCATTCACCTGGTGACTCCACTCAAGAGAAATTTCAGTACGAAGGTGACCCCACTGGGGAGATCGGTGATCTTGTATCGGAATTGAGATGTTGAAAGATTCTCATGGTAACTCCACTGAAGAATGAGTGCATCTGCCTTAGACATGGAAGAATCAAGATCCAGGTATCAAAATGTCAATCTCTTCAAAGAAATCTTGTACTTCTGTATCAGTCCCCTTTTACCTTTATGTATATATATCAATAAAATGTTTCTCCACCAAAGACCTCTGGGTTAGGGGAAAACCTCATTTGTATATCCCTCTCTAAATCTCTCAAATGTATATCCTCCTTCGACCCATAGCACTGATCCCATCGTTTCTTTTGAACCTTACAAGAGCCATATCCAGCCATCCAAATCCCATAAGAGTGAGGTTGAAGACGCTCTGTTCGGATATCCATCATCTATTTCGGGATACATATCTATTTCAGGATCATCTATTTCGGGATACATATCTACTTCAGGATCTTGCATGATCTATTTCAGGATATGCAGTCCAGTCACCAGTTTGATGCCTCCAGCACCTTATCCACCTTCTTCTAGCACCCGGGAGCCACTTTCCACAGAGTTTTAGCCCTCCTAAGCTGAAAGGCGCCCTCTTCTCACCTACTGACTGAGAAGGGCGCACTTGCTCACCTACCACTGCAGATTCACTCCAGTTACATTCAGTTAGCTCCGATTCTGATTGATTTCACTCCGATTTCACTCCTGACTGACTGTTTCACCTCCGATTGACCTCCAGTTCGATTAGGTGACTTGCTCTGACTCCAGTTAGCCTCCCATGCGCCCCCACTGAGCCTCCAGATCCTATATCAGTGCTACACACTTCAGTTACATTTATTATGATCAGTTAGACTCAGCTTGACACCTGGATGACTGGTTGTTGTGATTGATGAGCAACACCGATGATTGATGAGGACTCCTAGATTGAGTCAAGCTACTCCATTCAGTGATTCGAATGACCTCCTTAGGTAATTCGAATTGCTCTGTTCATTGTAACAGTTTGTATTGTAATTCATTCACCCTTTCTGGGATAGAGAGCACTGCTGCATGTTTTGCACAGTTTTGCACCATATTTTCTATGTTCATCTGTTGTGACTGATTTATTTGTTCATTAGATCTGCTGTGACTAACTTTACATGGTATCAGAGCCATTGCAGGAACAAGATCTCTTTTCTACAGGTGTTTATACAAGAAGATTTGACTGAATTGCTAAAAATTGCAAAACGTTTGGCATGAGATATCTCAAGGGCATTCGCTCCTGTGCATGCAAAGCTTGAAAAATACTCCAATACCACTCCAGAAGCTTGAGTTACCACATAATTCCTGGATCTGATACATTGGACCTATTCAACATTGCTTGAAATCCAATCCCAGGTGTGATGCAACTCTCAAAGGGTGGATTGTTCGACCTTATTGTGATTGTTCTTATGTGATTTGCAGGTTAATTATCTCCTCCAAGTGCACTCGCTACATTCTGCATGCAAGCTTCCCTACAGCATCTCCATTCGCTATAGTCTGCATGCAAGCTTCTTCTTCATCATTTGACTCGCTCCTAGCAATGGAATACTCTTCTTCAAAGCCTATCCTCACCCCATTCAATTATTTTGATTGGAAAGATGATATGGAGATCATATTACGTTCAAAAGGATACTACCGAGTCACTCTTGGTCTTGAATTGGAGCCAAACAATGTGGCAGAAAGAACCAAACACTACAATAAGCTTGATGAAGCTTACGGTCTTCTTTGTCTCTCCATATCCAAAGATCTTCACTTCCATCTCAGCGGATTGAAGACTCCAAAGGCCATATGGGAGCAACTTGAGACACTATTCGGCAAGCAGGATGAGCTTAGGGCTTTTCAATTAGAGAATGAATTGATTGGCCTTAATCCTGAGAATTTCGAGACCATCAATGAATTCTTCACAAAATTCAAGAACTTGAACTTGCAATTGAAGAACAGTGGTGTTATCAAAGAGGATAAACAGTTGATCCTCTCCATTCTAAGCAAGCTTGGGAAAGATTATTCGGTATTTGTCTCCACTTTCAATTCCGGTCGGCTAACTACCCCGAATTGGAAGATGCCTACCTTGAATGCCTTCATTGAGTCCGTTACGAAAGAGCATGACAAGTTGATTCAAATGGGGTCCATAAGCTCCAAAGATTCAGCCCTATTTGTTCAAGGACCCAAGATTTCGAATGGTAAAGGAAAGCCAAAGAAGGAGAAGCCCAAATTCGAGCCTCACAAGCAAAAAGACAAAGGCAAGCAAACGGATGCACCATCCAGTTCGAAATCCAAGCAAAAGGGCAAAGAAGGTAACCAAAAATCTAAATGTACTTATTGTAACCGTGGATTTCATCCCGAAAGTTCATGTATGAAGAAGACTATAGATCAAATGGCCCTCCTTTTGGAAAAGAACAACATAACCCTTCCTGACGGTGCAAGGAAGAAGGATCGGAATGACGATCATGAAAGAGGACAAGCACTCATGGCAACGGTTTCAAAGCCCACTCTCTTGATAGATTCGGGTGCATCAAATCATATGGCTGCAAATATTGATTCTTTTTCCTCATTCGATCCAAACAGCTCCATCCCCATCCATTTGGGAGATGACTCAAAAATTTCTTCAAAGGGCAAAGGTACGATTCATGTAGATCATGGATGCTTTCAGAATGTTCTCTATGTGCCTTCCTTAGCTTCGAATCTCCTTTCTGTGTATCAAATGACACATACTGGTGATCCAAAGAAAGTCACATTCAGCCCTAATACAGTTGAAATTTCTGATATCAAAAGTGGAAGACTAGTTGCGGTTGGAAAGGCAAACCACACTGCTAAATGTTATGAGTTTTCGCACTTTATTCCGCTTGCAAAGCCCACTGCTCTTCGCACACATGGTAATGAGGTTAGTAGGCTTTGGCATGAAAGATTTGGACATCTAAATTATAAGTATTTGCTGCTGCTATCAAATAAATCCATGGTTGATGGGCTTCCACAACTCCGTTCCTCGAAGGGAATATGCTCCGGTTGCATTATTGGGAAGCACCCCGAGCACAGATTCGACCGCGGCAAGGCTAGCAGAGCCTCTACTATTTTGGGATTGATCCATTCTGATATCAGCGGTCCGCTGCCCCATATGTCATTAAATGGTTCAAGGTATGTTTTGACATTTATTGATGATTATTCTCGCTTTACATGGGTATTCTTTCTCAAAAACAAGTCAGAAGTGCTTGGAAAATTCAAGGATTTTAAGGCTTCTGTTGAGACCACCACTGAGAGCAAGATCAAAGCTCTTAGATCTGATAATGGTGGGGAATATATCAAGTCCGAGTTGCTGCAACTTTGTGCCCAAAGCGGAATCAAGATCCAACATACAGTTCCCTACACACCCCAGCAGAACGGTGTAGCGGAAAGGAAAAACCGGTCACTGAAAGAGATGGCTACATGCATGATTGAATCAAAAGGTTTGGCTGCAAATCTTTGGGCTGAAGCAATCAATGTTGCTGCATATATACAGAACCGTGTTCCACATTCATCCGTGAAAGGTATGACTCCTTTCGAAGCATTCTTTGGTCACAAACCGGATGTGTCAAATTTGAGAGTTTTTGGCTCTACTGCATGGGCTAGAATTCCTTCTGAGAAGAGACGAGCTTTGGATCCACAAAGTATCGAGTGCATATTGATAGGATATGGGGAAGAATCAAAAGCATATAAACTCATGGATATCAGATCTAAAAAGATATTCATAGAGCGTAGTGTGCAGTTTGAAGAACCGCTTCAAGAATTGCAACTAGTTGAGGAGAAAACTGCCGATTCACCGCCTTCACCAGAAGAAGATTCGAGCAGCGATAATGAAGGTATGAGTTCTGATATTTCTGATATTGTAGCAGCATATGATGATCATGACATATCAGGTTCGGAATCCGACCATTCAGATCCCCCTCAGTTACCAAAGTGGGCCCAAAATACTCTACAATCTGCTGGTTCGAATCTTGGAAATCCTGCTGATCCGAGACGAACAAGAGGAGACTTTCAAAGGGCAGGTATGGCTCTTTCTATTGCTGATCCATTTCTTCCTGAGATTTGTTATTTGATGGCTGGTTCAGATCCCCAATCATATTATTCAGCCCATCGAGATCCGAGATGGAAAGATGCCATGGATGAAGAGTACAGTTCTCTTCAAAAGAACAATACATGGGAGCTAGTTTCTCTTCCACCTGGAAGAAAATTAGTGAAGTGTAAATGGGTCTACCGTACTAAAGTTGCTGCTGATGGCACTATCAGCAAATATAAAGCAAGGTTGGTGGCAAAAGGTTTTTCCCAAGTCCAAGGAGTGGACTACACAGAGACCTTTGCACCGGTTGCAAAGATGGATTCCATCCGCCTTGTTTTAGCTATTGCCGCATCCAAGCACTGGGAGGTGCATCACATGGATGTGAAGAGTGCATTTTTACATGGAGACCTTGCTGAAGAGGTCTATATGCAGCAGCCAGAGGGTTATACATCAGATCCATCATTGGTTTGCAGATTGAAGAAGTCTTTGTACGGGTTAAAACAGGCCCCAAGAGCTTGGTACGCAAAGATGGACTCCTTCCTTCTTTCTCAGAATTTCCAAAGATGCAAATCTGATCCGAATGTCTATCTTCAGCGAGTTAAAGGTAATTTGTTGGTTATTGTACTTTATGTTGATGATCTGCTTATTACTGGTAGCACACTTACTTCAATAAACAAGCTAAAAACTGCCCTAAATCTAGCTTTTGACATGAGCGATTTGGGCTTGCTGAGTCACCTTTTGGGCTTGGAGATAGCTCAAAATTTCGATGGGATCACTATATCTCAGCAAAAATATGCTTCCGACCTGTTATTGAAGTTTAATATGGCTGAATGTAAGGCAGCCCCGTTCCCATTCCTCTCAGGAATCAGTCTTGAGGAGGGAGATTCCACACCGCTTGCAGATTGCAGTATGTATCGACAGTTGATTGGTTCACTACTTTATTTGACACATTCACGGCCTGATATCTCATATGCCGTGAGTGCCGTGTCAAGATATATGCAGCAGCCACATGAGCTTCATTGGCGAGCAGCCAAGCGGATCTTGCAGTATGTGCAAGGTACGAGACAGTTTGGCATACATTATGCTGCAGATTCTGAGCTAGATTTCATTGGTTTTACTGATTCAGATTGGGCAGGTGATAGCATTGATCGGAAGTCCACTTCCGGTTATGTTTTCATGATTGGTCATGGTGCTATTTGCTGGTCCAGCAAAAAGCAAGCAGCCATTGCACTTTCTTCAGCAGAGGCAGAGTATCGAGGGGCAGTCAATGCCTGCATTCAGGCAGTTTGGTTGCAGGGTATTCTTTCCGAGTTTGGTTTTGGTGGCACTACTTCGACTGTTCTATTTTGTGACAATCAAAGTGCTATCAAGATCTCCACAGATCCAGTTCAGCGGCAGAGGACCAAGCACATTGAGATTCATATGCATTACATTCGACAGTTGGTGCATGACCGCACCATCATTCTGCAATATTGCCCTACTGATGAGCAAATTGCAGACATCTTCACCAAGAGCTTCACTGAGAAGAAGTTCTCTTACCTCCGTTCACTGTTGGGGGTGAGTTCCATCATGGTGGAGACAGATTGATTCATTATTATGCTTTAGACTTGAGGGGGGGCTTTCTTCCCACTGGGTTTTCCCTCTTTCCTCACTTAGTTTATTTTTCAGCATTTTTTGGATTATTGTATTGGGGTGACCTTTGGTCTTAGTTACCAGGGCCCCACATTATTTTAGTTGGCACATCATAGTCTAGCTTGAGGGGGGGTGTTCGGATATCCATCATCTATTTCGGGATACATATCTATTTCAGGATCATCTATTTCGGGATACATATCTACTTCAGGATCTTGCATGATCTATTTCAGGATATGCAGTCCAGTCACCAGTTTGATGCCTCCAGCACCTTATCCACCTTCTTCTAGCACCCGGGAGCCACTTTCCACAGAGTTTTAGCCCTCCTAAGCTGAAAGGCGCCCTCTTCTCACCTACTGACTGAGAAGGGCGCACTTGCTCACCTACCACTGCAGATTCACTCCAGTTACATTCAGTTAGCTCCGATTCTGATTGATTTCACTCCGATTTCACTCCTGACTGACTGTTTCACCTCCGATTGACCTCCAGTTCGATTAGGTGACTTGCTCTGACTCCAGTTAGCCTCCCATGCGCCCCCTCTGAGCCTCCAGATCCTATATCAGTGCTACACACTTCAGTTACATTTATTATGATCAGTTAGACTCAGCTTGACACCTGGATGACTGGTTGTTGTGATTGATGAGCAACACCGATGATTGATGAGGACTCCTAGATTGAGTCAAGCTACTCCATTCAGTGATTCGAATGACCTCCTTAGGCAATTCGAATTGCTCTGTTCATTGTAACAGTTTGTATTGTAATTCATTCACCCTTTCTGGGATAGAGAGCACTGCTGCATGTTTTGCACAGTTTTGCACCATATTTTCTATGTTCATCTGTTGTGACTGATTTATTTGTTCATTAGATCTGCTGTGACTAACTTTACACGCTCTCCCGGTACATACTCCTTTTCTTGCCAGATCTCAGCTGTGATATGGCCCTTTGAAGTTGCCCCTTGTTATCCATGACTATCCTAGCAAATACCACAAATACCTGCCTAGATTTGATGGAGAATCCGAGAGCCTTACTGCCGAGAAACATCTCCAAGGCTTTGAACATTTTATTGATCTCTTTGAAGTAGAGCATGATGATGTTTGTATGAGGACTTTCGCCCAATCTTTCCAAGGGGATGTCAAACAATGGTTCAACCATTTGCAACTTGGGTCTATAGATACATGGCAGAGGTTTTCTGATGTTTTCCTGGAATTTTGGGGTAAGAGAAGGTCACGGGACCTAATTCTTTCATATTTTTACTCCATGAAAAGACAAGAAGGAGAGGCCATGTCCATCTTTAACAGAAGGTTTTCAAGATTCTATTACGATATGCCAAGGGAAATTCAGCCCCAGAGAATGCTGCTAAGTTACACTATGAGTCTATCTTTCCTCCAGATTTATCTTTTCTTCTTTTGGAAAGCAGGTCTACTAATTTGCAACATATGTTCCTCTATGCTTTGGAAGTTGAAGACCATGTTAGGATGTCTAGAAAATTATTAAGCAAAGGTAAGGATGAAAGGATTGAAGAAGAAATAATATTTGAAGAGAGGCACGAGCAAGGAGAAGTTGCTCTGCATCCTTGTTTTTCCTCGGATGCACAGGGAGATGACCAGACTGGCGAAGTGCCACTAGAAGGTAATCATGATGTGTTTTATGTAAATTGCGATCAGCCTACTAAATTTCCTGTTGGTAATGGTTTTGAAGAGGAGTTCAGTCCACCTAAATATGACAAATATGAAGGGGATTGCTTGGAAAAATTAATAAGTTTTTTTGAGATTGACAATGAGAAAAACGACCTAGTGTGCAATAAATCTCAAGAAACGGAGGTTTTCCTAGAGGGAGCTTTTCTTGCAATACATTTGAAGATCGGAGTGTTATGTCTTTTGAAACCCAAGAAGAGCTACAGTTCTATGAGACTTATGTACATGGAATTGAGTGCCCAATATCTCCTACGAGTCAGAGCTTTTAACCTATTGAGCTATGCATAGAAACAAATCTCCATAATGGTATGGATGTTTCATCTGAGTATTGTCATAAAAACCTAATCCAGGTACTAAACACAAAGGACAAAAGAGAGGAGTATACCATTTGGAATCTTTTTGAAACTCAGTTTGGTAAATTGCTAATGGAATTGTAATTTGAGCAGCCTTGTTGTAGCTTAGATGATGTGAGCAATTAGGAAGAACCAGGTTAAGATTCTCTCATGATTGGTGTTAAAGAAATAGGAATCTTTCATTCTTTTAAAGATCCTTTTGCTAAATTGCTGGAATCATCAAAAAAGATGGGATTCGTGTTATTCAAGAAGGAAAGAATTGAAAAATATTTTCAGTCGGAGTTATCATTTGCTGAATTCCTCCTTCAGGCCAGAGAGGTCGACTGCAAATTTCGGTCAAGAAGCCATTTGCTTGACTGGATTCATTAGAAGTATGAGATCACCTGAGTTTCCCTTTATGCTCAGCGAATAGGGTAGGATCATTTGTATATAAATAAGCTTGCAGGTCAAGCATTTGCAATTATTCTAGTTAGCAGTTTGTGCGTTCAGCTTGCAGCATTTTCAGAAAAGTTCAATATGTTTTCATATTTAGGTTGTTGTTTTCAGGGTTGGAAGCCACCCAATGGATCAGGCACTTGGTCTGCAGGTTCTTTGCTACCTCATAGGGAGGATAGAATCCTTGGTTGGAGCCAGTTGTTAGCACCTATTTTTCACAGCGTTGGTATGGAGGTGAAATGAAGGGATAGCCCTAAAACTTTTGATAAAAAAACCTGGGATTACCTTTGTTTTTCCATAAATAGGTGCTAAAGGGACAAAAAAGGATGAAAAAGGGGAGCATATTACTATGGTTTAAGAGAATATTGCACTAGGTATACTGCAGGAAGGTCCACACCGTCGGATGGGTGCAAGAGAGAGATCTGCGGCTATCATTGATCATCGCATAACCAAGTTGCAGATGGAATAGAGGCATGAGTGGTTGCGATGGGCAGTACCGTCAGACATATGGAAGCCGGAGGAAACATCTCAAAGACTATAAGAGGTGAGTAGTATCATTTTAATAACATTGCGATGGTGCCAAGATGTAAAGGTAAGTGTTCGGCCACGTGGACGATCCGGAAAAGGGAGAGGGGTTGCCTATGGTCAAGACCAAGGGTCCCGCGGTAATGAATGAAATGTGACTAAGTAAATGGATGAGATTGCCCCTAATTAGATCGACGGTCCTAGATGATCGTCGCATCCAGAAGATGCATGTCAGAAAAGGAGAAGGTGGAAACGATGGAGAAACCCACCGAACAGGTGTCAGAGCCAGAGTCCGTCGCGAAGCATGGAGGTGGTATGTACCACCACTTTGGGGTGTTCACGATACCACTCCACAGACATGTGGTGCACGGACGATGGCAGACAGATGGTAGTTGTCAAATCAAGCGGTTAAATAGAGGCCAAATCTAATGACGGAGATCGGTGCTTGTGGAACCAACGACAGAGATCGTTAGACAACTGACAGGAAAGATTAATGGATAAGGAAATGAGGCTTGTATATATATAGTCGTCAGTGGTTAAAGGTGACATTTTTCCCAAAGCCTGTCAGGATCAGGGGTTTCAGGTCACAAGGCGACAGGATTTTCTGAAGCGGCCGGTGCAGGAAAAGACCTCAGGTGTCACTGATAGACCCTGTTGAGTTCACCCCTTTGGTGATATCAGCGCGCCTACCACAAAATGACCATTCTGAGGTTCCCCCTAGGCACGTCGGTCATCACCTTGTTTCGCCAAATTCCCACTGAAAGTAGGCAAACCTATGTGAAGGTTGCCTTGCTAACCCTTATGGGTGTTCAAGGGAAAGAATTATCCACCTAGAGACAAAAGTGGATTGATACCAGACTCCCAAGTGGGACAGTATCTGACCAAAGGTATCCACCTGCAAGCAATAGGCTCCTCATGTACTAGTGACTTCAGGCCTCGGCCCCAGATAGGGAGAAGGGATTGAGACAAAGAAATAGTGAAGACATCGACCCCATCCATACCGGGGCGAGAGTATTATTCTAAAGGAAATATAAACATGCTAGTGAGAGATTATACTTGTATATAGGTCTCTCGTTGATCATTTTCCCTTTGTAGCGTCTGTCAAAGGTACGTTTCCCTCTGAGCTAGGAGGCTTTCCAAAGAGGCTCGTCTTTATTGATCAGATGGGAGTTTCCTCAGTAGGAACCACCAGAACCTCAGAAGGTAAAGGAAGTCGACCGCCAAATTTGGAGGCACAACGAGCACTGGGATGAGGCTAGCAGACGTGTTGGCTGCGGTTCGGTCGACGATCGAGATATAGGCCTGAAGCAGTGGGTGATAAAAATACAGGTAGAAAGAGAATTACTCATGGAGACTATTGGGTAGCCTAAGTTGGCTGCGAGGATGATGTGACTCATGTCCTTCGTCATGTGGGAGAAAATGTGAGGCTAAGTATTGTGATGCAGGTGAGATCATAGGGATAGGCGACTTAAGGAATCATGGTTACTTGATTTAGAAAATGTGAGGCTAAGTATTTCCAAGCGTGTTGCATGCCAGCTCGAACCTTGGGAATCATGGTTACTTGATTTAGGAATCCGATCGAGTTATCATCGCAATTATAGCCAACGTAGCCACTGTCATCATCATAGCAGTTATGGATATGGTTTTCACGTCCCTTGTCTGAAGTTGGTATATGGGAAAGATGGTACACCTGGCAGTTCAAGCATCTTTTCTATTGGGATTGGATCATGGATAAAGGGCAGGAATTCGAAGTGGTGTTCATGCCAGAGAAAACATGGGCTGAGGTGGAGGAAAAGCATACTCTTCCATCTCTTATGGTACTTGACCTCATAGAGTCCAACTCTGCTAGTGAATACGAGGAGCTTGATGGACAACAAGTGTCCAAAGAAGCTCGACCACACAGGAGGGAGAAAAATCCTAGGACCAAGCAGGTCAGCCAGCTAGACACAGAAATGGTTCACGATTTTGTAATATCCATTGAAGAAGCGACACCTATCCTTCCGGATGATGCATCGCAGACTGACAGGTCATTGAAGGTGGAATATTTCTTTGACTTGCAAGGTCAGTTGTGAACCCAGTGTTGAGATGGCCCTCTATCTATGATATTCCGTTCCCTATCTTAATCGGTCTGTTTTGAACATGACACACATGTAATATTCCTGAAATTTTTGGGCCAATGTGGTGTCACTCAGATGTAACTCTTTTTGGTTTAGATGAGTCGACCAAGAAGACTCCCGACATCTATATATGTGATCTAATAGAATGATAAAGGGTTGAAAACTTTATGGGAATTTTTGTGTATTGTTCTGTAAGACATTTTTGAGTTATATTTTGAATAAAGATTTGCAGAGCTGAGCCAATGTTTCTCAGGGATTCTTGTGTAACTGGTCTCGTAGTCTGTTCCTTCTTTTTCCATGTGAATTGTGTATCTCTCATTGTTAATTCTAGCCTGTAACATTCTTTCATACTTGGTGTACTGTGATAGATAAGTAGAATTCATAGAAATTATGCTCTACTTGTCTTTTTCCAAGTATTCCACCATTAATTCTCCGCTAAAATTGATATAGGATTCATCATTGTATGCCTTATGTCAATGGATTGTTTCTTTCTCTTATGTTTCACCAATTAAAATCACTTTGACTACGAGCTGTTTGCTATCTCACCCCTGTTTTAATGTATTTGTGAAACATTTGTAAATGGATTTTCAGAGTTTGTTTAAATGTGACTCCATTGCCCAAATAGAGATTCATATGTTTAATCCAAGCTACGTTTAAACCATTTGGTTTCCAATAGAAATATGATCTTTTGTATTGTTGCAATTGAATATCTTGAATGATGAATGCTGGTGCATGTTTTCATTATTGACAACTTTGATTATTCCAATCTTTCATAGATCTGTAGAGAGAGCCCTCTCAGACTAAGCTGTGTCAGTAGCTTAAGTCTAAAGATTGGTTAGTGGTTATCCGTCTGGTTCCACCTGTATGTCATTCAAATTTATAACATGAGTAGCGTCGTGTACATACTTTTTCAAAATAGAAATATGAAATACATTATGCATTTTTAAGTTAGGTGGTAAAGCTAACTCATACGCAACTGGCCCAATCCTGGATAGGATTTCAAAGGGTCCACAACACTTGGGTGCTAACTTAGCACACTTTTCCACCTTGAATGAACTTTTCATGGGTTTTACTCTGAAAAACACATGCTCACCTACCTGAAACTCCTTCTCAGTTCGTTTCATATCTGCATAATGTTTCTGCCTGTCTTGTGCAATTTTTAAATTGACTTGTACCTGTTTCATGGTTAGTTCCATTTTTCTCAACAAATCTGGTCCTAATACCAACCTGTCAGCAGGGTTTCTCCACGAAATAGGAGTATTGCATTTTCTCCCATACATAATTTCAAATGGGATAAGTTTAGCAGAAGCCTGATAATGATTATTGTAAGCAAATTCTACTAAATGCAAATAATCTTCCCATTTATCCAGTTGATCTTTAACATAGATTCTAAACATATATTCTAAAATTTGATTCACTCATTTTGTTTGTCCATCGGTCTGAGGGTGAAAAGAAGTACCAAAATTTAACTTAGTATTTAACCCTTTAAACAAAGGCATCCAAAACTTACCAGTAAATTTCAAATCTCAATAAGAGATTATTACCTTAGGAAATCCATGCAGTTTGAAAATCTGTTTCATAAACACGTCAGCAATATCAAGGGCTTCATACGTAGGTTTTACATGAATAAAATGAGCTTCCTTACTCAATTTATCCACCACAACCATTATGGAATCATGCTTCCTTTGATTTCTGGGTAACCCTGTAATAAAATCAATACTAATTACCTTCCATTTCCATTCTGGGGCAGGTAGTGGCTGCAACAAACCAGCTGGATGCTAATGTTCAACCTTAACTTGCTGACAGTCAAAACACCTGGCTATGTATTCAGCCACCTCATTCTTCATATTTGGCCAAATGAAATCTTTCCTCAACATAGTTATATTCTTTTGGTAACCAGGATGTCTTGAATAAGGACTTTTATGCAATTCATCCAGAATTAACAGCTTCACCTTAGGTACATTTGTCACATATAGCCTATTCTTATACACTATTAAACCTTTATCATTTAAACTGTAATCTGTTAGCATATTTTTTGATACACTTTCAACAACCTTTTTCTGTAATTCTTGATAATTTTTATCAATGTTCACTCCTTCCAGCTGAATTTCCAAATTTGTTTTGTAAGTGCTGATGGCTGCCACAAAATCTATTTTTTCATTTCTGCTCAAAGCATCCGCTACTTTGTTCTCTTTACATTTTATATGTTGAATATCGAAATCATAGTTGCTAAGGAAGGATAACCATCCAGCTTTCCTTGCTTTTAGATTAGGTTGATCCAACAAATACTTCAAGCCTTTGTTGTTTGTCATTAACGAGAATTTTCTGCCTATTAAGTGATGGCACCACATCTTCAAAGCATGTATAACAGCTTTCAACTCCAAATCATGGGTCGTATAGTTCTTCTCATGAAGCTTTAACTTCCTTGATTCATACACAATTACATGTCCTTCCTGAGTTAGAAATCCTCCAAGGCCATCATTGCATGCATCAATGCAAACAATGAAATCCTTGTTTGGATCAACAATTTTCAAAATTGGTGCCGTTGTCAACAGTTCTTTCAACTTTTTAAAGTTGTCTTCACATTTCTGATCCCAAACAAACTGATTCCCTTTCTTCTGTAAAGAAGCGATGGGACTTGCAATCCTGGAGAATCCTTCAATAAAATTCCGGTAATAACCAGTGATTCCCATGAATGACCATACGCCAGTCACATCTTTAGGGACTGGCCATTCGCTGATTACTCTTATCTTATTAGGCTCAACTACGATTCCATCCTTAGATATCACATGCCCTAGGTATTGTATCTTATCTTTGAAGAATTCACACTTACTGAACTTAGCATAAAGATTATGATCTCTTAAGACTTGTATAATTATTTGTAAATGCTCCTCATGTTCTTCTTTTGTCTTGGAGTAAATCAAAATATCATCAATAAAAAGAATTACAAATTTATCCAAGTATTTATGCAAGTGTAGTACGCCTCCTTTAGGTTCATCCTGAACTGAACCTGAAAATCAACCACTTGATACAAAAGAGATTATAAAGCATAATGACTAGATAAATAAATTAAATAAATAAATAATTTAGCAAATTAAAACAAACCATAACCTATCACCATCTTGTCCACTGCCGTCCGCGTGTTCCGTAGGATCCCTACAGCAAAGCTCGTTTAACCATAGGAGAAGCAACCATTAGCACCCAACCATAGGCTCATGCTCTCAGTCGCATGGCCTCCCCTGAGCTTTGGGTCATAGAGCTCACACAATAATCAAGAAATTCAGCTTGGGATTCCCCCCCATTAAGATTTCCATCCAAACCCTCGATAGCAGCAATTCATGAGGTAACTCAAAATTACGATAGTCATCCAGGGTCTGGGTCCTTTACCTATTCCCAATTCCTTCCTTATAAAGTAAAATCTCATGCAACACATGTCGCTTCATCCATAATTATTTATTTTATTTAAATTATAAATAAAAACAACTCACCCATCCAAGTGTCAGCTTTTCTAGGAGATGCACCAACATTCCTAAGTTTCCTCATATTTGTCCCCTAGACATTTCACTTAACTCCTAGATATGTGGTGTAGGTGGGGTTGACTAGGTGTCCATGCCTAGGATTCCATTTTGCTCCTAAATAAATATTTTTAATATTTTTAAATAATAGGAAATATCCTTTCATGTGCAATTGCCTAAATAACACTTAATATTATTTAAATGCCAAAGTAATCTTTTATGTGCAAATTCCTAAAGTACTCAAATGCATTTCTAAGTAATGTTCTAGGTGCAAACTTATATCTTTTTATGCAGTTAAGTTTACCAATCATTTTCAATAGGATCTCGGTGACGCACCATTGGGCCACCCCGTTCCTTAATTTCATTTCCCTGACATGGCACCACTCCGTTGGGTCCAGTCATCCATAGTTTCCATTCCTCGGCAAGGTACCACATCGTTGGGTCCTTGCGTCCACTCTTTCCATTCTCGGTAGGGTACTGCACCGTCGGGCACTTCTGTCGTCATCCTTTCGTTTTGACTTGTGGGAACTTCATGTAGGGATTTCACAAGCCGTTACCTTCCATCCTCCATCTACACGCTATAGGGACTAATGGAGCTGAGGAGTGAGTCCGTTCTCACTACGTGCCCCCCAACTCATACGTGACCAGCTCCATTGTGGCCCACTGTGTACTCCCTCACGCTTTCCTCTTGAGAAAGTGGATCAATGCTTATCTTCTCAAGCGTGGTATTCCGTCGGAAGTCGACATCGTTGTCGCTCTCGTTGTGTGTGATTTATCCATACTATATAACCCTTCAATTCCTTTGTGTGTCCGTCGGTGAACTGTTTCACCTGTCGCTACACACATTTCTCACAAACATATCTTAGTAGTACTGTCCTCAATTATCATAATTTGATTAATCAACCTGCTACTTTGTTAAGCATTTATATTTTACTAATAACACAATACATTCTTCTAATTAACAAGGTGTTTCGTCAATATGTACTTCTTTTGTTCTCATCACATAATTGATCATACAATTGGTCGTTTAAGCATCATTTGCATACACATGTAACACATTTTTCATAATCAAGCCAATCATTAAGCACCATGCAATTACTCCTTTAATCCAACTATCCAACTCCACATAACATCAAGGGGTCGTTTTATTAATGTTTCAATCAGTCGGGTCACTCAATAGGTGCCTCAAGGTCTGCAGTAGTGTAGGGGCACTACATACACCTCTAATTATTTAGAACTTCATCCCGAAGTTTAGAATAAATGCGGAAATATATGATGCATCTCAGTTGCATCCTCCCAAGTCGCAGAGCTAGGACTGTAACTGTCCCACTGTACTTTGACTTCATCAATCAAGGCTAATCATTAAGCAAGATGTAATCAATTAATTATCCCACTCCACACATATAATTTTATTCCTTAATTCATTTATCAATTAATGTTGTCATTCACATCTTCTGGTTTTCATCAATCATTTAAGACATAACAAGGCTCAAGAGACCACTATATCAAAGTTGTTCATCTGGGTCACATGACAGGTGCCCTTAAGGTCCACAGTCATTCTAGTCATTAGTTTTCTTTTTCATCGAACATGGTTCCAATACATCCTCAGGAACTTTGCATTATAACAATTAAATAATCTTCAGTCTCAACTAGATTTCCGATATCTCTTATTCATTCACAAGGGTCTACGATGTCCAAAATTTCAACAAGTTGCATTGCGTCAATAGACACCCAATAGCATAATAAATCCGAGCAAGGTTTTAAATCTAGTTCGTTATCCCCCCTCCAAGATGAGAAGGTAAACATCATAAAATATGCGGTAAGATATAATCACGGTTTTAACTTATCAGGAGAGACCCTCAAATTGCCCCAAATCCAAATTCCATAAGACTGCTTCCAAATCCCCAAATGTCGGTTCTCAATTCGATAGGATTCCCAGGGTCGGAACTTAACGGTTTAGTTGAACATATTAAAATTTATCTCCTAGTCCTTTCATCAATATCATTACTCGAGGTTAACGATATTATCACATCCTTACCTCCTTTCATCATTCAAGTTGTCATAAGACCACTTCGTCAGTTTCATCAATTCGTACAATGTGTGTTTTCTTAACCCCATCAAGTTCCATCTCGAGGGCTAGTTCTCATTTCATCAAGTTTGATTATGACCTAAGGTTAGTTTCATCGTGTCCGGTTTATTATGCTAATTGTCTCCATACTTTTTTTTTTACGAAACATTGTCTTCATTTGACCATTTCGATATCGTGGTTAAATTTCAAGTTCGTAGTCCTGAGTTTTCGTAAATGGTTTTGTCATAATGCAAAATGCATGTCGTTGAGTTTAGCTCATCATACCAATCACATTGATATCTTGTTTAAAATTTTAAGTTCGTTTTTCTCCCTTGACAATCTCTTAAAGTATCGTCAATCTAAGTATCCTGGTGTCTTTATCGTTTAAACAATTATCAATTTTCCGTCATTTTAGTAAATTCACTAATTATATCCATCCACTTGTATTCTCATCACGGCCATGTAGGAAAGGTTTAAAATGTCTCCGGTCTTTGTTCCTTTTTCCGGGTGTATTGTCCTTGGATTTCAAATTTATGCTATTGTTACTATCTCTATGCAAATAATTTATGTTATTGTTACTATAACTATCATTAACACATTAACACAAATTTTCCTAGTCATATATATAATTGTTGACTACTGTGTATATATATAAGTACACATAGATATGATAGGATTTAGATCAATATGAAGTTCATATACAACATAAACATGTTCTCCCTTTTTTGGGGGGGGGGCTATCTATAACATACACAACTTTCTCCAAGTCATATATATATATGTATATATTCTTCTCGACGTAATGAGCTATAACATAATAATTCCCTTTTAATAATAACTATTTTTAACACATAAATAAATGTAACATACCTCGTTATTTAGTCATTTCTTTTTAACTATCTCAGGTAATGGGACGATTTCAACCAACTGGTGGACAAGTGATAGTCAGTCGACGTCTAAGAGTCAAACACAAACAATTAATCTACACCTGGCTACTAGTCATCATCTATACCCATTAAGTCATACTCCCGGCACTGATTACACTTAGTGGAGATCGATGGTGAAGGGGAATATGTGTAAACTTTTGTACACAGACATATAGCATCAGAGCTCTTAAACTAAGGCACACAAATCTTCATGATCGCCCAACCACGATGTTTATGTGATTTTCACTATCTGTGAAGGATTCCTAAATGCGATCAGCCAATATCATAGAATATAATCAAGATTAACATCTGGAAATGCCCTTTTGGAGTAATGAGTATAAATTTTAACTTACAGTAGGTGATTTCAACATGGCAAACAAGATAAAAAAAATCGATAAGTAAATAGAACACTGATTTTTGGGTAGGATTACATTCATGCATATTGATTCAGTAGTCTTCACTTATACTATTATTTGGTTTCATCATATCTTTCGGGAAGATCTCCCTTAATCCAATTGTTGACTAGATAGTCATACTCGACTGAAGTGTGGCTTCTTAACACCACTTTGTTAATCCAAGCAATCCATTAGCCAAATGGTCCATGAGGGTAGGTTCAATCTAAAACAATGCATGTGCTTGGGATTGATTCGAATTTTGAATTATGTAAAACCAAGGTATCATCAAACCATGAATAAGAATTCTATGAATGAATTTTAATTTTGGACAAGGGAACCGTACAAACAAGAACTATATCACTGTAAATCTATTTTTATTTTTTAGTTGTCAAGCTATATGGGTTATAAAATCATCTGGTGTAGATTTGCACATGCTTCCTTGATGGACCTTATCTCCATACGCTTTTGGTGCTCTGACGCTCATTTAGAGTGTGTGATGTGATATTGCATGATCATCCAACCAAGTGAGTTGTTTGAACATGCAAATTTCAAAACAGAGAGTTGAAGTGAAAAAGGAAGAAGCACTTCCAAAGTACACATCCTAAGATGTGGCTACCCACGGGAAGGTCTGACTCCCAAGTGAGGTGGAGTTCGGGGTTCGACCAATAACTCAGCTGAAGGGATTCGTGATGACAACCCACCAGGGTATAGAGAGATTACTTCCTAAGATTATGATCGTTGAAGAATCAGTATCTCCAGCTACCAGTGGACTTGACTGTCAGTCATTAAACGATACCAGTGGTAACTTGACTGTCAGTCATTAAACGTGACCCAAATCACGCCGAGATTACAGGAGTATGGTTTGGTTCGTTAGAAATTCATAATAACAGAAATTGGTTCTCATCCATTCGGTCTAAGATCAAATCTATGGAAGTAGTGGAAACTGGATTACAGTTCGATCGGTGGGGAAACAACCCTATCCAGACTTACGCAAAGCTTACAAGGATTTTAATATCCAGAAAGGGGCAAGGAACACTTACGTAATTTCTATTATCTGCTTAACTCTCATAATTCAACTCGGCGATGGAGAAGAATCACACGTACAGGGATATCTACTTCAGGATCAGAAGTATATCGGGATGTTTACTTTCATAAAACTACGGACGAGTTGTATGTGCCATCCTACAAAAAAATAACAAGCGGTTGGGAATGGCCAGCCAAAGTATTAACTCCTAGCTCTCTTACATCGATCTATCACCATCCATTAAATGAAAATATATAGTGCATGCAGAGATTTCAAGGTTTAACCTTAAGGCTGTGATCTACTATGATCATATGGGAGGATGTACAAAGTCTCTTTTTTTCCTTTTTTTTTTTAAACCACCATCTACTGCGATCAGAGAGACAAAGAGTTTCGCTTTTGAGTCACGATCAACCGAGATTGGACTGAGTGGTGTACAGAGTTCAGTAAAGGGAATATTTGGAACCAAATCTACAGGTTGAGCATGCATCTAGCTCAGGTATTAATCTAAGAATCTGAAACTTAAGGTTCTGCAGAGCCTTCAAAGTCCAGTTCAACTTAAACAGGTAGATCGGTTCCCATAATTTTCCAGCTAGTAAACGAAATCTAAGATTACAATCGAAGACAGTTTTTTTTTTTTTTTTTAAAGATTGATAAATGAATTAACATAATTCTTCATGAATGCAATGATTGGCAAGAACAAAACGCGAATCGAGTGATAAACGGCCATCAGGATTAAACATTTCACACAGTACAATATTGGGGATTGGCGTGAAGGTTTTAACCGAAACAGAGAATAAGTTTCAGATTTTATATAAGGAAAAGATCAATCCAATCTTCACAACAGATATCAAACTCCAGATTTGTGATATCAATATACTAATAGCGAACCGAATTTGAAATTTCCATATTCAAAAATAAATTATAATGACAATAATTAAACAGAAAACAAGCTCCTGATTTCATAATAAGAAGAGGTCAATTCGATATTCATAATAGATTTTAGTATTCATTCTTTCAGCTAATTACACGAGTACTCTAGAGTATAAAAAATTTAATGCGATATATGAACGTAAACCATAAAAAGAAACTGTCAAGATGCTTGTTCCAGCTATTGCTGATGTCTCCTAACGAATTGTCATCGATCCTCCAACGTTCAAGATTTATCAAAGACCCCTAAATAATATGAGTGTGGTGCCCTCAAGGATTAACCTAGCTCTGATACCAAATGTAGTACCCCTCCTTTAGGCTCTTCCTGAATCGAACCTAAAAATCAACCACTTGATACAAAAGAGATTAGAAAGCATAATGACTAGATAAATCAACTAAATAAATGAATAACTTAGAAAATTAAAACAAACCATAACTTGTCACCATCTTCTCCACTACCGTCCGCGTGTTCCGTAGGATCCCTCTAGCAAAGCTCGTTTAACCATAGGTGAAGCAACCATTAGCTTTGCCACCCAACCATAGACTCATGCTTTCAGTCGCATGGCCTCCCCTGAGCTTTGGGTCGTAGAGCTCACACAATAATCAAGAAACCCAGCTTGGGATTCCCCCCCACCAAGATTTATAGTGAAACCCTCAATAGCAGCAAGTCATGAGGTAACTCAAAATTATGATAGTCATCCAGGGTCTGGGTCCTTTACCCATTCTCAATGCCTTCCTTATAAACGAAAATCTCATGCGACACATGTTTCTTCATGCATAATTATTTATTTTATTTAAATTCTAAATAAAAACAACTCACCCATCCAAGTGTTAGCTTTCTAGGAGATGCACCAACATTCCTAAGTTTGCTCATATTTGTCCCCCAAAATTTCACTTAACTCCTAGTTAACATTTATAATATTTTTAAATAATCAGAAATATCCTTTCATTTGCAAATGCCTAAATAACACTTAATATTATTTAAATGCCAAAGTAGTTGTTTATGTGCAAATGCCTAAAGTACTCAAATGCATTTCTAAGTAATGTTCTAGGTGCAAACTTATATGTTTTTATGCAGTTAAGTTTACCAATCATTTTCACTAGGATCTCGGTGCCACGCCGTTGGGCCACCCGATTCCTTAATTTCATTTTCCCGACAGGGAACCACTCCATCGGTTCCAGTCATCTATAGTTTCCATTCCTCGGCAAGGTACCACATCGTTGGGTCCTTGCATCTACTCTTTCCGTTCTCGGCAGGGTACTACGCTATCGGGCCCTTTTGCCGTCATCCTTTCATTTTGACTTGTGGGAACTTCATGTAGGGATCTTAGGAGGTGTTACCTTCCATCCTCTGTCTACACGCTATTAGGGACTAATGGTGCTGAGGAGTGAGTCCATTCTCATTGCGCGGCCCCCAACTCGTATGTGACCAACTCCATCGTGGCCCACTGCATACGTCCTCACGCTTTCCTCTTGAGAAAGCTGATCAGTGCTTATCTGCTTAGGTGTGGTATTCCGTCGGAAGTCGACATCTTCGTCGCTCTCCCTGTGTGTGATTTATCCGTACTCTACGACCCTTCAATTCCTTTGTGTGTCCGTCGGTGAACCCTTTCAGCTGTCGCTACACACATTTTTCACAAACATATCTTAGTAGTACTGTCCTCAATTATCATAATTTGATTAATCAATCTGCTACTTCGTTAAGCATCTATATTTAACTCATAACATCATACATTCTTCTAATTAACAAGGTGTTTCGTCAATATGTACTTCTTTTGTTCTCATGACATAATTGGTCATACAATTGGTCATTTAAGCATCATTTACATACACATGTAACACATTTTTCATAGTCAAGCTAATCATTAAGCAACATGAAATTATTCATTTAATCAAAATATCCAACTCCACATAACATCAAGGGGTCGTTTTATTAATGTTTCAATCAGTCGGGTCACTCAATAGGTGCCTCAAGGTATGTAGTAGTCTAGGGGCACTACATACACCCCTAATTATTTAGAACTTCATACCGAAGTTCAGAATAAATGCGAAAAGCTATGACGCATCTCAGTTGCGTCCTCCCAAGTTGCAGAGCTAGGACTGTAACTGTCCCACTGCACTTTGACTTGATCAATCAAGGCTAATCATTAAATAAGATGTAATCAATCAATTATCCCACTCCACACATATAATTTTATTCCTTAATTTATTTGTCAATTAATGTCGTCATTCACATCTTCAGGTTTTCCTCAATCATTTAAGACATAACAAGGCTCAAGAGACCACTATGTCAAAGTTGTTCATCCGGGTTACATGATAGGTTCCCTTAAGGTCCACAGTCATTCTAGGGGCATTACAATAAGAAATTATTCATTAGACACATAAAAGATGTTGGAGCATTAGTTATCCCAAAGGGAATTACTACGAACTCATAGTGTCCGTATCGGGTTCTAAATGCAGTTTTAAAGATGTCCTCATCTTTAACTCTGACTTGGTGGTACCTAGACCTTAAGTCTATCTTTGAAAACACTGAAGCTCCACGTAACTGATCAAACAGATCATCAATACGAAACAAGGGGTATCGATTTTTAATGGTCATTTTGTTCAATTGACGATAATCGATACATAAACATAAAGAGTCATCTTTCTTCTTAACAAAAATTACTAGTGCTCCCCAAGGGGACACACTTGTCCTTATGTAATTTTTATCAATCAATTCCTTCAACTAGGACTTTAATTCATTTAGTTCTAGAATGTTCATTCTGTAAGGAGCCTTAGAGTGTGGTACCGCTCCTAGTACCAAGTCAATCGTGAAGTCCATACCTCTTTTCGGAGGTAATCCTGGAATTTCTTCCGGGAATACATCTGAAAAGTTTCTTAAAACAGGAATATCTTCTAGTTTAGACTGATCTTCTTTAGACTTGTTTTCATCATGAATTACATTTACAACAAACATCTGACAACCTTTTCTAACAGCCTTCTTGGATTGCATGGCAGAAATATGTCTAATAGAAGTCTTCCTAGGAATCCCCTTTACTATTTCAGTTTCTCCTTTATCATTAATGCAAGTAATGGTCTTTTCAAAAAAATTAACACAACTCTATGTGCTTCTAACCAATCCATACCAATCAGTACATCATAAGAATATAAAGGTAAAACATTCAAATTAACCTGTGTCTTTAGCTGACTCAAAGACATTTCACAACTTTTCACAAATTTTTCTACCTTCCTTTTTGTTCCTGTTGCTAACCGAACCAACCAAGATTTATCAAATTTATCCATTTTCATTTTGCAACATTTCACTAACTCAGGTGAGATATAACTTAGGGTTGCACCTGGATCAATTAAAATAGAAATAGGTTTATCTAATAGCATACCTTCCACTTCGACCATGGACACTTGATGATCCGCTTGTAGATTCTCCAAGGCTGCATTGATCCTGGGTATCTCTCTCTTGACATCACGAACTTAGGTTCTCCTTGTACTGTCTGGATGTTGTTGGTTGTCCTTTTCCGATTTGGACAATTTGATGCATAATGCGGTCCCTAACATTCATAGAATTTCATAGGTGCCTTCTGCTCAGTACCCTTTGCATGGTTTGGCATGTTCCTTGCATCTGACACATTCTGGGAATTGTTATGGTTTCTATCATTTCCCTGATATTTTCTGTTGTTGTAATTTTGTCTATTTTTTCCACTCTGTTTGTTGGAATTAAAACTTTTCTTCTTAGAATATGAGTTGTTCAGTTTGTTGTTTTTCCAGTTTGATGATCCTTCCCTCTTCATGTTATGTTTGAAACAAAAGTTAGCCTTTCTCATGGCCTCTTCCAGGGTTTTTGGATTATCTTACTCAATTCTGTCCTTTATGTTATATGGCAAACAACTCAAGAATATCTGAACCTTAGGCTTTTCCGCCACAAAGTAAGGTACATACCTCAGCAGGCTTAAGAACTTGCTGCATAATTCCTTCATATTGATGGAGCCTAACCTTAACTCATAAAATTCCTTGGCCTTTTATTCGTAATACTGTTCTGACAAATATTTCTTTTTAAAGTACTTCTTAAAAGTCTGCCATGTTACATTCCGCTCTTTAATTCCCTTAACTCACTTAATATCTTGCCACCATATATCCGCTTTACCAGTCAGATTGTAGATAGCCATTTTGGTTTTCAGAGTGTCTGAATAGTCATAGATGTGAAAATACTTCTTCATACCAGATAGCCATGCTTCGACTGCCTCACCTTTTTTAGTTTCACCATTGAAGGTGGGGGGTTTAATTTTCTTGAACTCCCCTAAAATCTGCTCGTAAGGCTTAGACTTCTTCCTTTTATACCGGTATCTATCCTCACTATTATCACTGGAATACTTATGCCTTTTTCTATTACCGTCCATCCCTGAAAAAGAACTGTTGTCAGAGTTCAGAATCTGTGTCTTTTTCTACAGCTGTGGGTAGGACATAGCCTCCGATTCAGAATTCAAATCTGGTTGCTTTCCCCTCCTATTATTCAACAATGTGTTTGTTAAGATCCGATTTAGCTCATCTTGAGCTTTCAGAATTATCCCATTTTCTTCTTTCACAGTTCTTATTTCAATTTTCATACCTTTGATTGCCTCAAGTATTTCTGCATTCTGATCTAATTCCACATACATACTTGCTTCCCGATCCTATTCATGCTGTTCAGGATTACTGTGCTGAGATTTACCTTCAGCACTAGCTTCAGGTCTTTCCATACCTACAAAATAATTAATACATCTGTACAACTAGTAAAAGGAAAATTAAGTCAGTAACCTATGCTTTATTAATTTTAGTAGTGATGCTTCTGTGAGTTGAGCCTGTTCAGGCCTAGTGTTTGAACTTGGGCTTTGATTCCACGGTGTAACAACCCTAAAAATTGCAAAAATAAAATAAAATTATACAAGTCATTAGTTGCTCATTTGACATGAAAAGAATAAGATCATTGATATAATCATCCATCAAGAACGATATTTATTATGATAATTAAGTTTCAGGAACTAGTGTGGTTAAAGTTTACATACTCTTGTTCATTTATTGTTTCCGTTCATAAAGAAAAGGATAGTGCTTCCTCTAAACATTGCTGACAAGGGGGAAACTGCAACTTAAAGAGGCTTACTTAGCTTTCAACGCTAAGGCTTTTGTATTGTGGTAACATGTCCAGGTTTACAGGTCTAGCTTTTATGCTCTTAAAGAGTTATCTCCAGATTTGTGCTTGAAGCTTTATAGTTATGGCCTATTAGCTTTGATTAGTGCAAAGAAAAAAAAAATAACATGCTTTCTGAATGTTGCAAGGGCTGCCGAAGTGATCTTTTTCAAGTTGGGCTAAGATGGTCATTGGTTGGATACAAGGTTTGTATAACATTCACCAAAAGATAAACATAAGAAGCAAAAATTAAAACTTGCCCAAACATAAAGGTATGGTTTATGCAAAAGGGATAAGAATTAAGGGTCTTCAAACTAGATGAGGTGCTTGAGCCTTGTGGCAGGGTGCAAAACCTAGGAGGTGATACAAAAGTGTTGACCCCCATTTCTCAATAAACAAAAGATGTTGTTGAAACTATGCAAAACAGGGGTAAGTATCTAACACTAGTGGAAAACAGTTCATAGTGGATGAAACCCTGCCAAGTGTCTAAGTACGAGGAAACCCTACCTCACAAGGGCTTGGGACTTAATGAAATCATTCGAATCATCAAGTAACCTGGTGGTGGGCGCTTTGCCTCTCGGCGGCCTCACCAGTCCGAGCATTGTGGAGGCATCAAGGAGATACACTAGCAGTTAGAGCCGCCTATTCAATCTCGGTCATGACCTTAGTGCTCAAGTATGAAATCGCTCTTCCCACTTTGCACTGATTCAATTCGTAGCAGTTTTGGCACTACCAAATGCTTTCGCACCAGGTCAGGGTTTGACCCCATGTTTCCATGTGGGTTGAAAAGGTTTTCCCGCGTCGTGGAGAAGGGTCTACAAGGAAGCAGATGGGTAACGACTTAACCGGTAAGACTCGATGGTGCTCTTGTCCCCCTTGTCGGCCATGTGTGTGGGTGTGAAAACAAATGGTCCTCCACAGTATAATACGTGAAGGAGAAGGGCTATGCATAGCTTGTGGGTTGATGTTTCAGTTGTTATATGGTTTTAATTTGTGTTTATGTCACCAGAGGGTTTCACTATGTAAAAGTAATTGGATTGTGTTATACTTAAATCTTTCTTTGAGAAGCTTACGCCTTAGGGGTGTAGGGTTACCTTTGGTCGGCCCGATGTAAAGACCCATGAATGTTTTCATGGAAGAAAAAGGATATTTATATAAGTAAAAGAAATTTTATTTTATTTCTTTGTTTCTGTTTGTGTAAACCAAGAAAGCATCTATGTGCCAATGGTTCTGTGTTTGGCTTCTGAAAATGCTTAAACTATTTCCGTCGATGGCTTCGCTACTAAAGCTTTGGTGGGTGCATGTTTACTAGGCTCGGCTATGGAATAAAAACAAAACCTTAATCGTGGTTGCTCAGAGTTCAAAAGTTGTAAAGCAATAGTTGAGGCGATTCTACAAATAACTAATAGAAAGGAAAACAACTCTGAAACTTCTACATAGTTAAAAGGGGGGTTTACAACTAAGTAGCGAAACTGCCCAAAAATATTAGAAAGCCTTGTGAGGGTAACCACCATATCGTCCCACTAAGGGGTTAGGTCCTAAGGGTAAAGGAAAGGTCGTAAATGGTCAGGTCTTAAAAGGATTAAAAACAATGTCCACGATTTTCGTACCTGTACTCATTCATTCCTACATAAATAGCAAGTTTAACAGATCTATGCAAAATCCACATATTTTAGTACTTTTATTCCTTCCCTTTTTGCAGCTGTTAGGATGTATATCTCATTGGTTAAATCTTCTACATTAAACATGTTGGCTTACTTGAGTGCATAGAGGGAACAGATCTTGTATGAAATATGCAGAATGCATGCACAAAGAAACATATCTCATTGGTTAGTTCTTTGTAGCATGATTTTGATGTGCATCATTCTTTTTTATTTCCACAGTTTAAAGCCTACAACTATATTTCACTTATGAATGAAATGAGAACACTTCATCTCATCTAATGTAAACTGCATTTGTCTATAATAGTTATGGGAATGCATTCTAGTTTATGCATGTAATCTCATTCATTTCAACTGTGCATATGTAGTTAATATTAACAATTTCATACTTGAATTCTAAATGGAGTTAAACTTACCTGTACAGTAAAGCGTAAATACACATAATATAGTCTGAATATCTACAACTGCAAGTGCTGTATATTTACTTTATAATTTATGTTACATCCAAAAGGAAAATATGCATATATAGATATTTACTGGACATTATTTTTGCAACTGTCAAAACAATGTACATCACTTAACTGTTTACTTCTACATGAAAAGAGTATACTTCTATCTGCACAAGCACTTATATTTAAGAGCATAAAAGCTAGACCTGTACTGGAGTACACCATCCTGTGGATGGCAGAAAAAATACAGGTAGACATATAAAATTTACCTAATAAAATTTCTAAACCAATTTTTAATTCATCTTACTATCTTTCATCATTTTAGAAACTATCTTAGAAACAAATGAATATAAGATTGCACATATAAAAACAGAAACAGAACCTGTTACTTTGACAGGGTGGCAAACACCCAAGGAATGTTGTTCCTCCCAACCTTCTCATGTAGAGCAGCCAAGCTACTTTCCCTCCAGGACCCCCGATCTTGTCCACTAAACCACCAAGAGAAAGAATTTGGTACGATCCTGACAATATCTGAACCTTTAGCAATCAAGAGACTTGCTGCTATAACTCTGTGCTGCAGTCTGTAGAAAAACTAGCAGTCTTACTGCTGCCATCTTTCACTAGCCAACCCTTAAGCAAACCTCCTATGCGCTTAGTTCTAACACCACAAGGTAAACTTGTCTTTCCTCTTGGGAAAATCGAACCCGTTTGTCCAAGTTTGCTTTCTCTTTTCAAGAGTGGCTAGGTCTTTAGTGGATCAATTTTGTCATTAATGAGCTAACTGCTCTGCCTCCATCTGTCTATGAGTCATGACCAAAATTGTAGGGTAGTTGCCTCAAGCAAAAACTAGGAATTCATTGCAGTTGCTACCAATTGTCCATTGCCTCCAATACCAGATTCCATTTCTCCTTGTGGGCTAGTGGACACTCTTTAACAGTCTCCTTGGGTGAGTGTCTCCTATTTTATTTATTAAATAAATATTATTTGTCCATTACAGTCATCCATGACCACACTTGTTCATTAAATACAAAAACTTTATCATAAGAGTTTAACATAATGTTTTCTCAAAAATAAATATTTGTCCAAATATTAGGGAGGTTACATGACCAAATAGATTTGGAGTCTTGCTTAATTCGTTATGTTTTGATAAAATATTGGGTGGCCATTGACGTAATGCAATTTATTGATAATTTCGGCATCGTAGACCTTTGTGAATGAATAAGAGATATATGAAATCTAGTTGGGACTCACAATTATTGAATGTATTATCAGATTGATATTATCCAAAATTACGATTGAGTTCCTGAGGATGTATTGGAACCATGTTGGATAAGAAAGAAAACTAATGATTAGAACCACTTGTGCTTATAGCCATGATTTTTGGAGAAAAATAGAATACAATGACATGCATATGAGAATAGAAATTAAGATAAAGCCTAGCGTCAAAAGTACAAGAACAAAATTAACTTTGGGACGAAGTTCTATGTAAGAGGGGGTGTATGTAATGCCCCTAAAATGACTTCATACCTGAAGGGAACCTGTCGAGTGACTCGACCGAACAACTTCGATAAATTGGTCTCTTGAGCCTCGATATATTTTAATTGATTGAGGAAAACCTGAAGATGTGAATGACAACAATAATTGATAAATGAATTAATGAATTAAATGTTATGTGTGGAATTGGATAATTGATTGATTACATGTTGCTTAATGATTAGCCTCGATTGATCAAGTCAAAGTGCACTGGGACAGTGAGTCCTAGATCTACGACTTGGGAGGACTCAACTGAGTGTTAAATTTTGAGCATTAATTCACAATACTCTAGGATCTTTACTGAGAGAATAACATGTACAGTATATCAATGCATATCAATCATAACAAGCATGTCAATCATTACAAGAATCAAAATCATGAGATACAAGAGGCACAGAGTTTCCATGGAGAAAACCCTAAGGTGAAAAACCCCACAACTTCCTCAAAGATAGAGAGAGCAATGGCTCAACCAAAGTACAACCAAAATACACTTGAGATAGTCTCCTAGTAGCAGATGATCCTCCTCCTCACTAG
This sequence comes from Larix kaempferi, assembly GCA_027924585.1. NCBI lineage: Eukaryota > Viridiplantae > Streptophyta > Pinopsida > Pinales > Pinaceae > Larix > Larix kaempferi. Next base: position 7,101,052 of record BSBM01000632.1, read on the forward strand.
TGAGCCACTTTCTGAGTGAGAGAAGTGTGACTTTTCGAATGATCAAAATAGAGATCTCCCGATCTCTATTTATACTAACCTGTTTGCCTAGTTACACTATGGGGCCAACTTGTCTATCTAGATACATCCACAATATAATATATATTTCAGGGCCGGCCCCACACATGGTGGTCTAATAACCCATCGGCAAGTACACACACTTGCGACACTTGTCAATCCACATGACGACACTTCCTTATAGAGGAATAACACATCTCTAATAAGGGTACAATAAATATATATGAAATACATAGATGAAATACATTCTGAAGTTACATATGCATCAACACTCCCTCTTAACTAGGAAGGTATTTCTCGACATAGTTTTGCTAGACAAGTCTTCTTCTCGGGATCATCGTCATCGATGCATCGTCATCATCATCATCACTGCTACTGCTATCTTAACCAATCTCCAACTCTACTCATCATAGGAAGTTCTATAGAGCCAGTCCTTTTTCATACTGGATGTAGGCCCACCACCTGCAGGTCTTCATCATCACTGGCCATACTGTGGAATCCTCGAGACTTATTACATGCGTCACAAAACCTGGCTGCAGCATCCCAGGCTATTACGAGCACAAAACTCTACTTGTAGGATCTCCCAGGAGCACATTACATGTGACCCATCACAAAACCTGGCTGAAGCATCCCAGGCTATTATGAGCACACAGCTCTACCTGTCGGATCTCCCAAGAGCACATTACATGTGATCTCACCACAAAACCTGGATGAAGCATCTGAGGCCTTTTTCATCTTGTCCAGATCTCCCAGGAGCAAATTGCATGTGGTCCACCACAAAAGCTGGCTGAAGCATCTGAGGCCTTTTTCATCCTATCCAGATCTCCCAGGAGCAAATTACATGTGGTCATGGAAAAACCTGGTTGAAGCATCTGAGTCCTTTTTCATCCTATCTAGATCTCCCAGGAGAAAATTACATGCCATAGGACAAAACCTCGCAAGAACATCTCAGGATGTTACGGGTACACAACTTTGACCTGAAGATCTCCCAGGGCACAAATTACATCTCCTCCCAGAGCAATGTCTCGAAAGAGCATCCTAGGCTGTTATGGGTATGCAACTCCGACCTATAGGATCTCCTAGACATGCTCATCTACACAACTCGATCCACGGCCACAAAGTATCCTCTGATACTCACCATACATCATCCTGATGTACATGATCATCCTGATCATCATCATTGCATCGTCCTGATGCATGTCATCTGGAGAAGCTTGTCATCCACGTTCATCCTGATCATACAATGCATCCACCTGATGCATACCAAGTATCTACCTGATACATATCACCATACATAGTGTATCCACCTGATACATAGATACATGATCCACACAATGTATCCATCAACATACATGATCTACCTGATCATACTTGATACATATCAACATACATGATCTACCTGATCATACAATGTATCCACCTGATACATATACAGATACATGGTCCAATCATCCAACATGATGCATATACAAAATACATACAAATCATCCAACCGATCATATCCAGCATCCAACATGATGCATACATAAATCTAAATGATCCAATTGATCATATCCAGCATCCAACATGATGCGTACATACATATACATATAAATGATCCAATTGATCATACAAAGAAGAAACCAGAACATCATCCTGATGCTCATCATCCAGTGCTTACATCCACAGCCACATGAAGGATCCTCCTTCCAACATGATTGGAATGGCTTCAGCAAATCTGTCCATCACTTCTTCCTCGAAGTGTCCTCGATCTGAAGAACACTAAGCCTCTCCCTGAAGTACTAAACTTTACCCTTGCTAGTGGCTTCGTCAGCACATCTGCAATCTACTCATCCGTCGCAACATACAGGAGCTTCACATCTCCTCTCTGCACCATATCCCTGATATAGTGATATTTGATCTCTATGTGTTTCGACCTATCATGAAACATTGGGTTCTCAGACAGCTTCACACAACTCTGGTTATCGCAGAAGATACTAGTAGCATCCAATGGGATATCAAATAACTCAAACAGTAGCTTCCATAGCCATACTGCCTCACAACTAGCTGAACATGATGCAACATACTCTGCCTCAGTTGTACTCAGTGCCACACAGGACTGCTTCCTGCTAAACCAAGAGATCACACTTGATCCCATACTGAAGTAGCTTCCATATGTGCTCTTCCTATTTGCAGCACTGCCAGCCCAATCTGAATCAACATAACCTTCCAGGTTAAACTTTTGATTCACTTCATACTTGAGCCCATAATCCACTGTACCCTTCAGGTACCTCAGAACATGCTTTACAGTAACCAGGTGAACACTCCTTGGATCTGTCAGGAACTGACTCAATGTGTTCACAACAAAGCAAATATCTGGTCTCATGTTTGTCAGGTACATCAAGGACCCAATCATCTGACGATACATAGAGATATCAATTGGCTCAGATGAAGCATCACATAGAAGCTTCATATTCGATGCCATAGGTGTGGCCATGGCCTTGCAATCCATCATCCCGAATCTCTTCAGGATATCTACTGTGTACTTCCCTTGACCAAGGAAGATCCCACCTGCACTCTGCCACACCTCCATACCTAGGAAATAATGCATCATTCCCAAATCTTTCATATCGAACTCAGTAGCAAGCTTCCTCTTAGTATCTGCAATCAATCTGTCATCTCCTGTTACAAATAAGTTATCCACATACAGGAGTAGAATCATAGGATTCCCTTCTTCAACCTTGTAGTAAAGGTTGGAATCCGCTTTACTCTTGGTAAAGCCCAAACTAGATAGGAAACTGTCCATCCTACCATACCAAGTTCTGGGAGCTTGTTTTAAGCTATACAAGGCTTTCTTCAATTTGCACACATATGACTCCCTGTCATGTATTTCGAAACTGAGTGGTTGTTCCACATATACTTATTCTTCAACTACACCATTCAAGAAAGCAGTCTTGACATCCATCTGGTGTATTTTCCATTTCATTGCTGCAGCCAGGACAAGTACTATTCTGATGGAAGTATACCTGGCTACAGGTGCAAACGTTTCTTCATAATCTATTCCCTCTTTCTGAGAGAAGCCCCGAGCTACAAATCTTGCTTTGTATTTCTCTACACTGCCATTTGCAGCATGCTTGATTTTGTAGATCCATTTGGAAGTCACAACAGAACTCTCTTTAGGTCTTGGGACAACATCCCAAACATCATTCTTCATTATTGATTGGTATTCCTCAACCATGGCATCCTTCCATTCTTTCTTTTCCGCTGCTTCTTCATAACTGGAAGGTTCTTTGTTCATAATATCACAGAGTAAAGCAACATAGCTGGTATGTGATTTGGTTCTCTTCTTTGCTTTGTGTTCTTCTTTTGGAATGCCAAATATTTCTGCATCTTGAATGAGCTCTCTAGCCCATGTAGGTTTCCTCTTGTGAGAGTTATCCTCACAGGGTGGATCTATAGGTTCTTGCGTATCTTGAAACTCAGGAACAACTTCTGGAATTGCTTCAGTCATGGTAGTGTCTTGAAATCTAGTTTCCTTAGGTTCTTCATAAACTTCGATAGGTGCCTTCCTTGATTTGATGAATGCTGAATTTTCATCAAATGTTACATCCCTGCTAACATCAATCTTCTTGAACCCTGGAAAGTATATTCTATAAGTCTTCGAGCTTTCACTGTAACCCACAAAGATACCCTTCTTTCCTGAATGATCTAGTTTGGTCCTCTTTTCCTTTGGGACATGAGTGAATACTGGACAACCAAATATTCTGAGATGGTTGACTTCAAGATTCTTACAAAAAAAGACCTCTTATGGTGTCTTGTTGTCCAATATCTTGTGGGGTGTTCTGTTTTGCACATATACAGCTGTTCTAGCTGTTTCTTACCATAGATGCATAGGTAGATCCTGGTCATGTAGCATTGCTTTTGCTGCTTCCATGATTGTTCTGTTCTTCCTTTCTGCAACTCCATTCTGTTGTGGATTGTTAGGAGCAGTCAACTCCCTCTTAATCCCTGAATCATTGCAAAGCTTCTTGAAGTCACCTAAGGTGGATTCTCCACCATTGTTGGATCTGAATGTTTTGATCTTCTTGTCAGTTTGATTCTCCATCAAGGTTTTGAATTCCTTGAACTTATCAAACACCCCATCTTTGTTCTTTAAGAAGTATACCCAAGTCTTCCTGGAGAAGTCATCAATAAATGAGATATAGTAAACATACCCACTTAGAGAACTGGATGACATAGGACCACATACATCTGAGTGGATGATTTCCAGGGTATCCTTTGCTTTGCTTTCACTGCTTGGGAAAGCCTTCTTAATGTTCTTACCTTTTGCACATCCTTTGCAAACACCTTCATGTTTGGTCTTGATTTCAGGAAGACCCTTTACAGCCTTCCTTGCAATTGGAAGTGCCCTATAATGCATATGAGCAAGTCTTCTATGCCAAAGTTCACTTGGCTCTATGGATTCATGCACCATGGCATGTTCAGGTTGTCCCTTCAATTTATACAAACCTCCCTCTTGCTCTCCAATCACTACTGCATCATCTATGGTCTTTCCCTTTGGCCACATTAGGACTTGGCCATCCACAAATGCAACCCTCATACCTTTTGCATCCAATGCAGAGATGGAGAGTAAGTTTTTCTTGAGCCCAGGTACATAAAGGACTTCTTTCATCTTCAAATATTTTCCAGATCTAGGTTGTAGGAGGCTTCACCACTTCCTTTGATTGGGTATTGATAATCATCCCCAAGTTTCACCTTATGGGGTGATTCATGTTCAGATAGGTTCACAAAAGATTCCTTAAATCCAGTCATGTGTTTGGAAGCCCCACTGTCAATTAACCAATCATTACAACCATGGGAGATCGTACCTATCAGAGCAGAGATCATAACATACTCTTCTTCACTTGATGAGTCATCATTGCTATCATCACTTTCTTCCCTAGCCGTCTTCTTGGGTGGTTCACCATCCTCGACAGCATGAGCATGAAACCTTCTTTTGCTTTCCTTCTTCTTCATCTTGAAGTTGTTGTTGTCCTTCTTGTTCTTGGGACAATTTATGGCAATATGTCCTTTCTCATTACAGGTGAAGCATATTCTTCTTTCTTTGAAGTGATGTGAAGATTTCTTGGAGTGAGATGGCTCTCTCTTGGACTTCCCTTTCTTGGTGTGAGCTGTGAGAGCTTGATCTTCATTCCCCATCTTTTCTTCTCGTGCCACAAGCCTTGCTTATTCTTGTGAGCATTCTTCCCGTAGTCTACTGAAGGAAATCAACTTCTTTCTTGCACAGATTCCTTGAATGAAGGAGTCCCATGACCTAGGTAAGCCATTCAGAGTGGTCATGACAACTTCACCATTCTCCACCATTTCATCCACTGCCTCTAGTTGTTCATTGATCTGGGAGACCCTTGAAAAATAAGATTGAATGGTTTCTCCATTCTGAAACTTTACTCCTTTCAATTGGTTCCGTAGGGTCATCTTCCAATTTATGTTCTTCCCTTCAAATAGATTGGTCAAAGAGTCAAACATCTCTTTGGGTGTCTTTAGAGAAGACACATGGGGTATGAGATGGTCTTTGATAGAATCAGCAATGATTCTCTTTTCCTCGACCAAGTTCTTCTTATGCAATATTTTAGCCTCTTCATCCTCTGGGATATAGATGTCTTCTTTTATAGACGAGTCCAACTCATTTTCTTCCAGGATTAACCCAATCCTATACTTCCAAGCTCAGAAGTTATCATCCGGTTCAAGCGTATCCTCAAGTTTGGTGTGATGAGACATCTTAAAGAGTACTTCAAATGGAAATAGAAAAGATCTAGGTCTTACCACTTGAAATGCTGAAAACTGGATCTCGTCCCGGATTAGGGTTTGTCGAAAAACACTAAAAATTCAAAATGTGAATTTCAACTTTCTGAAAGGATATAAATATGTGCCTTGATGAGCTGATCAGCCTGGTGTATTCAGAATTTGAGATCAGCAAAGATTTACCCTTCAGATTTGACATTTTGTCCTCCCGGGTTCACTAGGGAGAGCCCTGAATTAGGGTTTGAGTTTCCCTGAGATCTACCCAGCCAAAAATCTCGATCCAAAGCTCTAAACTTCGATATTTGCAAGGATCTTCAAGCTATGTCTTCAGATTTCAGAAATTTCTATTTTTGTGGAAACCCTAATTTTTAGGGCCAAATCTGAAAATGCTCAGAATTGAATTCTGATTGGACAGATGGATTCTCCTTGATGAGTGGAGTCAATCTACTATACGGATTTTCCAAAATATGTGGAGAGAAACCCAATAAACAAGAAACTCAAGTTTCCGTCACTGCAAAATGTCTTCTTCTCAGGTTAGCTTTGATACCATGTTAAATTTTGAGCATTAATTCACAATAATCTAGGATCTTTACTGATAGAATAACATGTACAGTATATCAATTCATATCAATCATAACAAGCATGTCAATCATCACAAGAATCAAAAGCATGAGAGACAAGAGACACAGAGTTTCCGTGGGGAAAACCCTAAGGTGAAAAACCCCACAACTTCCTCAGAGATAGAGAGAGAAATGGCTCAACCAAAGTACAACCAAAATACACTTGAGATAGTCTCCTAGTAGTAGATGATCCTCCTCCTCACTAGTGCACCACTTTCTAAGTGAGAGAAGTGTGACTTTTCGAATGATCAAAATAGAGATCTCCCGATCTCTATTTATACTAACCTGTTTTCCCAGTTACACTATGGGGGCGACTTGTCTATCTAGATACATCCACAATATAATATATATTTCAGGGCCGACCCCACACATGGTGGTCTAATAACCCATCGGCAAGTACACACACTTGCGACACTTGTCAATCCACATGACGACACTTCCTTATAAAGGAATAACACATCTCTAATAAGGGTACAATAAATATATATGAAATACATTCCGAAGTTACATATACATCAACACTGAGATGTGTCATAGCTTTCCGCATTTATTCTTAACTTCGGGACGAAGATCTAAATAAGTAGGGGTGTATGTATTGCCCCTAGACTACTGCAGACCATGAGGGAACCTATTTGAGTGACCCGATTGATTGAAACATTAATAAATCAACCCCTTTATGTAATATTGAGTATAGGCATGACTGCGACTGATTGTGAATCAATAAAATAATGATATATGTGTATCTGGATAGTTGATGTAAATGAATTATTACATGTTGTTTAACGATTAACTTTGATTATGAAAAATGTACATGTGAACGATGCTTAACGACTAGCTGTATGATTGATTATGTGATGAGAATGAAGAAAGTAAATATTGACGAGATACATTTCTAATTAGATGAATGAGTAATGTTATGAGTAAACTATAAATGCTTAATGAAATAGCATATTTATGAATCATATTATGATAATTTAGGAGAATACTATTAATATATGTTTGTGAGAAATGTGTGTAGCGACAGGTGAAACAGTTCACCGACGGACACACAAGGGAATGGAAGGGTCGTAGAGTACGGATAAATCACACACGGGGAGAGCGACGACGATGTCGAATTTCGATGGAATACCATGCATGAGTAGAGAAGCATTGATCCACTTACCCAGGAGAAGCGTGAGGTTGTGCGGGTGGGCCACAATGGAGTTGGTCACATACGAGTTGAGGGGCACATAGTAAGGAAAGACTTACTCCTCGGTGCCATTAGTCCCTAATAGTGTGTAGACGGAGGATAGAAGGTAACGGCTTCTGAAATCCCTACATGAAGTTCCCACAAATCAAAATGAAAGGATATCAACAGAAGGGCTCGACGATGTGGTACCCTGCTGAGAATGGAAAGAGTGGATGCAAGGACCCGACGATGTGGTACCTTTCCGAGAAATGGAAATGATAGATGAATGGACCTGATGAAGTGGTGCCATGTCCAGGAAATGAAGTTAAGGAACGGGAAGGACCAACGGCGCAACACCGGGATCCTAGTAAAAATCTTTGTAAAACTAAATTGCATAAATACGTATAAATTTGCACCTAAAACATTTACTTAGAGAAATGCATTTTAGTACTTTAAACAATAGAAATTAGTACTTGACACTTTTGCACATAAAATATTATTTTAGCATTTAAAATAATATTAATTGTTATTTATGCATTTGCACATAAAAGATTATTTTGAGTATTTAAAATTAATATAAATCCTTATTTAGGAGCAAAATAGAATCCCAAACGTAGACACCTAGTCAACTCCACCTTCACCACAAGTTTAGGAGTTAGGTGAAACATCTTGGGGACAAACATGAGCAAACTTAGGAATATTGGTGCATCTCCTAGGAAACTTGGCACATGAATTTGTGAGATAAATTACTTTTTGAATATTAAGAAAATTTGTATTTTGCATGAAACGACATGTGTCGTAGGGGAATTTCCTATTTAAGGAAGGCTTTGCAGATGGGTAAAGGACCCAGTGTTTGGATGGATATCGTAATTCTTGCGATAGATGTGACTTGCTGCTATTGGGGTTTGGCTAGAAATTCTTGTGTGGAGGAAACCCATTGAGGAGTTTCTTGAAAGGTGTGTGAGCTTCACGACCCAAAGCTCCAGGGAGGCCATGCGACTGAAAGCATGAGCCTATGGTTGGGTGGCTAAGCTAACGGTTTCTTTGCCTATGGTTAAACACGCTTTGCTGGAAGGATCCTACGGAAGACGTAGACAACAATGGACCAGCTGGATCGAGTCGACAGACTATGGTTTTGTTTATATTTGTTAAGTTATTTAGTTAAAAAATTTTATATATCTAATAATTATGGTTTCTAACCTCTTTTGTATAAGTTGTTGAGTTTCAGGTTAAGACGGAAGGACCCTACAAGAGGGTCCCTACAATAATCATGTATCGCTAGAGTTATAAGGAAGTGCATGAATTTTTTTTTTTTTTTTTTCTAACCTGATTCCGCTATAGATTTTATTTCTCCAATCTGACACAAAAGTTCTTATTGCATATACACGTCTATATTATTTATTACCAATATTTAGTTTATAATATGGATTCTAATTCATAAACAATCACATTGAACATAAGTACGTTTTGACATCTTAACACAATAATAATATAGTCATTTTTATACAATTACATATACCTACGATGTATATATATATATACATATCCATATATACATACAACATATGAATGCCTACAACTAATCTATTTATAACTACAATTTCTAAAACATAAACCGACTATATTTATCACAAATAGTCTCTAACATCCTATTCTCATAGGCATAACCTTCTTGATATAATTATTCCATATTTATATATCTACTATAATTATATACATATGCCATTTATAAACTATTTCATCAAAAACAAATTCCAATTAATTAAAACTACCATATGCAGCACAACAATCTCCACGTTCTAGCACACAATAGTGTAGTCTCTTTTGTTATACTATTCCACTATTATATACGCCTACAAAATATATATATATATATACCATTTCATTTATAAAAACAAATTCAGATATATATTTTCCATACATTAACACATAATTAATTTAACACAATTGAGTATTCATATATATAATATATAAACCATTTCATTTATAAAAGAAAATTCAGATATATATATATATATTCCATACATTAACACATAATTAAATAACACGATTAAGTCCTCATATATATATATAAACCATTTCATTTATAAAAACAAATTCACATATATATTTTCCATACATTAACACATAATTAATTTAACACAATTGAGTATTCATATATCTAATATATATATATATGCAATATATAAACCATTTCATTTATAAAAGCAAATTCATATTTATATATATGTGGAACTATGTGGAACTCGTCGGTTAGAGAAATATTTTTTTTTTTCGTTAGCAGTAGCAAAATATTCTAGAAGTAAAAAGCGCAAGGACCTTTGATCATCGTTCAGTTATATCTTAAATAGGTACACTTATCTATTAAACTTGTGGGTACAATTGACATCTACTATCTAGGTTACATCTTATTCCTTCTTAAATATTCAATTCCACCCCGAGAGTTTTCTTTGTTAAGGGTCACGACTCCACTGCTTAGTAAAAAAAAAATTAAAATATAAAATCACAACATAAATTGTCAAGGAAGACTATATTCAATCCTATAAACCACTTTCATTCCCTATGCGCAAAGTAAATTGCAATTATGACTTAGGTTTACATGTAATTCATGTTGACACATAGATTACAAGTTGTGATATTACCATATTCTTCATCAATTTCATATCACTATATAAATGAGTTGTAACCAGCATAAATCCATCTTAAACCCGTATCTATCAAGCACCAAGAGGGATCCAATTTCTTGAGGTGTATTTCTTTTTTTAAATTTAAACTCAAGAAATTTAATCTCTCTTGATTGATAGATCCAGGTTTAAGTTTTAATTTTTTATTTTATAAACGAACATCTATTTTTTAATTACTATTCATAATATTTTATTTTATGAGCCGACATAGATTTTTTTAAAATACTTTCCATAATTTTACACTTTTTTACATTTTAATTAATGGCGGACAATACATTTTACTTTTTTACCTTTTATTACATTTTACTTTTTTACTTTTCATTAAATACTTTCCATTACATTTTACTTTCAAACGTTTATAGCCTAGGATTTAATTCAAACTAAAATAAATGAAAATACACGTCCTTTTATTAATCACCGACATAATATTAATTTTTTTTATTAGACAAACTTTATTTATTATGGCCGACTATAAGGACAAACATGGACAAACCTTATAGGATCTCCCCCATACTGGGCTATAGAGCACCTCGTTTCACTCTGTGCAATAAGAATAACACCTTAAACATTCATACTATCCTATAAAAGAATTATGAATTAAAAACGAATCATTAACTTTTCTCTTACTCCTAACTACTCATTAATGAATTGTGAAATATAATAATACATTTTCCTTACATCTAATTCAAGTCATTCCTTCATGAATTGTAAAATTTAATTATGACAATCTCTTTCACCAATTCCTATCATTATATAAAATTAAAAAAAAAATTAAAATAATGTATTTATCTTTACAACCATGCCATAAGAGAATTGTAAGATATAAACAAGATGTTGACCTTCTACCTCCTCTTTTAATCAATCGATAAATAAAGTGATACTTGATACTTCCATCCAATGTATGTTACTACACAAATGAAATATGGATTAGAAAATGACAATATCTTCCTGTTGGTGTCCATTTTTATCATCATTTTTTAACATCAATTACATTATGATTGGCATTACTTTCACCATTTTTGATGTAAAAAGTCATTTTGCTTATTATTCAGACCATCAAAGAGATCAAGTATGCATATATAAAATCCATCAAGTTGAGTAAGTTTTTTTTTTTTTTACAAGTACTTTTGAGACCTTAAACAAGGGATCTTACATGTCAGGTAATCCTAACCATGTGTATAATAATAATGTGTAATAATACTTTTATACCATCCTTTAAACATAAAGAGCGTAAATGTAACTCTAGTTTAAAAAGTGTTTGTGATCTCAATTAAAGGAACTCTTAAAAGTAATGTAGCCTCTAACTGTGTCTAAGTCAAGAATGCCTCATCATGTTAATATATATATATATATATAAAGGAATACATTAGAATTCCAAAATTCAATAAATTGGGGTTCTTACTATAGAAAAGTTCAATATAAATAAAAACATTATATTTCCAATACTTCCATTCCATGAAATACAACTTGACTTAAATTTCAACATTACACTTCAAACCTATCATTTCTATAAATGTAAATGAGATTGTAAATCATAATTTAACTAACACTTAAATTCCTTTTAAGTTAAGATGTATCTAATTAACCTATATATTAATCGAGAATGCCTCATCATGTTTATATATATATATATATATATATATATATATATATATATATATATATATATATATATATATAAGGAATACATTAGAATTCCAAAATTCAATAAATTGAGGTTCTTACTATAAAAAGGTTCGATTCGATATGAATATAAACATTATATTTCCAATACTTCCATTCCATGAAATACAACTTGACTTAAATTTCAACATTACATTTCAAACCTATCATTTCAATCATTTCTATAAATGTAAATGAGATTGTAAATCATAATTTAACTAACACTTAAATTCCTTTTAAGTTAAGATGTATCTAATTAACCTATATAAAAAGCACATTAAAATCTCTCTCAATTAATATATCATAAGATACATTTATATAATCTTTTTCACAATTATAAATGTAAGTCAAGTCCATTTGAAATATACAGTAAGTTCACTCTTTAAATATATCAAACATTCCATGCATTCAACTCACAAATACTTTTAACATTTTCTTCAATTAGTATATAAGGGAATACATTCATAATTAAGAATGTAAGTAATTATGAGGCATCGTTGACGTTCACACTTTACAATTCAAAAGATTACTCTATAATGCATTACTATACGAATCATGTTTACATATTAAAACACCACTAAGCCTGGGATAATGTAGCATTACTTACTCCACCTTTCAATAAAGTGAAAACTAAATGCATATAATAAAATACATATAATGCATTACTATACAAATAAAATCCACATATTAAGAACACCACTAAGCCTGGGATAATGTAGCATTATTTACTCCACTTTTCAATAAAGTGAAAACTTAATGCATATAATAAAATACATATAATGCATTACTATACAAATAAAGTCCACATATTAAGAATGAATTATCATTATTTATCTCTGTCAAACATTGATCGTTTTCCCCATTTTGCAAATAGATTGGATTGAATTTATTATTTATCTCTGTCAAACGTTTCTACCTTCGACATAAATGAAAACATCTCATTCAGTTTTATGAATTATAAATTGACGCAAATAATAAAAATAATATTTCGTTTCAGTCCATCATTTCATTTTAGGTTCCAGGTGAGAATTGAAGGTATGAATTCCTAACCACCGCAACATGAATCTGGAGATAAAATTCCAGTTGTAGCCAGATCAAGTCACAGGAAGATCAAACTACAGTTTCAGTCAAGATCAAATACAAGTCATACGTAGACTTGGGATTCTAAATTCAGAATTATCATTAGACGGGCGAGATGATATATAGAGGAAAATAGGATCGAATACGTTTTGTTAAAAGATTTTGGGGAAACACCCAAGTAATGATTGCACACAATTTTCAGAAGATTTCAATTGATTTAGGATTCGTCAAGACTTGGAAACATAGCTTTTTTTTTTTTCAATTCAAATCGTATAGAAATTCAGTAATCGCCCAAAAACTTGACACAGAAATTTTCCACAGAGCCGCCACCATCCATCAAGAGATCTGAAGGCGCCGCATTGAAGAGGAATGGAAAATGTAGGAGTAAGGGTAACTTATAGGTCAATCAACTGTGGGAAAGCTTCAGGACGGATCTCTCTTCCAGAAGGCGTGACAGAGTCCAAAATCGCTTAATTGAGATCCTAGAATAATGCAATGGTAATAAATGTCGACCTCTGTCATTACTAAAGTAGAGGTATAGACCAAACTGTAATTCAACATTGGATCTGAAAAGGTTGGGATCCCAGTTTTTGGATATGATTCCCGGATGCCTTATGATCTCAGGCTTAAATTCAAAAGTAATTGACTGCGAGATCGGAATCGTTTAAGTCAATGTATAGAGTAAGAGTTAAATAAATCATGAGGCTAGGGTCGTAGACCCAAATGATGATGCAGAGTTTAAACAAAAGAAATTCAATTGGTATTACGAACTAGGATCGTAGACTCACGTGATACACAGAGTTTGAAGTTTAAATACATTACGGGACTAGGATCATAGATCCACATAGTATCACGGAGTTATAATTTCACAAAAAATTGCAGAGTTTAAATTCCAAAAGATTACAAGGTTAAGTTTGGAAAGCCACCGAAATATACTTGAAGATCACGGAGTTGTAATTCTAGAAGATTACCAAACTTATAATTTGAGGTCTCCAAATTGAGTCCTATCGAAATACAACACGATTTTTGAACAACAATTAGTAGATCTAATTCTCAGATCTGGACACGTTGGATGAAATGGATCAATACGATTTTTGAACAACAATTAGTAGATCTAATTCTCAGATCTGGAAATATCAAGACAATTCAACAGATACACAGATAATTTAAATAAATGCAACGCAATCACTAATACAGGTATCGGAGTACCAAGAGATAGCATATACAAAAAAACTTTAGAACAGAATGAATCTCAGACGGCTACAGTTAAGACAATCCAGAATGCTGACAAAAAAAAAGAACTTAATCCCCAAATCAACTTGGATTGAATTATTCTGGAAATACTAGGGAGTGTGGAACAGAGTCTGGATGAAATAAATCTAGAGACTTTAATGGAATGTAAACAGAACCTTAAAATAATTTAACCCAATTCATCTTCTCATAAGCCATACGAAAAACGTTAATGGAAATAGAGCTTCATTCATATTAATTGCATATACAGTAATCCATAGAATTAAACAATGAAAATATAATTTTTAATTTCTTGAAAGACTATATCAAATCAAACTGTAAATTTATTTTGTCTTCCAAACATAAATCTAAATAAAGGTCAGAATGCAAGAAAAATTTATTAAAAGCAATTGAACCTGATTCGGAAGTCAAGTCTGAAATGGAGTTGCAGGAGTGGACGATTCGGCTGCTCCATCGAAATCCAACTTGACAAAATACCGACAACCCCTTAGTCGACCACCCTACCGTATTGGGGTTACTCTCCTTCACCCCGAATCTCCGAGCTAATGGGGTTGTAAGAACACACTAGCAAGCTTCCCGAAAGGACCTCCCAATCCCTGTTCCAGCCAATCCCAACTCTCAAGATCATAACATAATCCGAGATTATGATGCCCATCCAGCATTAGGGAGCAAGAGATGTCTTTCTCTCCTTCTCGTCCCTCATTATATAGCAAAAGTCTGTGTGTCATGTGTTTGTCCATGCACATATTTAATTTAATTTAATATTTTAATTTCAAGTATTCTCAATTACATGTGTCTCAATGTCTTTAATGTGCACCTAATTCCTTAAATCAATAGGAGTTAAGTGTAGATGAGTCTTACTTCTATTTTAGTTCTCTTTTAGTTTAGTCAATATATTTTTAGTAAACTAGTTGTTTTTATTTATTTAATTTCTTTTAAATAATAAAAACTTTATAAAAGAATTTGTTTCTCTTATTTATTAAAATCTAATTCCATAAAAAGTTATAAAGTTTATAATTTTTTTATTGATATATATATTTCTTTAATTCGCTTAATAGAATACTTTCATCTAAAGTTTAACTTCTCCTAGCATTCATTTCTAATAGAATTTCCCTAGCATACATCTAGTTTAGTTTTAGTTTTAATTTTCCTTCTTTTCATAAAGTAGACAAATAAAATAATTTAAACTAAACAAATTGTTTTTGTTTTGTTTCTTTCTTTATTTCTAATATTCTTCTTTTCTCTTAAAAATAAAATAAGGAATATTATTTTATTTTAATTTGTCTTTTAATTTAAAGTCACCTGAATTTATCTTTAATGAGTTTTTAATTTCTTTATTTAAATAACATTATATTTTTCTTGTCCAGGTGCCTCTTCGGCGGGCCCTTCCGATAGTTTTATTTCCTCCTTCTTATGGGGAGTACTGCGTAGCAACCGGGAATCGTTACTACGATCTCTCAACTACGCTTCTTGGAAACTAAGGGATGTTGAGGGATAAGGCTCTCCTTATTGAGTGCTCTTCAACTCATTGTACGCGACCAAATCATTATGGCCTTGCCCATACGGCATACGCTTCCCCAGGTGGACTGAAACGGCTTCACCGGTGCGTGGATTGCTAATTCAGGGTCGACAGTCAATTTCCATACCCCTAAGTGTTCTTTTGGTTCTTACGACCTCTCTAATTCCATTGTGGATCAGTCGGTAAATCGTCTTACCTGCCACTGCACACACTCAAGTGCACATTAGTAGCGATGCACTATAAAACATTTTTATCATTCTTTTCAGTATCTCAGTCAGTCGAGTCTACTAAACATTCATCATTTTAAAATTATGCTTCAGTTAGTCGAGCATGTTCATCATTCGTTATTTTATTTCAGCCAGTTGAGTATAAAACAAATCATCATTTTTATTTCAAGTAATTTCAACATTCATCATTTTCCATTCTAAAGCATTTTCATCATTTTTCATTTTCTCAGTTAGTTGAGTATATTCATCAATCATCATTTATCTAACCATTTTTATTTCACATATACAATTTAAAGCAATCATTCATGGTCCAAGTTTTTATAAATCCGGGTCACTTCAAACCAGTGCCCTCAATAATCAAATCAGTCGTAGGTCTCAAAACAGTTTGATCAATCATAAGTCTCAAATACTCTAGTCAATCATAAGTCTAAAAAAAATCAAATCAATCATAAGTGCTGAGGCAGGCATTACAACATATATTCACACATCACATGAATTTTGGGTAAAATCGTCATTTTGTGATTTATTGATGTTTAATTAATATTTCTTGGCTTACTTGGAAAATATATTTCATTTTTACAGGTTGTGGCTCTCAAACGAACCTCCATTCAGATGTGTATCTATGTTGCAAATGATTAGCCATATTCAGCCCATCGTTTAGACCCGCATTCAACCAACAAGATCATTGGTTGAGATATTCTTAGGCCATTAGGAAGCAAACCATCATATGGGTTCTGTTTAGAATGTGGCCCCTATGGTGCGTGAACTAGTGTTCTGGAAGATTTCCTCTCCTGCACGCTCAACTCGATGACACATTTCTCTGCCACGTCAAAGGAAGATCAACGCCTCAATGCCCGCATGAAGGAAATCGACGCCTTGGAACCTGTTAGATGCTCGGTGCGCTGTCATGAACTATTATGGGACCGTTCCTTGGGCATGAGCTATCATAAGCTGCTAAGTCGAGCCATTTTGTGGCATTAAGATCGCCTATTATTAGAGCAGTCGACCACTAAAGGGTCGACTTGCTCTCCCTATTGTAATTCTGTATATATGAACGTTCTCGTGACAGAGACGAGTTAGTCAAGTTATTCAATGAGTGAGTCATTTTTATCTTTAGTCTTTTTTATCTTTCCCAGCTGCAAATGGATACAGAAACACTGTAACTCTGTTTTTATTTAATACATCTATGTTCTAGTTTTATGAAAATTTATCAGAATGCATGGTGATTAACTGATTAAGGCTCAGCTTTTGCTTGCTGAGAAGGGCCCCTCAACAACCAATGGTCTTCCGTCTATGTACATAATTTGTCTTTGTCTCCTGCAGATAAGTTGTGTTGTTATTTTATGTATTTGTTCTATATATGATATATTTGTCTTGTGATATAAATGACACTATGTTATTTATATAAATGATGTCTCTATTTTATGTTATGTATATCTTGTTTCTGTTCATATTAATAATATTTCCAGAATGTAATTGGTGACCGGTCACGTCTAGTCCATTTAGTTTGCTTAAATAGTTTAGTTCATCTAGTTTGCTTAAAAAGTTTAGTTCATTTAGTTTGCTTAGTTTGCTTCAATGGTTTAGATTGCTTAGTTTGCTTAGAGTTTAGTTAGCTTAACCTTCTACGTTCACTCATAGTTGGGTTTAAGTTCAATAGCTTCTTTTATGTAGCAGAAGATTAGCTTTAGTTACATTTTAGTCTCGTTTTAGGATTAAATAGAAATAGTTAGTTTCCTAAATTTTCATTAACATAGATGGCTTTTTCTTATACTAGCTCTTAAATAGCTTACTCGCTGCTTCCCTTGCACTGTAAGATCACATGCATCAGCCAACTAGTAGTTAAGATCATCGAATCTTCTCTTTCCTTAGTTTAAATTGTTTTTTTCCATCGAGACTGTCATTCGGGCAGCCATCCGGATTGTCATTCGGACCTCAGTACTTTTTGCATTGTTTTCATGCTTATTTTTTAATCCAGTTTCTTAGGCTTTTAACTATAATATTTCTTGCTTTTAATTGGCAGTCTTTAAATATGTAATTAGGATCTTGTTTTACATTGCATAAAGTTTTTAATTAAAGTTTTATCATCATTTCTCAGTTCCACCTCATCTTCTTTAATTGTTTTTCAAGTTATGTCTTTCATGTTCGATTTGCTAAACATGTTACTGTTCTAGAACTCATTAGTTCCATTCTTAGGGTAGTTTATTATATGTTCTTAATATTTCTTTTGGATTAGAGTTAAAAATTTCATTCTCCAAGTATGTTAGTTCTGATAGTTTCTTTGTTAAAGCATAAGATCAGTTTTCCATTCAGACAGATAATGAAGATGTTCATAAGATAGGGTTTGGTTCAGAAATAAATATCTTTATCAAGTTTTCTACTTGCTTATATAAACATATATTTATCAATTTTTCTACTTGCTTCCTAATCAAATTCAATTTCAGTAAATGTCTTTATTAAGTTTTCTACTTGTTTCTAAGTTACATTAGTTTCACATAATTTTGCTTATAGATAGGAAATAGGTCGCAATGTTTAAAGTTAATTGTAGTTGGATAATCTTTAGTTTACATTTGTTTGTAGAGGTTAAACTAGACTTACTTCCATTTTGCTTCCTTTGTACGTTTGAAAGTCACTTTGACGCCTTCTCTCCCATCCCCATTACATTTGATACACTTCCTTAGAATCCCCAAGGAGAAGGGAATTATGTAGTTTTGAATATTAATGCAAGAATCATTGCTGAATTTATTAAGTATTTTGCAATCTTAATTTGAGTTAACATACTTTCTTGTTTTCATAATTAATTGTCATAGATAGGTTTTCAAATCCACTTACAGTTATTTCTAATTCCTAGATTAGAGTATTTAATCAACAGTTTCCAATTTCATCAAAATAGCCTTGTTTTAGTTTAGTTTTGCTTTCCAAAATAATTCTTATCTCTTTCAATCATTATCCATAAAGTAGTGTAGTATAGCTTTCTACTATTCTAATATGTTAATTTAATCAGGTTTAATTAGTTCCTTTGTTGTCTTTCTAAAGTTTGACTTGGTTTTTTATGATATGCTTTACTGAATAAATTTTTAGAGTCCTGGTTTTCTTTGCATAAAAGTGTTGATTATGAGCAATAACAACTTACGGGAATCCTGAAAGATCGAAGGAAGATAAGGAAGCGAACAAAGGAATGCCGTAAAAATGAACTCAAGAATAGAAGATGAGTGTTGAAAAAAAAAATGAACACCGAGGATGGTGTTAACTTTAAGGGGGAAAGGATGTAACATCCATTTTCTACCCCTACCTTTCTGTAATTTAAAGATGTAAATGGTACAGGGTTTCTTGTGAGGAGCTCAAGGCCAAGGCCCCACCAGAAAACCTTGCAAGCATTATTATTTATTTCCTAAATTGTAATAGACTAGGGGGAGAAGCAAATGGCAAGAAAGCCATGAGAGCCCAGTGGATGGTGATAGGTCGTCAATCGTAGTATTACAAGCATAAATGAAAGATGGAAAGTTGGTATTCACCTATATGCTGAAAATCGAATTATGATCTTATAAGTAATAAGGAAATCCCTAAAGAAATAAATATATAAGAAGGAAATCTTAGGGAAAGTAGTAAACATATACTGTGTCACCTAATTAGGAGATCAACACATGACTAAGAGTATGTGTATAGAATATACTTAATAAGATGAATCGGGCACATAAATATGAGTCCTTCCTAGATAAAAGTACTACTTTAACAAAGTGTTAAAGGTTGTAATAGAAACTTCTAGACATAGCTGCATGGATCCATCGGATAAAAACTGCTGACTTGCTTGTTGTAGATCTACGTGGTTATAACCCTTGTCGATTGTTGTATGTGTGCGCTGGGTGCTTAGCTAGATTTCATTGTTTTCATGTTGTATACCATAGGGGATTTCGATAGGAAAGGGAAAGCTTTAGAAGCTGGATCCCTACTTTGTTGGGTTTAGTAAAATGGTTAGAGTCTCACTCTGAGTAAATCCAATAAGTGTGATCTTTTGTAATGTCATTTGACTCGAAAGAACTTTCTGTAAGTTATTAATTATTAGAGGATAAACCTATTAAAGATATAATCTAGCGTTGAGTGTCTTGAGAAGAATTTTGCTAGATTAGTGATAGATTTTGTATTCATTTATGTTAGCGATGTTGTTAAAAATGCTATTTCTAAGCCAAGATTCGAGAAAGTGAATGTTGATATCGCAACAGTTGCGTTGTTGGATGTAATCCTATATCCTGATAAAGAATACAAGTGTGACACTTTCTTGTTGACGTAGCCCAGACATGGGGTGAAGCACCTATATTTGGTTTCTTATGTGTGATTATGATGGTCTCATATTTATGATGTTGAAAGTCATAAGTTAGTGAAAGACATAATGCTTTTCCATTATATATAATTGTATCAAGTAAAAAGGCTAGTTGTTATGTAATTGTGACAAGAGAATATGTTTTATGGATAAAGGATCTTTGCATAAATACGTAGAAGTGATTATGATGGTCTGATATGTATGATGTTGAAAGCAATAAGTTAGTGAAAGATATAATACTTTTCCATTAGATATAATTTTCTCAAGTAAAAAGGCTAGTTCTTATGTAATTATGGTAAGAGAATATGTTTTATGGATAAAGGGTTTTTCATAAATATGGTGAAGTGATTATGATGTTCTCATGTGTATGATGTTGAAAGTCATAAGTTAGTGAAAATATATAATGCTTTTCCATTACATACAATTGTCTCAACTAGGAAAGGGTAGTTGTTATGTAATTGTGGTAAGAGAATACTTAGTTGTTATGTAATTGTGGTAAGAGAATACTTTTAATGGATAAAGGATTCTTTACATAAATATGTAAGGGATTGAAGAAAAGATTGAAGTAAGGGTTATGCATTCCTGATTATTCTCTTGTATAATAACTATTTGTCATTTGGTGGATACGGTACATGAATCTTTAAAGATAGATATTTTTAAGGGATTGTGTAGGAGATTTGAGTTGATACTCTTAACTCTATATGTGATTGTATATGTGATTGCGGGGAAGTTATAATATTACTATATTTTACTTTAGTTGTCATGTATTGATGTCGATATATATATATATTGAATTGTTTCTTCTCTTAAGATAGGGATATGGTACATAATTTCCTCTTGTAGTTAAGGAGTTATGTATAAACATTTTTAGAAAGGTTAAATTGATGGCTAATATAGATGTAACCTCGTTTAGGAAAGCATAAATTTCAGATGTATGTAAACTCCACCATAAATGATGTAAATAACAAATATAATTATGTTAAACACGATTGTATATTTGATAAACATAGGGTGACGAGACTCAAGTTGATGAGTATACATAAAATTATTTAATTGGAATAGTTTATTATGAAACTTTTGGTTTTCTCGTTGTAGAATGTTTTAGGAGAGGAAAGTGTTTTGTTTCTTTCCACCCTATCCTCCCCATAAAACTAACAAGGTAATATGGGGTTGTAGAAAAATATGAAAGTAGGATGTTTACATTCCTATTTTGAAGCATAGTTATATAAGGGTAATATATTTGTTATTGAGAAAATATGTATGGATATTAATTCATGGGATTAATTAGTATCTATTTAGTTGAATAAAAAGATTATGAAAATAGGAAGTTTAAATTCCTATTTTTAAGTGAAGTTATTATTTTATATATAAAGGTAATATATTTGTTATTTGAGAAGATATGGATTGAGTGTTTTCAAAGCAAATTTATTTAATATATATTTAAAATTCATATATAATAAGGAGAAATTGGGGTGTGGTTTAATATACGTGGATGCGTAGAATTGTATTCAAAACACGTAAGAGTTAAGGAAAGAAACCCTTAATGAGGAATTTAAGAAAGCCTTACTATGGTGAGATAATAGAACCCTTTTGACTGTAAACATAAATAACATCAAATAAGTTACCAATGGATGAAGTTAATCAATGTCCAACACGTAAGTTACAACATTACAGAGACCCTTACGAAATTTGTTTTTAGGGTGTATTTTGAGAGACATTACAAGTGGTATCAGAGCTCTAACATACCCCTTTTTGCTAAAAAAAATTTATGTTGGAAACATTATCTTAACTTTTATTGTAATTTTTTATATTGGACAAGTGTCCAAGGATGAATGTAATTTACACAATATTTTATTATTAAATAAATTAAATAGGAGACAAACTCCTAAGAAGACTGTTGAAAGAGTGTTTACTGATCGACTAGGTGGAATGGAATCTGTGGTAGAAGGCAATGGACAAGTGGAAGCATCATGTGGCAAGTAACTAGCTGTTGATATGGGAAAACTGCCTTAAATTGTGGACCTAGTGCCCTGAAAGATGGGATTGGAGCTTGAGGCTCATTTATTGAAAACTCAACTAAAGACCTAGGCAATCTTTAAAAGAGCCATCGAATTGTGGACTGAGGTTCATCACTTTTTCTGACAAGGAAATTTACCTTGGGGTTCTGTAGTATGCACCCAAGAGATTCGATGAGGGGAGACTGATTCTGGAAATGATGATTTAAATAGATGAAAATATTGAATAAATGACTTCCTAGTATTTTTCCATGCACTGTTTTCTATACCATACTCTAGTACAAGGAAGTAAGAGTTAAAATAGATAAATGATATGTAGTAGCAGCAGATTGAAAGAATGGATTAACTTTGTTATATTTCATTAAATTTCCCTTTCTGCTATAAGTTGCATTCTAAAACAGGTAATATTCATAGTCTAGTTTTTTATATAAATGTTGCAGATTTTAGAATATCTTTGAAATCTTATTGAAGAAAAGGATAGTATTAGTTTTTCTGCATAAATCGATGAGTTAGAATAGTAACTATAGGAAAACAACCCTTTTATTTATATGATGAAAATGTTACTTTTTTAACTATAGGGAAAAACATACAATACATTTCCGTACTCTGTTCAAAAGTTAAACCCTACTATTGCAATTGGTATTATTTCTTTCCTTTAAGCAACTAGCTATATTATAATACACAATACATACAATAGGGCTGCTAAAACACTACTACTTATCACCAAAACATAACCTACTGTACAATACTTTTACATTTTCAGATAATTATTTATCTTCTAGTACAAATCTCACCTTCGAACTATTGTCCCAAAATTTCTTACAAGTATTCATTGTATGAAAACCTAGCTCAAACATTTCAACCATAGGGAAAAATAACAATTTTACTAAACTCGATGAAAAAAAAATATACTTTTTAGGCCTTAATATTATTCTTCTTACTGAATATTATCGTGACAGTAGGGTTAAGACCCAGTTTGGTCGAATCCATTCACTCTATCAGACTACGACGATGAGGTCTGTAACTAGGCTTAATGTCTCAACATTTTTTTCACATTTTAAAATACATCTCAACTATCTACAACACAACCTTACCACTATCAAAAACATTCAAACTTTCTCAACACTGGAGGTATACAAAACAATGATTATCTTAGTATCGGGCTCAGCCCCTTTTTATAAATAAATTCTTTTTCAAACACAGACTGCCGAAATTGGTAAACATTACGATAGAACTTAACAATTTACTTTAAGAGTCGTTAGGGTTTGTAGCCGAAAGCTTTTAAAAACAAAACACAAGAGTTGTAAAACATTACGCATTATTATATTATCAGAAAAGCCGGGAGGTTCAATCCGGTAGACAAAAACAGTATAGTATTACATTTACAAACTATAGCACAGGTAGAATAATACACCAGGACCAATTTTTTTAAATTAACTGAAGGGTAAACATTTACCATATCTATTTCACTGCTAAACAAGCTCTAGCCAACCTATACATAGATAGAAAACTTTACAGTCATTTACAGGGTCAAAACACCAAAAGATTTTAAGTTCAAGTTTTAAACATCTCATTAAACGACTGAGGGAAAACCCTAACATTAGAAGTTGCTCTTCCTTTTCAAAAACAACTCTACAACGAAAACAACAAAGTAGTCCGAAGAGTACATCTCCCTATAGTCAAATCTTGGAACACAAAGCAGTGCCATGACTACCAACTTCCGAAACCCCCAATTGTTGGCTAACAAACAACAACAACCCACAGTTGCCAAGAAGTAGAAACCACCGAGTCTTACCAGTGGTTAAGCAGTGCCTCCACAAAGCTGCGACCAAAGACAAACTGCATATGAAGAATTCTCCAACGAAACATAAGATGGATAAACAACGCATTATGGGATTATGAAATAAAAATTACGAATGACTGGGAGTGTTTTTCGAGACATTACCTTCAAGATTTGTTCCTTCTGTAATAGAGACGCCACCACCCTTGAGGAACCAGAACCATCAGCACAACGTAGTGAAGATTGAATTCATTTCTTAGATCTACATTAGACTTGCAAATAAACCGACCTCTGGTCGAAGAAAGACACTTACACAAGCTATATGTCACTGAAACAAGGTTTCGGCTCTGAGTTTCAAATGATTCAGTCTCAGGTCTTGGTATCGAAACCTGGAAGGTGCCTCACCTTACCAGTAACCCAAAAACTCGTAGCCTGTCGGTCTTCACCGAGCCCACTCTTGCAATAATGAATGCGAAACTACAACACAACGAAGTAATACCAAAGGGCGATTAGGGTATCATCAACCTGGAGGAAGCTAGCACGTGACAATCGCCACGACGATGCTATCTAGGAATTCCACTAATCTACACTTAAATGCACTTTATGAATCCGCGCTACTACAGCACATGGAATCCCTGCGAACGAGGTCATACATTGGGAATGTGGCGTAAATCTTTTCATATAGTTAACCCTAAGATCAAACTCCCACATCATCATAAGACCGTGGAGCTACAACTTTGTGGTGTAAATTCGAAGGTCCTGTCATAACAAGAAGAAACTTAGTAACAAGGTCTCATTTATATATCGTATGATTACTTATTACTATAATGTCTTATGGTTGAAAAAGGTAAATGACCAAAATTACAATACATATTATGTAGAACAATCCTTATCAAACCCTATGTAAGGTATTTAAACTATTTCAATAATTATTGTATAGTCACAATGCCCATGTATCCTAAGCATTATTATCATGGTTTAGATTTTAAGATTATTACTTTTAGTCAATAGTTTGTAATAAGAGTATTTATCACACAATCAAAGTATTCAAATACTCATTGGAAAGTGGAAAAAGAGCTCTAAACTGTATTATTACAAATGATGTCAAGATACCTTTAGTAATCTCTATTCTTCAGTTAGAATTATTTTGCATAGGTCAAAAGGATAAATTATGGAATTGCTTTGAAAACCATTTTTGAACTTAGATATGAGCTTTTCACCACAAAGTATTGGATACCCTGTTATTACAGCTAATGCTAAGCATTCAAAGAAGTAGGGATATAGTCCCATATAAAACAAAGTATTACAGTTATAGATAAAAGAGCATTTTGTATTACAAAGTAGGGATATTTCTAGCAATTTATTTTTCTCTTATAAACTCGAAAGTTGAACTAACGACATTTAGGGCCTTCGAAGTCTACTTTCGATTTACTAACTTGCTCTTACTATTTTTAGCACCCGTTTTTCATGACATGGGTATGGAGGTGAAATTAGGGGATAGCCCTAAATTTTTTGATAAAAACCAGGGAATACCCTTGCTTTCCATAGCCAGGTGCTAAAGATGTAAGAAAATGGAGATGGAGGTGCTAAAGGTGCTAGGAAAGGGCAAAATGGGGAAGAAACGCATTAAAACGTGACCAAATTAACCCAAATAAGCCAAAGTTTATAGTCCGAAGGAAGTTAGCAACCACGTCAATTTCCACTGTTGGATGGCGCGGGAGTGAGATCAACGACCCACATTGATGGGCGCATAACTAAGGCGCTCAGGGAATAGTCATGGGAGCGGTCGCGATGATGGATACCGCCGGCCAGATGGCAGCAAGAGGAGACGTCGCAAGGATGATAAGCGGTAAGCGGTGTCGTTTTTATAAACATGCGATATCGCTAGAGCGTAAAGTAGATCTCTGGCCACATGGACAGCTCAGGGAGTTGGAGTAGTAGCCTATGGTCTAGATTAATGGACCACGGAAGTAAGTGAAATGTGACGAGGTAAACGATATAGATCGGCCTTGGGAAGATCGACGATCCACGACGATCCTCTGGTTGAAAATATGCTCGCCGGATAGACAGGAAGGTGGTAGTGAGGCACCAACCCATTCGCGAGATGTCACCACTAGAGGCGGTCACGAGGAGATGAGAGGTAAAGAAAAAACTGGTTTAAGGGCATGCGATCCCACTCTGTTAGGGTACGATGCCTAGCGACCGATGATGGAGAATGGGACATGTGGAATGATCCAATGGCAAAGATGAAAAGGGGGTCAAATCAGTGGTTAAAGAGAAAGATGGATTTGACGGTAGAGATTGGCACGTAAAAGACCAACGGCCGAGATTGGCGGGTGGCTAACAAAGAAGCTTGGAGGATGAGTGAGTAGGCTTACATATATAACCGTCGATGGGTAAAGTTGGAATTTTTATTTTTTCTAAGACCTATCGGGGGAAAAATCCTCCAGGCGTGGGAGATATGTAGAAAATGACAGGTGAGGCCATTCCCACGGCCTCTCAGGTTTTCTGAGTAAGACAGGGAGGGTCGTGTGGCGAAGGCTATCCTATTCGCGGTAAGGAGGTAGTTCGAAGGCCGGTTTTCGAGGAGGTTAAGGTTAAATGGGCCCGGGGCCTAGGGTTTGAAGATGCCTAGTTCGGAGAGTCAGCGTTCTATATCCATGAGGTTTTTCAATAGCATCTCACCCTTCGTCGCGTCTGTCAAAGATATGTTTGTCTCGGAACTAGAGGGTTTTTTTGGGGGATCCATCGTCACTACTCAGAGATATGTTTTTCCCGTAGGTGCCACCATGGTGTCAGTAGGTTAAAGGACCGGCTTCCAAAATTAGGGAAGGGAGTAGAATGGAAAGGTTGGAAGCTCTACCAGCTCAGGAATACAGGGCATCTTATGATCTTGGTCGGTGACGGAGAAGAAAAGGCCAGAGCCGCAGATGATAAAGGGGTGCAGGAAGGAGGAAGGTCGCTTGTACCAACTGATAGGTGGCCCAAGTGGTTTCAAGTATGAGGTGACTCACGTCTTTCGGCATGTGGGGAAGACATGAGGTTAAGTGTTGTGACGTAGACAGGGCCAGAGGGATGAACTGCCTAAAGGCATCTTTATGCCACCCCGACTGATTATCGACACAAAGGATGCCACATCAGTGTCACCATCCCTTGTGCCGTCTACCTGGAGATCTTTGCCGAGCGTGTTTTAGGTCGGCTCAAACCTAGGGCATCATTGTTGCTTGATTGAGGATTCCAATCTATTTTTGAACTTAGTCAATCTATTTTTGAACTTGACATGTATGTAATATTCCAAATTTGGGACTATCGAGCTGGCAGCGTATTTCTATTTGTTTCCCAAGGACTGATTCTAGACCAAGAGCCTATAAACATTTTGTAATAGAGTAATTAAGGGTTGGAAAATCATTCGGATGGGGCCTTAAGGGTGAGCCTGGTTTTGAGAATTTCATAGTAATACAATGTGTAGTGCCTATGGTAGACTATTTTGCAGAGATTCCTGTGTCGTTCTAACTTGTAGTCAGTTTTCTTCTTTTTCCCTATGTGCATGTGCTTCCTGTAATGGCTTTATGTTATGTTTTTCATTTCATATTATATGAGATTAGTGTATAATAGTTTGGAATTCTTGGAAACTCGCTCTGGCTATTATCTCAGATGTTCACAAAATATTTCTACTAAAGTTGATGTTGAATTCATCTTTGCTGGATGCTCATATCAATGGACTGTTCTAATTTTCTTCTTTTACCACCAGAAAATATCTTTACGACGGAAAGCGAGTGGCTACCTTACCTCTGTTAAAGTAGTTCAAACTATGGCACTGCTATCTGATTTATGTGTAATACCTTGACTCCATCGCCCAATTGGTTTTCCTTGTGATTATCCCTCCAACAATTTCCGTACACCTTGTCTCATCAGAAATCTGACCTTCTGTTAATGGTTTAATTGAATATTTTCGAGTGAGAGAGGCTGGTCTGTGAGTTCACTATTAACGCCTTTGAATGTTTCCTGTCTCTTAGTAATTTGTAGGGAGAGCCCTCTCCGATTGTGTTGGGTCAGTAGCATTAGTCCAAATTTGGTTAGTGGTTATCCCGACTTTCCCTCTCCTGCAACTTAGAGGGTACGATTTGGGTGTTAACAAATTGTCGTCGTTGTCGGGGAAGGGTTCTTTTACCGTCCCAATAAAAGACAAAGTTCAGAGCTGATTGTTGATGGTGGACTGCAATCAGACACCAGAAGAATTGCATATCATCCACCTGGAGACTCCACTCATTTATTTAAAGTTTAATCTGCAGACTCCACTGGAGAATGAGCCTAGCCGCTTCCGACATGGAAGAATTAAGTTCCAGGTATCAAAGTATCAATATCTTCAAAGAAGCCCTATTCTTCTGTGTTGGCATCCTTTTGTCTTTATGTACATATATCAAAAAATTCTTGTCTCACTTAAGAGCTCTAGGTCATGAGAGAGCCTCTTTTGTATATCCCTCGCTAGAATTTGAAAGTGTACATTCTCCTTCTACTCCTAGATTTGATCCCATCCTTTCATTTGAACCCTGTACAAACTATAGCCAGCTTCATGAATTCTCTGAAGGTGAGGGCAATGATACCCCTGCTGCATCCACTACTTCGCCTTCCAGAGCCCAGCTAAGATACAACCCTCTAAAGCTACCTTATGTCCTTCATGATTTTCCTCCAGACTACCATAAACACCTCCCTGTTTTTGATGGAGAGTCCGAGTTTCTCACTGCGGAGAAACATCTTCAAGGTTTCGAGCATTTTATGGATATTTTCGAAATAGAGCACGATGACGTCTGTATGAGAGTTTTTGCAAAATCCCTCCAAGGAAATGTGAAGAGATGGTTTAGGCATTTGCAGCTTGAGTCTATCAATACATGGGGAGCATTGTCTGAGGCTTTTCTAGGGTTCTTGGGCAAAAGAAGGTCATGGGATTTGGTTCTTTCATAATTTTACTCCATGAGGAGGAAAGAGAGTGAAACTATATCGCACTTTAACAGGAGGTTTGTGAAATTCTATTATGACATGCCCAAGCAAATTCATCCCCGAGAGAACACTGCAAAATTATACTATGCATCTGTTTTTCCTCCTGATTTATCTTTTCATATTTTGGAGAGGAAGTCTTCCAATCTGTAGCTTATGCTCAGGGATGCAGTGGAGGTTTAGGAGAACCTCTGATGTCCCGAAAGCTATCAAAACAAGGTGAGGATGAGAGGATTGAAGAAGAAACGAGGTTCGAAAAGATACATGAACCGAGGTAGCCTGCTTCACGTCTCAGTCCTCCCCATGAGGAGCAGAAAGATGAGAAGCTCAGTGAAGTGCTAGAAGAGGGTGAATCTTGTCTGTTTTATGTAGACTACAACCAGCTTGCTGAAATTTCTGTTTCTGAAGGCCCCTATGAAGTTCTCAGTCCACCTAAATATGATGACTATGAAGGGGACCGTTTGGAAAACTTCATAAGCTTTTTCGAGATAATGGATGAAGAGGCCATCAAGGATCTAAAGCGAAGGCTACACTCCCATTCGCTGAGAGGAGAGGAATATGGCGATCAAGAGGTCCCTGAAGACCCCTAGCGGGAAGACTTTTCCTCGTGGATGGATGAAGAGGAAGAATATGTGATCCTGGAAGAAATTCTAGAATCTGGCATGTATTCGCAGCAAGTTGACCAGATAGCTTAGAGGCTAAGGGATGACCAAGGTGGCCCGCATGATTCTTATACAGAATCCATCTCCTAGACTGAAGATGATCATAGACTCTTCAAAGAAGTATTAGGGATTGGGCAATATCTCCGGCCAGCCGATCAGATGATCGAGGCGTTCGAAGGAAACCAAGCTGAGCAGGTGGATGTTCGTGCAAGTTTTGCAAGATCAGAGTTCGGTCTCTGGGAAGAATGGATTTTCCCGGACCCTTTCAAGGGACAAGACCGACTTTCTCCTGGGGTTACATAGCAGAACTGGGTTTTCAACCTAGGAATCATGAGTAGCCCGGGGAGAAAGTTGTCCGAAGTTGATATTTTCAGTCGTACCCAGTCATGCGGGGGTTGCAAACCAAATGGGGTTCAAGTATTGATGGAGGTTGGTTAGAAGTACACAGCCCTAGGGCCATACACGAGCTTCGGGGAAGCTAAATGGCATCCGGACGGTTCTTCTGAAAGAAAGACTACTGCGGTGCAAGGGACAGGTGAAGCGTACCATATCTTTTATGACCCGGTAGAAAAATATATGGAAGACTTCTGTAGCAAGGTCAAACGGTCTGGTTTCAATCGAAGGGTCCTCATCCGTTGTTATTTCCTCGGGCCATGGGCCTACATTTTTCTATAGTTGGTTGAGTAAGATGAGAAGAGCTGCCTAGGATATCAGCTGCTAGACTGGTTGCACTAGCACTTATGCATTACTCAGAGCCGTAGCCTCTCGAGTAGAGTAGGTTGTATATAAATAAGCTTCACATTTTGGCATCTCCAATTTCAATAGTGAATTTCAACTTATAGCAATTTCAGTAGTGAATTTCAACTTACAACAATTTCTTGATGTTAAGAGGTTCCTAGTCTTCAGTAGGACATAACATATGACTAGGGTTCAGGTCACCACAGGAAGCACCACATAGTCAATTACCCATAAGTTTTGCCATGAATATCTTCATAAGAGCCCTCCCAAGTGGTCTACCGAGAAAAATTTCCTCTGGCAGGAGCCACCCAATTGATCAGGCACCCAGTCTACGAGGTTCTTTGCTACCTTGCAAGGAGGATAGCATCCTCGGTTGGAGCCAATTGTTAGAACCTGTTTTTCACGACATGGGTATGGAGGTGAAATTAGGGGATAGCCCAAATTTTTTTGATAAAAACTAGGGAATACCCTTGATTTCCATAGCCAGGTGCTAAATATGTAAGCAAATGGAGATGGGAGTGCTAAAGGTGTTAGGAAAGGGAAAAATGGGGAAGAAATGCATTAAAACGCGACCAAATTAACCCAAATAAGCCAAAGTATATAGTCCAAAGGAAGTTAGAAACTATGCAAGTTTCCACCGTTGGATGGCGCGGGAGTAAGATCAACGGCCCACATTGATGGTCACATAACTAAGGCGCGTGGGGAATATTCATAGGAGCAGTCACGATGATGGATACCATCGACCAGATGGAAGCAAGAGGAGACGTCACAAGAATGATAAGCGGTAAGCGGTGTTGTTTTTATAAACATGCCATACCTCCAGAGCGTAAAGTAGATCGCTGGCCACGTGGACGGCTCGGGGAGGTGGAGTAGTAGCCTACGGTCTAGATTAATGGACCACGGAGGTAAGTGCAATGTCACCAGGTAAACGGTATAGATCGACCTTGGGAAGATCGACGATCCACAGTGATCCTCTCATTGAAAAGATGCTTGCTGGATAGACAGGAAGGTGGTAGCGAGGCAGCAACCCATTCGCCAGATGTCACCACCAGAGGCGGTCGCGAGGAGATGAGCGGTAAAGCAAAAACCGGTTTAAGGGCATGCGATCCCACTCTGTCAGGCTACGATGCTTAGCAACCGTTTATGGAGAATGGGACATGTGGAATGATCCAACAGTAGAGACGGAAAGGGGGTCAAATGAGTTGTTAAAGAGAAAGATGGATATGACGGTAGAGATCAGCACATAAAAGACCAATGACCGATATTGGCAGGCGGCTGACAAAGAAGCCCATAGGATGAGTGAGTAGGCTTACATATATAACCATCGATGGGTAAAGTTGGAATTTTTATTTTTTCTAAGACTTGTCGGGAGTGGAAGCCTCCAAGCATGGGAGAGATGTAGAAAATGATAGGCGAGGCCATTCCCACGGCCTCTTAGGTTTTCTGAGTAAGACAAGGAGGGTCGCATGGCGAAGCCTAGCCTGTTCATGGCAATGAGGCAGTTCGAAGGCCATTTTCCAGGGAGGTTAAGGTTAAATGGGCCCGAGGTCTAGGGTTTGAATATGCCTGGTTCGGAGAGTCAGTGTTCTATATCCATGAGGTTTTTCAGTAGCATCTCGCCCTTTGTTGCGTCTGTCAAAGATATGTTTGTCTTGGAACCAGAGGGTTTTTGGGGGGGATCCATCGTCACTACTTAGAGAAAGGTTTTTCCCACAGGTACCACCACGACATCACTAGGTTAAAAAGACCGGCTTCCAAAATTAGGGAAGGGAATAGAATGGAAAGGTTGGAAGCTCTACTGAATCAGGTAGACAGGGTAGCTTACGATCTTGGTCGGCGACGGAGAAGAAAAGGCCGGAGCCACAGATGATAAAGGGGTGCTGGTAGGAGGAAGGTTGCTTGTACGGATTGATAGGTGGCCCAAGTGGTTTTGAGGATGAGCTGACTCATGTCTTTAGCCATGTGGGGAAGACGTGAGGTTAAGTGTTGTGACGTAGACAGGGCCAGAGGGATGAACCGCTTAAAGGCATCTTTCTACCACCCCGAATCATTATCGATGCGATGGATGCCACATCAGCATTACCACCCACTGAGCTGTCTACTTGGAGATCTTTTTCGAGCGTGTTTTAGGTTGGCTCAGACCTAGGGCATCATTATTGCTTGATTGACGATTCTGATCAGGTTATCATGGCAACTATGACCACACATAGCTGCTATCATCATCACCGCAATTATGGATATGGTTGTTCGTCCGTTGTACGAGATCGGTATATGGAAAGGATCGTACACCTGGCAACTTGAGGCATCTTTCAGTTAGGATTGGATCATGGAGAAGGAGCAGGAATCCGGGGTGGTTTTCATGCCAAAGAAGGCATGGTTTGAGCTGGAGGAAGAGCATGCTCCTTCATCTCCTATGGCGTTTGACCATGAGGAATCCATCTCCGGTAGTGGCGATGAGAAGGCAGAAAAGCAATAAGTGTCCAAAAAAGCGACAAGTGTCCAAAAGCGTTTGACGTCGGAGAAAAGAGAAAGTTCCCGAAGGAGAAGGGGGCATCTAGTAAGACATGGAGGTCATCCATGATCTCGTGTTTTCCACTACGGAAGTGATACTTCCTCCTTCTGTTGAAGAATCATAGGTTGATTGCTCTCTGAAGGTAGAGGAC
This sequence comes from Larix kaempferi, assembly GCA_027924585.1. Taxonomy (NCBI): domain Eukaryota; kingdom Viridiplantae; phylum Streptophyta; class Pinopsida; order Pinales; family Pinaceae; genus Larix; species Larix kaempferi. Next base: position 7,134,272 of record BSBM01000632.1, read on the forward strand.
TTCTTTGATTCGCAAGGCCAATTGAAAACTCCCAAGTAAGGTGGCACCCTGTTCATAATATTTCTTTCTCCCGTCTTAGTCAATCTGTTTTTGAACTTGACACGTATGTAATATTCCAAATTTGGGACTGTCGAGGTGGCAGCGTATTTCTGTTTGTTTGACAAGGACTGATTCTAGGCCAAGGGCCTATAAAAGTTTTGTAATAGAATAATTAGGGTTGGAAAATCATTCGGCTAGGGCCTAAAGCCTAGTTTTGAGAATTTCATGGTAATACGATGTGCAGTGCCTATGGTAGATTGTTTTGCAAAGATTCCTATGTCGTTCTAACTTGTAATCAGTTTTCTCCTTTTTCCCTATGTAACATCCCGAAATTTACAAAAATTTAAAATTTTTCAATGTAGCTTTTAATGCATATTCTAACTGTGCGGAAATATAGTAAATGTTTAAATGTCGTATTGCTGTACTAAATGTTGTGTTGGTCAAAAGTGTAATGTTTGCGACAAGATAATTAATATCTTCATTTCGATGTTAAACTCACTCAACTGTACTTTCACAATTCTTTTGTTGCCGATCCAATGATATAAGTTTATATGTGTTAACTATTGTTCATCTATTTGATGATGAAGGGGTCCGACGGATGCCCCGAGGCTTACTTAGCATTCATGCTAAAGCATTTGAATCATCCTTTTTCGAAGATTACAGGTAAGAGCTTTAGTGTTTACGACATGTGACCGAAGAGTTTCTAACCAGTTTCTGTGTCTCCAAAGTCTTAATGATTTAAGAGACATAATGTCGAAATTGCTATTGGTGAGAACTTCAGTTAGCCTAGTTTGTAAAACAGAAGTATGTCAGTTGTAATATTCATAATCCCTGTACTAACCTTTTATAATTTGTTCAAACAAATGAATAGGATCAATATATCATAATTTAACTCTATATATATTGTTATCGTGAGTTTCTATTTGATGCAAACTATGAGAATAACCAATGTCTATAGGTGATGGCTAAGTGCAAATAAAATGCAATATCTATATGCAATTCTTTTATATACTCTAGAGCCTAAGAATTACATGCTAGATTTATTTGAATTCTAACCTAAGAAGTATTGAAATTCATAGTCAAATGCTATCCTATGAACTATATACACATTTCTATTTAAATATATATATGCCAAGTCCTATACATAGTCCTATGAACAATAATTATATGGTTTTGTGTGTGCATCTACATGACCCTTTATGACATTATGGATTCCTAGCAATGAATCCTATACCACCTTGACTTACCACAAGGTGTTATTACATAACTGAGTTGTACATTTTATCAACGAAATCGATACATTATATGAATGGGTGACATTAACACTATGAAGGTTTTCGTGCTGGCAGGCACTTTGGCTTCCCTTGGCATTTAATACTCCCAAATGCTGAGACAGTGGAATGTCTCCGTGGACATCGTCGTGGTGCTAGGCATGTGATGGTGTGGTGATGATTCAAACCTTGGGATGAGCTATAAGTGTTTTGGTTCGAAGTTTAACTGAGCTATCCTCCTTGGTGGCTATGGTATTGATGGTGTTTTTAATATGGTTGTTGCTTGGGTTTACGTGAAAACCCTTCGGTAATCTCCACCGCTGATCTAGCAAGGGTTTGGGATTTGGGATCTAACCCTAACCACCACTATGTTCTACGGAGTTATTGTTTCCTTGGCATTCGGTGTAGTGGCTCTGAGGAGAGGCCGATAGGCCGAGAGCCTTCAGGGTTTCATTAGAAGGTGTTTGTGGAGTGTCCACAGTTCAAAACCGTGACCTGTTGATAGCTTAAGAGCCGATACTCTCATGGTGTTTTACAGTGATAGCTTGTAATCAAAGTTCCAGAATCAGTGTCAGATTCTTCATGGAAGTTCGTTCGATACTCGTCTCTTCTTGTCTGTTAGGTGATAGTTTTCAGAGTTATTGTCCTCCCTTCTTCGCACTTGCTGATGGAGTAATGGGTACAGTTTGCATTGTCTTGGTGTTCTACTCTGGTGATATTTTCTTTAAAGGTAATGGTTCTCGGTTCGAACCCTGTGTCTTCCATTCTGTTTTGAGAGTTTTAGTTGTTGTTATTTCACCTGTAATGACTTCTTTCAAATTCTTGTTTTAACCACACTCATGTTCAATTGGAAGGTACCTTTGTCGATGGCTTCTCAGCTTAGGTTTTGATAGCTGGGAACTGCAAATAGACCAGTAAGCCTCGGTGGTTACCTTGTTACTCCAGTTAGATGACTATTGGGCCTTCATGTGTGTTTTTCCGAGACTTCATGTTTTCTCCGAGGATTGATCTTCGTCAAAAGCCTGTGAGCTGTTGGTAGCTTGGGGAGGATAAAATTCTCGACCCTTTCGTCGTTGTTTTCAGTATTATTTTTTTCCATTATATAATCCGTAAAAGAAAATACTCGGGAGAGGGTTTCACCCTTCTACTGTTCTTGGTAACTGAAAGGATTTTTGTTTTCATTCGACCTATGTTTGTGTGGATGATACTATGATCGTTGCTCTATTTTGTGTAAAGGAAGCGAAGCTTATCGTTTGCAATCTACTATGTCTTTGATAATACAAGAGCTTTGTTTTTCCTACGTTATCGTGTTTGTGTTTGAGTTTAAGAGCAGGGCTCCAGTTTGTATGCATTTGAAGTTTAACATTTTGCCACTATTGTATTTTAAGAAAAGTTCGAGGGCTAAAGGTTTAGCCCTGTATTAAAATGGTCAAACCCTAATGTGTGGTTCTCGGAAATGTTCTATTGTTATGATAACAAATGTTTAGCTTCTGAAAGTAGATATCTAAATCGAGCAAATCGTATGGTTTACTGTTTTAATAGTTTTCAATTGAAATGTGATAATATAGTCTCATGTTGATGCCGAGATGCTCTTATTTTCAGTCTAAAGGAATGTAAATGATACTCGTTTTTGAGACTATGCTTATGGAGTTGAAAGCTTCACTTTGTTATTCTTTTCTATCGATTTTTGTGATGGTCGTGAGCCAAAATCCAATGTTTTTGTTTTCAGTTATGAAATGAAATCATGACCAGTTTCTTGTTCTGTTTGAAGCTTAACTAAACTCTAAATCTGAGAGATAGATGTTGATACTTCTAGGGTTTGATCAACAAAGGGTTACGATCCTATCATAAATTTTAAGTTTATAAATGAAAACTCTGTTTGGATCACATAATAGTTCTTTGTTTTAATAGTTGTGATAACTATGGAAAATGATGAAGCCACAAGCTAGGGTTTCTAATCCTATGCTGAATGTGAATGGGATTAACTGTAGTTTAAATAAATAAATAATATAACATAAAATGAATATTGCGCATACAGATTAGTACTAAATAATTATGCATTGTTTGTAATAGAAAGAGTTTTGTTTGTTTATGCGATTATAATTAGTTGCTAACAGTATTAAATAACAGTACTCTGTACTTAGGAAATAATTATTTTGTAGCTGTTATTTCAATAAAAAATTTGTGAAATAAAAATACAACGAACCTTATACATTTGACTGATGAAAGGAATGATAAGAGAAAGACATAGAACTATATTATTTAATACAAAATATTAATGGTAAGAAAAACTAATGAAATACAACAGTATTGATCTTCTCATTCATTTGGCAATCCGCCTATCAATTTATCTACCTTAATCTCTTCTCTATACTAGAGTACGATGCAGAACTATTAGCATGGGGAAAAATGCAAAGAAATATTTTATTCAATTCATCTTACATAATCATTACTATACATAATCCTAATTAGTTCAGAAACTAAAATAAATGCATTTGTTTAACAATATCCTTGAAAACGGTAATTCAATAATTGTAGATAGAAATTTTAACTACTTAGAATTAGAAAATACAAGTAGAACCTGTAAATGAAGATAGGGCCGACAAACACCCAAGGAGGCCTATTCCTCCCAACCTTTTCTAGAAGAAGCAGCCAAACTACTTGCTTCCTTTGGACCTCCGAGCTTGTGTACTGAACCACTAAGTAGATGGAATCTGTGTAGAAGCAAGGCACTCAATAATATAACTTTTGCACTCAGTAATATAACTTCTGCACTCAAAATATGCCTTATGCACTCAACAATGTAACTTCTGCACTCAGTAGTATAATAGGCAGACTTACACCATGATGAAAAACTTAGCATATCCCCTCATCGAATCTCTTGGGTGCAAGCACAGCAAAACCCCAAGGTAAATTATCTCGTCAGGAAAAGTGATGAACCTCAGTTCATAATTCGATGGCTCTTATATAGACTGCCTAGGTCTTTTGTGGTCAGTTTTGAATAAATGTGCCTCAAGCTCCAGTCCCATCTTCTAGGGAACTATGGCCACATTTCAAGGGAGTTGTCCCATACCAACAACTAGTTAGTTGTATCATGATGCTGCCACTTGTCCACTACCTTCTACCCCAGATTCCATTCCATCTAGTGGGTCAGTAAACACTCTTTCAACAGTCCCCTTAGGTGTTTGTCTCCTATTTAATTTATTAAATAATAAAATATTGTGCAATTACATTCATCCTTGGACACTTGTCCAATATAAAACTTTACAATAAAAGTTAACATAATGTTTCCAACATAAAAATGTTTTCAGCAAAAAGGGTATGTTACACCTTATGTGCATGTGCTTCCTGTAATGCCTTTACGTTATGTTTTTCATTTCATGTATGAGATTAGTGTATAATACTTTGGAATTCTTGGAAACTCGCTCCAGCTATTATCTCAGATGTTCACAAAATATTTCTACTAAATTTGATGTTGAATTCATCTTTGCTGGATGCTCATATCAATGGACTGTTCTAATTTTCTTCTTTTACCACCAGAAAATATATTTACGACAACAAGCGATTGGCTAGCTTGCCTCTATTAAAGTAGTTCATACTATGCCACTGTTATCTGATTTATGTGTAATACCTTGACTCCATCGCCCAATTTCTTTTCCCTGTTATTATCCCTCGAACAATTTCTGCACACCTTGTCTCATCAGAAATGCGACCTTCTGTTAATGGTTTAATTGAATATTTTCGAGTGAGAGAGGTTGGTCTATGAGTTCATTGTTGACACCTTTGAATGTTTCCAATCTCTCAGTAATTTGTAGAGAGATCCCTCTCCGACTGTGCTGCGTCAATAGCATTAGTCCAAAGTTGGTTAGTGGTTACCCTGACTTGCCCTCTCCTGCAACTTAGAGGGTATGATTTGGGTGTTAACAAGAACATTTCAGATGCTTTAGCATAAATTCTAAGTAAGCCTCAGTGTGCCATAATGCCCCTTCATTATCAAAGAGAAAATCAAACAGTTAGCATATACATACCTTAGCAAATAATATAGCAAGCATCGACAATGTTTCATAATCTAAAACAATAGACATGGAAAGTTATTTCCGCAATTTATTTCAGTGTGTCTTTTAATTAAATAAACATGCATTTTTTATAATTCCACACAGTTATTTTAAGCAATTAATACTACATTGAAAAATTTTAAATTTTTATGAATTTTCGGGATGTTACATGTGGTATAGAGCACGAGTTCAAACTCTAGGCCTGAAATAGGCTCATATGTGCAAAACATAAAACTTAGTTACTAACTTTATTTAAATTTTGTTTCTGTACAGAATAGTTTGACATTTAAATTGCAGGTATGGATATCTTAGGAACCCATGTCTTTACTTTGTTAGTATATTGTTGTTGGACACATATGCTTTGTAAGTCATCCCGTAGTATTTGTTGATCAATAGTTTATGTTATTGTTGTTGGAGCATATGCTTTGTAAGTCGCCCGTAGTATTGTTGATCCATAGTTTGTAGTGGCCCACGGTTTTGACCCATAGTATTGGTGCCTAGACTTAGTATATAAGTGTGTGTTGAGACCTATGAAGGCACCGTGAAGTTATTTGTATTGAGCTTGCTCATAGGAGGTTGCCCCCTCAAAGTGGCCTGTGATCAATATAAAAGTGATTCTGAGTTCTGTCATTTCTGCTATTTCGCATATTTTTATTAATTAATTGTTGCAGGTGCATCACATATGGTATCGGAGCACTTTCTTGGGCTCGCTGGGTGAAATTTCTGCCAAAATATTTTTTTGCATCTATTGCAGGTTCGGATTTGGGAATAATCCCTATCCACTTAACTATGGGAAGTACTTGGGCATAAGCCCTAAAACTCATTGTGAGGAGTACCACAGGAACCCCGAAGTAGCTGGCCCATTGAGAGGACCTGCCAGCAAAAAGGGCAACGACCCCTACTTGATTGACTAGTGCCCACCCGTGAGGTAAACCAAGAGCTGTCGTTTGTGGCAAAGTGGTTATCAGTTTTACTTGAGCCATGGAGTGAGGGGTACTGCCCCAATATGCAAGCCGTCAGATAACATTGGTGGCTGAGTGAAACCCTTGAACTATTAGGAAGCTGCACATACCTAGGGTCCATATCTATTTTCAGCTGAACTGTTGTCGATCGTTGCTGCGCCATTTTAGATCCAGTCGTTCAGATCCATTTTGCAATCCATTCCTGATCCATCCATTTTCAATCCATTCGGCATCGTTTTAGATCCCTTCTGAGCCATAGCCGCTCCAAAAAAGAGTATAAAATTCAGTTTTTTCTCCATATCTCCCTTGTTTTCACTCTGTTTCCCTTGAAATTTTTGGGGAACCCCTATCATCCCATTCTACATATTTCATTCCTGAGGACCCTATCCCCAATTCCCCTTCCCAAATCCTGAAATCCCACATTTGTCTATTTTTAGGGTTTTCCATAACTTCCTCAGATTTCACCCAATCACCTTCAAATTTTACCACAGAGTTCCTTTCTGAATTCTGCTTCTTTGTTCCCCTCTGCCAAATTTTCCCATTCTTTCACCCCGCTTCTGAAATCCTTATTTTTGCTTCCCTGTCTATTCAACAGTGTCCAAAACCTAGTCAAACCCCAATTACCCTTCAGATTTTTTCCCAAGTCCAGATTTTCCTTTACTGAAGTAGTTTCTGTTTTTGTTTTCCTACCTAGTCAACCGAAAAAAAAAAAAATCCTGGTTATGGTTGTCACCCGTGCAGGAGCAAAAACCACGGAGGATGCACTTTCAACCATCCAAGCCAAACTCCAGGATCTTGATGAAAAATTTCTCGGCCTCCATCTTGAACATTCATCTATGAACAACAAATGGCAGTTCGAGTCTTCATCAGACAATGGGTTCTCTTCCTCTAGCAATTTCCGTGGTCCGAAGCTTGATTTTCCTTGCTTCAATGGTACTGATCCAACTGGATGGATCTATCGTGCAGAACAGTATTTCAGTCTGCATAATACTTTTGATGTCAACAAAGTTCTATTGGCATCCTTTCATTTGGAACAGGAAGCTCTTCAATGGTACCATTGGTACATCAAGGCTCATCTAGAGCCCAAATGGCCAGACTTTTGCCAACTCCTTTTGCAACAATTTGGTCCTAGTGCTTTTGATGACTTCATAGGAGCCCTCACTAAACGTCTCCAAATTGGCACTGTGAGAGAGTATCAAACCGAATTTGAGAATCTAGCCAACCACACCGAAGGATTGTTTGATGACTTTTACCGGAGTTGTTTTATCAGTGGTCTAAAGGATTCCATCCGCTCTGAGGTCAAAATGTTCTATACCAACATAATGATGGAAGCCCTAGGGTTGGCTAATTTGGAAGAAGATAAGATTGCAGCCCAACAATGCTCCAAGCCCACTTTTGTTCCCTTCCAAAATGTGGGTTCTCAACGACCACCTATACCGCAGGATCCTCGACTAACTCCTATCAAGCGTTTGTCTGAAACAGAGATGCAAACACGCAGAGAAAAGGGGCTTTGCTATAATTGTGATGAGAAATTCACTCGGGGACATAGATGTCTTCAGCAAAATCTCTATCTCTTGGATGTAGATTCTCCATCTGCCTCTGAAATTGGTGACGAAGATCCAGAAACACTGGATGCTCCGATCGACATTCAGGAACTACCTATTGACCCTCCGTCTCAGGATGACCAGCTAGAGATATCTCTCCATGCTTTAGCTGGAATCACCACCCCCCAAACAATGCGAGTCAGGGGTTACTTCAAGAATCTTCCTCTTACAATACTCATTGATTCTGGTAGCACTCATAATTTCATTGTCCCTCGGATCGCCAAACAAGCTGATTGTTTTATCCATCCTTGCTCCAACTTTGAAGTCATGGTTGCCAATGGGGGCACCTTACCTTGCAAAGGGAAGTGTCAAAATGTGTGTATCTCTATGGGAGATTATACCTTGCGCTCTGACATGTTTGCCTTAACCTTAGGCGGATGTGATGTGGTTTTGGGCACTCAATGGCTACGCACACTTGGCCCTATCTTATGGGATTTTGCTAAACTTTGGATGTAGTTTTCCCTCAATGGCCAAAAACACACCTTGACAGGATTACAACTAGGTTCTATCAGCATCATCAGTTCACATCGCATGGAAAAAATCCTCAAGAAGAATTCACATGGTGTCATCGTTCAGCTCCATTCCATTCATATGCAACCTTCAGCGGTCTCCACTACTCCTTTGGATCTACAACAAATTCTGGATCGATATACAGGTGTTTTTGCTGAACCAGTGGGATTGCCACCTTCCAGGCCAGAATACCATTGTATTCAGCTCCTTCCTGGCAGCATTCCTCCCAAAATCAGGCCCTATCGCTACCCATTTCACCAAAAAATGGAGATTGAAATGCTCGTTCGGGACTTATTAAAGCAAGGTATTATTCGCCCAAGCACTAGTTCCTTTTCTTCTCCAGTTATTCTTGTCCGCCAAAAAGATGGGTCATGGCGCCTCTGCATTGACATCTGAGCACTTAATCACCTCACCATCAAGGATAAGTTTCCAATTCCTGTTGTTGATGAGCTTCTTGATGAGCTTCATGGGGCTCACTTTTTCTCCAAGTTGGATCTTCGTTCTGGGTATCATCAAATTTGGGTTCATGAGGATGATATCCCTAAAACAGCTTTCCGCACACATGATGGCCATTATGAGTTTTTGGTCATGCCCTTTGGCCTCACTAATTCTCCTTCCACATTCCAAGCATTAATGAATAAAATATTTCAACCCTACTTGCAAAAATTCATTCTGGTATTCTTTGATGATATCCTCATCTACAATAAAACATGGGATGAACATCTCCAGCATCTGGATCTTGTCATGCAACTTTTCTCTGACCATCATCTCCATGCCAAGCAGTCTAAATGTGTTTTTGGCCAGAAGGAAGTTGAGTATCTCAGGCACATTATCTCAGCACAAGGGGTTCGCGTGGATCCTGCCAAAATCGATGCCATGAACAATTGGCCGCATCCTCAAACACTCAAGAGACTTCGTGGGTTTTTGGGGTTGATTGGCTACTACCGCAAGTTTGTCAAGGATTATGGGAATATTGCATCTCCATTAACTGCTCTATTGAAAAAGGATGCTTTTACATGGACACATGCTGCTTAGTGTGAATTTGACAAACTAAAACAAGCTATTTGTACTACACCTGTTCTAGCTATGCCCGATTTTTCCAAGCCCTTCACTATTGAGAGTGATGCTTGCGGCAATGGACTTGGTGCTGTTCTCCTTCAAGATGAACACCCCATTGCGTTCACCAGCAAAACCCTTTCAGGTAATAATTTAGCTACCTCTACCTATGAGAAGGAAATGATGGCTATTTTGCATGCAATACAGAAGTGGCACCCATACCTATTAGGGAATCATTTCTGCATCAAGACTAATCACCAGAGTCTGAAATATTTCTTGGAATAGCATGTCTCCTCCCCGGCACAACAAAAATGGGTTAGAAAACTCATGGGTTATGACTATGAGATGACTTACAAGAAGGGTAAAGACAATATTGAGGTAGATGCTCTTTCTCGCATATTTGATGCCCAGGGTTCTCTTTCAGCTATTTCTATGCCTATTCCAAATTGGTTGCAATATGTTCAACAGGGTTATGTTAATGACTCTTCCTTATCTCAAATCATCCAACGCTTGACCAACAACCCTTCTGTTGTACCACTTACTCCTGGGATGGTGCTTCTCTGATATAGAAGGGTCGTCTGGTGCTTCCCTAGAGCACAGATCTTCAATAGGTTGTCTTCTATGAACTCCATGCTTCTCCATCGGCAGGGCACTCTGGGTTCCTCAAAACGTATGAACAAGCATGGCATAACTTCTTTTGGTAGGGAATGAAAATGACAATTCAATAGATGGTGGCCAAATGTGATACCTGCCAGCGCAATAAGGGTGAAACAACACTCCTTCCAGGATTGCTCGAACCCTTGCCCATACCTACACAGATTTGGACAGATATTTCTATGAATTTTATTGAAGGGCTCCCTAAATCTGGCGGGAAGACAGTGATTCTCGTTGTGGTTGATTGCCTCTCCAAATATAGTCATTTTTGTGCTCTCATCCATCCCTATACATCCTCTTCAGTAGCTCAAATTTTCCTGGACCAGATCTTTCGTCTTCATGGCATCCCTTCTTCCATTGTCTCGGATCGTGATGCGACTTTCACTAGTCATTTTTGGACTGAACTATTTCGCCACACTGGCACCAAACTGAAGATGAGTTCAAGGTATCACCCACAAACAGATGGCCAGATTGAAATTATCAATAAATGCTTGGAAACTTATCTTCATTGCTTCACCTCTGAACAAAAATATCAGTAAGCAAAGTGGCTCCCTCTCGCTGAATGGTGGTACAATACCTCTTACCACACTGCCTCTAAAATGACCCCATATGAAGCACTCTATGGTCAGGAACCTCCAGTTCTTCTTCCATACACCCCCACCAGTTCACCAGTTCAGGAAGTTGACACGGTCCTTCGAAACCGTGATCAGATTCTTCGCATTTTGCAGGACAATCTTCACATGGCAAGAAATCGCATGAAGCAACAAGCTGAACAACACCGTTTTGAGCGCACTTTTCAAGTCGGCGATATGGTTTTTCTTCATCTCCAGCCGTACAAGCAGTCTTCCTTGAAACTCAAAGGGCATCATAAGCTCGCTCCAAAGTTCTATGGGCCATATTGGATTCTTCAGAAGATTGGGTCCGTTGCTTATAAATTGGAACTTCCTCCTTCCCGCATTCATCCAGTCTTTCATGTCTCTTGTCTAAAGAAAGTTCTTGGCACCAACATCAGTGGACAAATGATTTTACCCAAACTGGATAATGAAGGATCCATCCTTTTGGATCCGGAGTCCATCCTCAATCGGCGCACTTGTCAGCTTCACTCTCACTCTATCACAGAGGTCTTAATTCAGTGGCACGACATGCAACCAGAGGATGCTACATGGGAACCACTCCTTTAGATTCAACAACAATTTCCACATCTAAAGCTTTGACACAAAGCTTTTTTTAAGGGGGAGGGGATGTTAGGAACCCATGTATTTACTTTGTTAGTATATTGTTGTTGGATGCATATGCTTTGTAAGTCGTCCCGTAGTATTTGTTGATCAATAGTTTATGTTATTGTTGTTGGCGCATATGCTTTGTAAGTCGCCCGTAGTATTGTTGATCCATAGTTTGTAGTGGCCCATGGTTTTGACCCATAGTATTAGCTGTCTGGAATGAAGAAATACTTTCATATTTACGATTACTCTTCCCAGTTAAAAGCCAAGATGGCTATTTAAAATCTGACCGGAAAGGCAGATATTTGGTGGCAGGATCTTAAAAGAATTAAGAGCATAAAAGAAAGAAGCATAACCTAGAGCATGTTTAAAAATTTATTTATGAAATTTTTTTTGTCGGAACAGTACTATGAAGATAAATCCAATGAATTTTATGATTTAAAATTGGGCACTATAAGTATGAAAAAGTTTTGCAGCAAGTTCCTTATCTTGCTGAGGTATGTACCTTACATGGTCGAAGAGAAGCCTAATGTACAAAGGTTTCTAAGTTGTCTACCTTTCAACATAAAATACAGGATCGAGTATGATAACCCTTCCACTTTGGAAGAGGCTATGAGGAAAGCTAATTTCTTTTTTGAGCAAAACAGAAAAAGAGAAGGAATATCTGGCTAGAGAAGTAATAAGTCTAATCATTTTGAGCATAAAAAGAAAATTTTTAATCATAATTCTAGAAGTTTTAAGAAAAATTTTAATAACAGAAATTTTTCAAGTAATAATAATTACAAGGGTAATGCACCACAAAATTTTACTGCTGCAAGGAATGTGCCTAATAATAATAACAACACCAGATATGCTGAATAGAAAGCACCTTTGAAGTGTTATGATTGTGATGGACCCCATACTAGATCTCAATGCCCATGCAACAAAAATACAGTTTACAACATTCACACCATACAAGCGGAGCCTACAATTGGTGATGTAGCAAGAGAAATGACCAGGGTAAATGCAGCACTGGAAAATCATCAAGTAGACCATCAAACGTCTATGGTAGAAATTGAAGGTATGATACACAACAAATCTATTTCCATTCTAATAGATCCAGGTGCAAGTTTGAGTTACATTTCACCTGATTTAGTGAAAAGTTGCAAGTTAAAGGTAGAGAAAATTGATAATTCATGGTTAGTTCAGCTAGCAACATGCATTAAAAGAAAGGTTACAGACTTTGTCAAAAGTTGTGATGTATTTATGAGTCAACTGAAAACGCAAGTTAATTTGAATGTTTTACCATTAGGGTCATATGACTTGTTGATTGGCATGGACTGGCTTGAACAACATAGAGTTGTACTTAATTGTTATGAGAAATCTTTCACTTGTTTGAATAATGAAGGAAAAACTGAAACAATAAAAGGAATTCATAGGAATATTTCTGTAAGACAAATTTCTGTTTTACAAGTTAAGAGAGTTGCAAGAAAGGGTTGTAAAATGTTTTTTGTTAATGTTATTAATGATGAATGTTCACCTAAAGAAGATAAGTTAAAACTGGAGGATATACCCATCCTTAGGGACTTTTTTGATGTATTCCTGGAAGAAATTCCATGACTACCTCCGAAAAGGGAACTTGATTTCACCATTGAGTTAGTACTTGGTGCGATACCAACCTCAAAGGATCCCTACAGAATGAATATTTTGGAGCTAAATGAACTAAAATATCAGCTGAAGGAATTAATAGATAAAAACTACATAAGGCCAGGTGTGTCTCCTTGGGGAGTGCCTGTTATTTTTGTTAAAAAGAAGGATGGAACCATGCGACTGTGCATAGATTACCGTCAACTTGATAAAATGACATTTAAAAATCGATATCCCTTGCCCAACATTGACGATCTATTTGATCAAGTAAGCCGAGCAAAGATATTCACTAAAATTGATTTAAGGTCTGGATACCATCAAGTTAGGATAAAGGATGAAGACATATTCAAAACTACTTTCAGAACGCGCTATGGGCACTATGAGTTCATAGTTATGCCTTTTGGGCTAACTAACACGCCGACAGTGTTCATGTGCTTAATGAATAATGTTCTGCATAAGTACTTAGATAAGTTTGTAATCATTTTCATTGATGATATTATAATCTATTCAAAAACTAAAGAAGAGCACGACGAACATTTAAGAATAATTTTGCAAGTGTTAAGAGAACATTAGCTTTATGCTAAGTTCAGTAAATGTGACTTTTATAAAGATAAAATACAATACCTAGGTCACATAATCTCTAAAGACGGAATTTATGTCGACCCAGATAAAATACGAGCAATTAATGAGTAGCATGTCCCTAAAGACATAACTGATGTACGGTCATTTATGGGAATAATAGGTTACTACAGAAAGTTGATTGAAGGGTTCTCTAGAATTGTGAATCCCATAACTTCTTTGCAGAGGAAAGGTAATAAATTCGTCATGGATCATAAATGCCAAGAAAGTTTTAATAAGTTAAAAGAATTATTAACAACCACACCCATTTTAAAAATTATTGATCCTAATAAGAACTTTGTTGTATGTAGTGATGCATGTAACGAAGGACTTGGAGGGGTCTTAACTCAAGAAGGTCATGCTATCGCTTTTGAGTCTAGAAAGTTAAAAATCCACGAAAAGAATTATGCAACTTATGATCTAGAGCTGGAAGCCGTGATACATGCACTGAAAATATGGCGCCATCACTTGATTGGAAGAAAGTTTATACTAATGACAGATAATAAAGGGTTAAAATACTTGTTGGATCAAACAAATCTTAACACGAGGCAAGCTAGGTAGTTAGATTTTATTAGCAAGTATGATTTCGAAATACAACACATTAAGGGTAAAGAAAAAAAAGTTGTTGATGCCTTGAGCAGAAATGCTAGATTAAGTTTTGTGGCAACAATCAACACATTTAAGACAGATTTAGAAAATCAGATCGAAGAAGGAACTAAGCAAGATGAAAATTATCAAAAATTGCATGATAAGGTTGCTATAAATTTATCTAAAAATATAATAATAGAATACAACATTAATGAAAAGGGATTAATGACATATAAAAATAGAATTTATAGACCTAATGTGTCAACAGTTAAATTGTTGATTTTGGATGAAGTGCATAAAAGTCCTTATTCGGGACATCGTGGTTATCAGAAAATGATAACTATGTTAAGGAAGGATTATTTTTGGCCCAACATGAAGAATGAAGTGGTTGAATACATAGCTAGGTGTTTTGAATGTCAGACCATTAAGGGATAACATCAACACCCAGCTGGCCTATTGCAGCCATTGCCAATTCCAGAATGGAAATGGGAAATCATAAGTATTGATTTTATTACAGGTTTACCTAAGAATTAGAAACAGAATGACTCCATAATGGTGGTTGTGGATAAACTTAGTAAGTATGCTCATTTTATTCCTGTTAAGACTATATACAAAGCTGCTAACATTGCAGATGTGTTCATGAAGCAATTTTTTCGCTTACACGGAATTCCAAAGGTAATTATTTCTGATCGAGACTCCAAGTTCACTAGAAATTTCTGGACAACATTATTTAAGGGTTTATGGAAATAATGAAAGGGTTAATCATATTTTAGAAGACATGTTATGAATGTATGTTAAAGATCAGCCAACTAAGTGGGAAGATTATTTACATTTAGTTAAATTTGCATAGAATAATTATTATCAAGCATCTGCTAGACTTAGTCCATTTGAGATTTTATATGGAAGAAAATGTTGCACTCATATTTCTTGGGATAACCCCGTGGACAGATTAATGTTAGGACCGGATTTGTTAAAAGAGATAGAGCTAACCGTGAAACAAGTACAAGGCAACTTAAAAGTTGCACAAGATCGGCAAAACAATTATGCAGATCTGAAACGCACTGAAAGAGAATTTCAGGTTGGAGAGCATGTTTTTGTGAAGGTAAAACCCAAGAAAAGTTCTTTAAATCTTGGGAGTTGTGCTAAACTAGCACCAAGATACTGTGGACCATTTGAAGTCCTATCAAGGATTGGACCTGTTGCATATGAGTTGGCTTTTCCATCTAACTTAAGAATCCATAATGTCTTTCACATTTCTGTTTTAAAGAAGTATGTGCACAATGCTACTCATGTGCTGAATTGGAATGACATACAGATGGAACCCGAAGGAGATTTTCAGGTGGAACCGAACTGTATTCTCGACAGGAGGGAAATTATGCTCCGGAATCGTACCATAGGGCAAGTAAAGGTGCAATGGAAGCACCTTAGCCCTGATGAAGCTACCTGGGAACTAGAAAGTAACATGTGGGAAGCATATCTAGTTCTGTTTCAGGAAGGCTCTGACGAAGAATAAACAAAATCGACGACGATGTTGAGGTTAAGTGGGGGTGTTTGTAACATACCCCTTTTTGCTGAAAAACATTTTATGTTGGAAACATTATCTTAACTTTTATTGTAAAGTTTTATATTGGACAAGTGTCCAAGGATGACTTTAATTTGCACAATATTTTATTATTAAATAAATTAAATAGGAGACAAACACCTAAGGAGACTGTTGAAAGAGTGTTTATTGAACCACTAGGTTGAAAGGAATCTGGGGTAGAAGGAAATGAAAAAGTGGCAGCATCATGAGGCAAATAGCTAGCTGTCAGTATGGGACAACTCCTTTAAATTGTGGTCATAGTGCCCTGAAAGATGGGATTGGAGCTTGAGGCTCATTTATTGAAAAATGACCACTAAAGACCTAGGCAATCATTAAAAGAGCCATCGAATTGTGGACTGAGGTTCATCACTTTTTATGACTAGGAAATTTACCTTGGGGTTCTGCTATATGTACCCAAGAGATTTGATGAGGGGATATGCTAGCTTTTTATCATGGTGTAAGTCTACCTGTTTTATTGCTGAGTGCAGAGCCTCAAAAGCTGAGGAGCAAGTCTTTATAGATTGCTGGTTATACAATTTTTCTGAGAGCCTTGCTTTTACACAGAGTATTCTACCTAGTGGTTTAGTAAACAGGCTCGGGGGTCCAAAGGAGGCAAGTAGACTAGATGCTTCTTCTAGAGAAGGTTGGAAGGAACACGCCTCCTTGGGTCTTTCTCCACCCTATCTATAGTTACAGGTTCTACTTGTTATTTTAGTTTCTAAGTAGTTAAATTATTTTTTGTAATTATTAATTGAGTTTTCATTAGTTATAGTCATCATCCTACAAAAGAAATTGTGAGTTCTAATCTAATTATGATTCTGGAAATGATGATTTAAATAGATGAAAAGATCGAATAAATGACTTCCTGGTATTTTTCCATGCACTATTTTATGTACCATACTCTAGTACAAGGAAGTAAGAATTAAAATAGATAAATGATATACAGTAGCAGATTGAAAGAATGGATTAAATTTGTTATATTTCCTTAAATTTCCCTTTTTGTTATAAATTGCATTCTAAAACAGCTAATATTCATTGTCCAGTTTCTTATATAAATGTTGTAGATTTTAGAATATCTTTGAAATCTTATTGAAGAAAAGGATAGTATTAGGTCTTCTGCATAAATCGATGAGTTAGAATAGTAACTATAGGAAAATGACCCTTTTATTTATATTGTGAAAATGTGACTTTTTTAACTATAGGGGAAAAATACAATACAATTCCGTACTTTGTTCAAAAGTTATACCCTACTATTGCAATTGGTATTATTTCTTTCCTTTAAGCAACTAGTTGTATTATAATACATAATAAATACGATAGGGCTGCTAAAACACTACTACTTATCACCAAAACATAACCTACTGTACAATACTTTTACATTTTTCAGATAATTATTTATCTTCTAGTACAAATCTAACCTTCGGACTATTGTCCCAAAATTTCTTACAAGTATTCATTGTATGAAAACCTAGTTCAAACATTTCAACCATAGGGAAAACTAACACTTTTACTAAACTAGATGAAAAACAAATATACTTTTTAGGCATTAATAATATTCTTCTGACTGAATATTATCCTGACAGTAGGGTTAAGACCCAATTTGGTCGAATCCATTCACTCTATCAAACTACGACGATGAGGTCTGTAACTAGGCTTAATGTCTCAACATTTTTTTTACATTTTAAAATACATCTCAACTATCTACAGCACAACCTTACCACTATAAAAAACATTCAAACTTTCTCAACACTGGAGGTATATAAAGAACGATTATTTCAATATCGGGCTCAACCCCTTTTTATAAATAAATTCTCTTTCAAACACAGACGACTGAAATTGGTAAACATTACGATAGAACTTAACAATTTACATCACAAGTCATTAGGGTTTGTATCCCAAAGCTTTTAAAAACAAAACACAAGAGTTGTAAAACGTTATGCATTATTATATTATCAGAAAAGCCGAGAGGTTCAATCCCATAGACAAAAATAGTATAGTATTACATTTACAAACTATAGAACAGATAGAACAATACACCAGGACCATTCTTTTTTTAATTAACCAAAGGGTAAACATTTACCATATCTATTTCACTGCTAAACAAGCTCTAGCCAACCTATACATAGATATAAAACTTTACAGTCATTTATAGGGTCAAAACCCCAAAAGATTTTAAGTTCAAATTTTAAACATCTCATTAAACGACTGAGGGAAAATCCTTAACATTAGAAGTTAATCTTCCTTTTCCAAAACAACTCTACAACGAAAACAACAAAGTAGTCTGAAGAGTACATCTCCCTACAGTCAACTCTTGGAACACAAAGGAATGCCATGACTACCAACTTCCGAAACCCCCAATTGTTGGCTAACAAACAACAACAACCCACAGTTACCAAGAAGGAGAAACCACCGAGTCTAACGGGTGGTTAAGCAATTCCTCCACAAAGCTACGACCAAAGACAAACTGCATACAAAGAATGCCTGCCAACAAAACATAAGATGGCTAAACAACGCATTATGGAATTATGAAATAAAAATTACGAATGACTGGGAGTGTTTTTCGAGACATTACCTTCAAGATTTGTTCCTTCTGGAACAGAGACGCAACCACCCTTGAGGAACCATAACCATCAGCACAATACAGTGGATATTGAATTCATTTCTGAGATCTACATGAGACCTTCAAATAAACCAACCTCTGGTCCAAGAAAAACACTTACACAAGCTATCTGTCACTATAACAAGGCTTCGGCTCTGAGTTTCAAATGATTCAGTCTCAGGTCTTAGTATCTAAACCTGGGAGGTGCCTCACCTCACTAGTAACCCAAAGACGCATAGCCTGTCGGCCTTCACCGAGCCCACTCTTGCAATAATGAATGCGAAACTACAACACAACGAAGTAATACCAAAGGGAAATTAGGGTATCATCAACCTCGAGGAAGCTAGCTATAATGTCCCCCATTTTGACCCTTGTAATATTTGGGCTATAATGTAAATAATGTATGCATATTATGTATGATTCCTAGCGTGGAGCTCAAGGCCAAGGCCCCGCCAGTGAACGCTTGACCTTTAAGAGGCAAGTATTTGAAATTATGCTACCCATGTGCTAGCGAACCATGGGAATTGTAAATATGCACCTTAATATAAATTCCCACAACTAACTATGCAATGCAACAAGAGATGAGGGCATTATGTTACAAGGAAATTGGGAGGGAAATATTCAAACCCTTGATCCAATCAAGTCAAGCCAAGTGTCAATGAGAGAATCCATCAAACCCTCAACTACCTATGTTGACTTTTGTACCCAATCATTCATTTCTCCAAAGAATTGGTTGAGGTAGTTAATGCCTTGGGAAATGAAGAGGTATGGCTGTCCAAATTCAAGTATGGGCAAGCCACCCTTCCTAGAGATTCGTGTTCGGCTTCTTGGGCAAGTAAAGGGCCACAAAATTTCTCCCCATGCCATTATTCAACCATCAGTCTTGGTCCCTCATGAGTTTAGAGCTACCTGGGCATTTTTCTCCATGGATTTGCTGTGTTTACCTTCATTATCCTAGCTGGGAAGGGCGTTTTTGTTGTGGCTAACCATGGGGAAGAAGGGGAAACAATTTGGGGTTTTATTGAGGCCGTTTGTCCCACTGAATGCTCATACATATATGGGAGAAATCGGTTTTCTTACCTATGGTCGATTTTCCCTCTCAAAATCCATTTTTGGTGTGCCTACGTTTTTGGGAAAACCCCTGTCCATCTAGTCCCTAAGTCCCACTGCTAAAAGTGTGTTCCAGAGCCCATATCTTAGTTGGGTGTGCAAGAGAATGATGGGGTTGAGATGGGTATCCATTACTTTGGGCTGTTCTATGCTTGAGGGTTCCTTTTTCCTTGTAGATATCATTCCCAACTCGGGGGTGGTCTCTGAGTGCTGAAAGAATACAGGCTGGGCAGAGACCTATGGTTGGGAGGAACGTTGCAGCGACATAGCTAGCTGTTTGGGACAATTGTGCAACAAAGATAAGTCTTTTCTATCTATGTGTTTTCCCTCTACAAATGAATAATTTCATGACTGTTATCGATGTGATCGAATGCATATGAAAAATGTGTGTGGATGAGTTTATTTCCGCTGTGCCTATTTGCTTGTTTTCCATCTGCACACATCAATTTTATGGTTGTGAATCTAATGAATATGGTTGAGTTTATGAAAAGCCCCATAGAATGACATCAGGTTCCCTTCCTTGCATTGGGTCCAAGGCTGGGGACATTACATTTGGTATCAGAGTGAAGGTTGCACCATTTGGGCCTTCATGGGCTACCTATCACAGCTTGCAAGGTTATGTATGCTTCCTGCTCATTATAGACCATTAAGAAAAATTTCAAAATTTTAAATTTTTGAAGTGTTTTTGAAAAAATTTCTAAGTCTGTATCGGAAAGAACTTACGAGTTTGCGTCTGCAACGGCAGAAGGAACTGATGAGTTTTTGCCGAAATGGTCAACCGAAAATTTTTAAGTTCGCCAAACCGGAAGAACTCGACAAGTTCGTCCGCAATGGTGGTGAAACTCAGCAAGTTCGTTCGCAATGGCGGCGAAACTCAGCAAGTTTGTCCGCAATGGCGGCAAAACTCAGCAAGTTCGTTCGCAATGACGAAAAAAGTTGGTGATTTTCTGCCATAGCGTTGGAAGGAATTGGCGAGTTTCTGCCGCAGTGACGGAAGGAAAAATTGTGTTTTCAACCGAAAGAACTTGGCAAGTTGCTTTGCAACGGTGGAAGAGATGGGAAAATTGCTCCGCAACAGTGGAAGAGATGGGCAAGTTGCTATGCAACGATGAAAGAGATGGGCAAGTTGCTCCGCAACAGCATAAGAGATGGGAAAGTTGCTCCACAAAGACGGAAGAGATGGGTGAGTTGCTTCGCAATGGTGGAAGAGGTGGGCGAGTTCGTCCGCAACGGCAAAAAAAGTTGGCAAGTTTGTGCTGCAATGTCGGAGGAAGCTGGCGAGTTTGCGCCGTAACGGTTGAAAAGATTGGTGAGTTTCCACCACAATGGCGAAATGAAAAGCTGAGTTTTCGACCGAAAGAAATCAACAAGTTCATCTTCAACGGTTCAGAAGAGAATGACGAAGTCTACCGAAACAGAGAAAATACAACAGTTTTTCAGTGAAATTTTTAGGTGCCCGATAGAGAAAAACGCCATGGAACTTATGCGCTAGATTGCATGAAATCAAAGGATTTAGAAAGAAAAAAATGAGGGCGCTTCCCTCGACCCACCTAGCAGTGGCGTAGGGAAGCCACAAGGGGGCAATCCCCCTTGACCCCTGTCGTCTCCTGGAGACAGTTGTTGAAAGTGTGAAATGCATTCTTGGGATGAGAAGCAGGAATTGCATGGAAGGTTTGTGGAAGCCTTATTAAAAGTAATTGGCTTTAATATGCATTGTGGAAAAGCAATAGGAGCAGTAAGGCAATGTTGATAAGAGGGAAATTCCTCACCTTAAACTATTTTTTTTATAGCATAGGAATTGCATGTTTAGAAAATAGCAGGAATGAATGTTATACACATATGTATATATTGAATTGCTAATTCGTGAGAAGATGACAACTAATGATTCCTTGCATGCTTGGTAGCGAAACCAAGAAAAGGATCAGCTATGATGTGGAGAAGGGACTCCATGTCATGCTTGGAAAGGGATAATTCCTTAATTCCTCTCTTGCTATTGTTTTTGTATTTTACAAGTTTTTATATGCATAGAAGCTATGGCATAGGAATGCTGAAAATGCAAAGGATCATATAGACGAAGTAAATGTGCACTAGTTGGAACATTAATAGATATTGCATAGTGCATAAGAAGGTGTTTATGCATGAGCATGATGTTGCATATGGGTAAGAAGGTAGTGAAGTTACATAGGCAGTATGCCATTAAAGGTATTGCCTATGGTCGGCGACAATTAATGTTGTTGATCAGACCATAGAAGCATGATTGAAAATGCAAGAGGATAGGTAGATGAAGTGAATATGTACTAGTTGGAATACTAACAGACATTGCATAGTGCATGTGAAAATGTTTGTACATGTATATGATACTGCATATTAGTAAAATAGTGAGGTCTTACATATGTAATGAGCCACTTAAGATCATTATGAGGGTTGCTAATAATTAGTTATGTTCGAATTAGTTGTAGTACCAAAGACAACTGAAGCATGGCTAAAGATGTGAATGGTGATTGTTGCATATGACCAACAACCTTATGAAGAAAGGATGGTGCAACATATCTGTGATCATGGGGTTGGAAAAAGGACTGTGTAGCCTTTTTAAGAGACCAATTGATCAGGTAACATCAAGCGATGTTAATGACAGCCATGCAGGTAATGGTTGTTTATGCTTAATTGCATGAATGATTGAAGGAGGATTTGGTAACATCCCTTCAACTATGTTTAAACTATGTTGATTGGTTTGCATGTTGTATTGAGTGCCTGAATGTGAATATAATCCTACCAAGTATGGTCAGGAGTGGGTAAGTGAAGGAAAGTAACCTCACACCCTATAGTTTCTTAGAAACCTCAATGCATTCATATGAAATTATATCATGCCATTTGTGTATGTTGGTTGTGAGTTTAACAACCAAAGCTAGTAATGACTTATGGTCTTGTTGTAGTGTATGCCATATGAGATAGTCATGGTTAGACCATAATATGTCGGAATGCATAGTATTCATGGATTAATGCAAGGTTGTATTGAGGGGTTATGCATTGAGTGAATGCACATTAAAATATTATGTAAATGTTGTGAATGTGCATCCATATGTGTAAGTGCACATGTTAAGATGCATTGTGAGAATGCACGGTTGTGATATGTATAGGTTTCAATGCATTTAGACAATAGATGAAATGGTGAGCCATTGATAATATTGAGAGAATTTCATGACCTGCTATGAATGCAAGAGAAAGATTGCATGAAGAAGGTACACATGATGATGGGATACCAGAGTGCTCTATGGAAGGACAGAGATTGCATGGAATGTGAAGTAATGAGTACTTGCAATTTATTTAAATTGCATGGATAGTGTACCCATGTCTTGCAATTTTATTGACGATAACGATGCATATATAGATATATACATATATTTCATTGTGCCTCAAATGCTAACAGTTGAAGTTGTTTGAATTATTGAGTGTTATAATTCTGAGATCATTTCAGTGACTGTTGTAGAAATGAAAGGATTATATGCATAGATACTCACAACATGTTTGGTTGATTGAAGTTTCAGATTTCAGGTAGATTGTTTTGGGCATGGCAAATGTGGGTGAGTCCATGATGAAGATTGGAATCTACCATGAGCAAGGGCAAAATGATATGAGAACAGACTCATGGCTAAGCAAATCAATTTCTATAGAGAACAGAATTGCAAACTCATACTTGAATTTAATTATTAACGCCATTGAATGATTATTGTTAAATGCTACTGACTGTTTGGCTATTTGATAAATGTGCCAGGAAGACACATTGCAAGGAGACCATGCATGATGACCTCCAAAAGCCAAACTCCATGGGAAGGACCCCATGCTTTGGAAATGAGTTTCGGGTGAAACACCATTACATCTATTAAGGATGACATCTTAGCTGAGATGAATGTTGGAAAACCATGAGAGTGAGATGGTAAAGCTATGCCAAGAAGGCATGTGTGGATTATGGAACGTGGAAATATTCGGGTGACAAACCGAAGAACTGTTGACTCAGAGAAGGGAGCCCCAATTCTTCGCAAATGAAGAAAAGATACATCTACAAAATGAATGAGTATTCCATGACCCTAGATAAGAACATGCATGTCTAAATTATAAGGGTTAATATGCAGATCATGCTCTACTTTATTTATATATATCATTTCAGACTGCTTGAGTATGATTAGGGCTTACATGGCTCACATTGGAAAGGGGGTGCACACCTTTTCTGGTGGCGGGTCATGATAGGGTTGTCAATATTGACTACACCCTAAGGGAATGGACGCATTCCTAGTGTTTCAATACTTGATAGTGAATGTTATGGAATGTGGTTGCGATTTTGAGAAGCAATATTGATAAGCCTGCTTATCCTTCTTGTGTTGTCAGCTTACACAAATGCAAATTGGTACTGCACATTATGAGGAAAAGTGAAGAAGGGTATGCAGAAGGACTGTATAGGAATTGGAAAACTTTCTATGCTCACACTAAATAATATTGGAAGGGATGGACAAACCCAGGGAGCTGTGTAGTGAAAAGGGGTATCATCCTTATGTGAGTGGGGCCATGTTAACCTACAGTCAAGAAAGTCACCTATAAAGTTCCTAAAAGGAACCACCGATTTGCATAAGAGAAGGAGTGGCGTCCTTGTATGAATGAAGAGTTGATGTGTGTGTGAAGGGTTATGGTGCAAGAAGGTGTGGTGACAGAGGTGAAGGCATAAAATATCTATTGGGTCAGCAGTAGGAGGGCGGGCGCCAAGACTGACTGAAAACCCTGAGATGCCTATTGGGTCAATAGTAGGAGGGCGGGGCGCCAAGACTGACTGAAAACCCTGAGATTCCTATGTGTTATCTCCTAAAATAACCAGTCAGTTTTTCATTATTTTAGGTGATAGGTTTGAATCCAAAATTTATTTTTAAAATTTTTAGAGTCCATAAGGAGGTCCTCATTCTTATTACTGAGTCAAAAAATCCGATTTATTTGAGTCTTGGTTTCAAATTTTGGAAGGACAAGTTTCGGTAGCTAACTCTGTTTTGCAGAGGCCAGTTAACTGTCGAAAAGGCTCACTTTCGGCAGCTGAAAGGATTAACTGAAATTACTAAAGTTATGTTAGCTGCCGAAAATGATCTTATCAGAAAATTAAAAAAAGAGAGTACATGTCCGTACTCAACTTCACATCAAGAGAGCCTGGGTGTTTTGCCGCCGAAAGGAAGATCAGAATGCATCTCATATGACCATCATGAGTATTAATGTCGGTAAGCTGCCGAAGGCGAGTCATTAAACACCCACATCATTGACTGCGCAGGGTAACACAGGACTTCACATCAAGAGAGCCTGTATGTTTTGTCGCCGAAGGGAAGATCAGAACGCATCTCATATGACCATCATGAGGTTTAATGTCGGTAAGCTGCCGAAGGCGAGTCATTAAACACCCACATCATTGACTGCACAGGGTAACACAGGAACTCTTAATGCATATCTGAGGATCATTCGCAGCTGATCGCTTCATAATTTCACACGAGCTAGACGATATCATAAGTAATCACTCACTCGGCTCAGATGGAAGGCATCTTTTTCCCAAAACGTTGTAAGCAGGGCCATGGTCATGGGGTTTTTCATTTTATCGCTCAGTTGAAGTTTTTATTCAGTTCAGGTAGTTTTTATCAGAGCCAATCATTTATCCAGGGACGCCCCCATCAGGACGAGACTCTAGCACAGTGTCTTTTTAATCTTCTGCAGCAAAAAACAAAGGGTTCGACTCATGGAAAAAACAAATCTGCCACTCAGGACAGAACTAGACGGGGTCTGGTATCTCGAGTCCCATCCACGAGTGGCCGAGTTTTTCAAGTCTGCAGAAGTTTTTGACTACTGTGAGAGACTCACTAGTTTCATCCAGCCACTTGCTGAGGCGTTTGCTCTGAGCTACGACGGGAGAACAGTGAAGTTTGGAAGAGAAGAATTTCATGTGGATGAGGCAGCTATAGCCGAATGTACGGGTCTCCCCAGAACAGGACAGAGTTGGTTTAAGAACACTAAAGTTTCGGACATTGAATTCAGGTCATATCTCCTACCAGCTCATAAGGAAATCAGGTGGAGAAAGGATATTCCCATCGCCTTTCTCGAACCTCAATGGCAGGCTCTTGTAAAGGCCATCATCGTTTACATAACTTGTGAAGGCCGTTATCACAGGGTGCTGCACTACCATTTCAAACTGTTGAATCATTTCACAGGGAGAGAAAAGATTAATCTGCCATACTTCTTCCATAATACCCTCACTAAAATGGCAAAGCAAGTCCAGGCTAAGCCAAGCAAGATTGCAAGTAGTATCTCTCACCAGGGTCTCATAACGTTGATAATCAAGGAGCTTCTGAAGAAGAGAAGTGTGGACTGGAATTACTTTTTATTCTGGCACGAGTTTCCCACAGAGCTTGTCAATGAAGAGGCAGTTAAGCAGGGCAAGGGCGAGAAGAGCAGCACTCCCAAAATCAGCAAGAGAAGGAGGAGAGCTATCTCTCCTCAAGCCCAAATGGAATCCCCTTCCTCATCCAGCAAAAGGAGAAGGTCAAAGAAAAAATTGGTATTTGAACAAGCTGAAGGAACTCCTCAAGGAAAAAACCCACTAAATCTCCCCTACTCAGGATCTGAATCTGAAGACGAAGGAAAACAAGGAGCAGAGCAGCCCATGGAGAGTGAGAAAGGTAAAGACCCTCCCTTGACTGATGTACCAGGTCCCAAACCTTCCACACCAGAGACCAACAAAGTCAATGAGCTGCTACAGGAACTTTCCCAGGCAAGACATAATGAGGAACAGGTTAAGTTGCACAACGCAAAGCTAATTGAAAAGAATATGGCACTGCATGATCGGAGCAAGGAAATCTTCGAAAAACTCCAGAAAACAACCGAGAGGAACGCATTGCTGATAAAAGACAATGTCAAGCTCTACCGTAACCTCAGGATGCTCAGGTTAAAGATGAAGGAATCGTCGGGGACGAAAGTACAACCAGCAGTAACAGAAGCACAACCATCTGGTCTAAACACGTTGGCTGAGGTGGCCACGATCCCTGAGGAAGTAACACCTGTGGAAGCTCAGCAAGAACAGCCTGTGGAAGCTCAGCAAGAACAGCCTGTGAAGGTTCAGCAAAGACAGACTAAACGAGTGACTAGAGGGAAAAGAGCAGTTTCAAAGAAGTCCTAGCGATTGGTCACGAGCATGCAGGAAAGCAGCGTTTTGGGGTCTTAATTTTTGAAGCAGTTACGGCTTTCGGCAGCTTAGGCGAGCCCCACAGAGCTCATTAGCTGCCGAAGAATCTGACTTCCGGAGGCTAAGGCACAAAATCAGTTAAGCAGCGTTTGGGTTTAATTTTGTGAAACAGTTACGGCTTTCGGCAGCTTAGGCGAGCCCCACAGAGCTCATTAGCTGCCGAAGAATCTGACTTCCGGCGGCTAAGGCACAAAATCAGTTAAGCAGCGTTTGGGTTTAATTTTGTGAAACAGTTACGGCTTTCGGCAGCTTAGGCGAGCCCCCCAAAGCTCATTAGCTGCCGAAAGGTCTGACTTCCGGCAGCTAAGGCACGAAATCAGCAGAATAGTTAGCTGCCGAAAGCTTGTTTTTGCAAAGGTCGACTACCATATCATGAAAATCAAATCTGTAGCGCGCCCAACCCAGTTCACCAAGCCTTGGAAGGCTGCTTCACTTCACAAACCATCGAGTCGTTGAAGAAGATCTCCATATCTGAATGTCCATGATTTTAGGGATTAGTCCCTATCTTTTTGTTTTTAACTTTCAGTTAGTACTTTAGTTCATTAAACAGATCCATGCTTTTAGGATCTTGAAAACACAATTTTGTAAAGGCTATAAAGCCACAGAACCAAGACTGTTAAAGGGTTCGATTTTGGATGGAATAATTGGCTACTGTATTCGGTTTTCCTATGCTAATATAGATCACAGGTTTCCTTCAGCTTCGATATCAGTTTTCATTTTCTCTTTCACTGTATCAGTGTTGTCTAGCTTTGAATGTGAATGTTATCTTTACATTGTTTAGCTCACAGCTTGATTCCAGTTCCTTGAATGTCTCTCGAGCCCTACTTTGTACTGGTTTGGTTACATGTTTTCTTCATCCACCTTTGATGTTATATGCTGATCAATCGATCCTTGAGGGCACTGTTTCATCTGTTTACATGCTGAATGTCTGAATACTGTACTCTGATTTAGTCATCCCATTGATCCACCTTTTTTCAAAAGACACAAATAATCATTGAATTCTTAAGTTAGCAGGCATACTTAGCCATAACCACTAAGTAGTTTCCTGGAGTGATAAAAAATTGGCGCCGTTGCCGGGGAGCGAGGTGAGAAGCTGATCTTCCTGGGAGAACGACACAGATCTGGTCCTTGATGATAGACAAGGACTAGACACTTCATTGGTTATATATCTTCTATCTGGCGACTCCACAACATCATTCTGGCTCCAAAAAGGGCCAGCACCAGAGCGAATCCCCAAGGACCCCTTGTGTCTCCAGTACCAAATCCAGATCGAATCTTGAGGGAGGCGAAGAAGACCAAAGGTCAAGCTGTTCCAAAAGTCACCACTGTAAGTTCATCTGTTGTTAGTTTTTCTGCTGCATCACATACCACAGTCATCATTGCTGGGGGAGCAAATATGACTAAGATGGAACAAATACTAGCTAACAGATATGCTCCATTGGTACTAGCACTTCCACTGTCTCAAATGCCCGTAGGGGATTACCAAAAATACATGCCTAAATTCTTTGGGCCAGGCAACTACACGGCAGAAGAACACCTTGAAGCTTTCTACGCTTATGCAGAAAATACTAACATCGAAGCTGAAGATGTTTGGATGAGAATTTTTGTCCAGAGCTTAGATGGAGAGGCCCGGAAATGGTTCAAAACGCTGCCAGCTGCTTCCATAGGAGACATCACTGCTCTTGATGATGCCTTTTTAAAAAATTGGGGAGACAGAAAAGATTACCTGCATTATATTACTGAGTTTGGAAATCTCAAACGGAAAGCGGGTGAGTCTGTATCTGATTTCACCAAGAGGTTCAATAAGATCTATGAAAAGATCCCTGAGGTAGTCAAACCTTCCGAAACATCTGCTATGATCACATATTCCGGAGCTTTCGATTACAAATTCTGCTTGATGCTCAGAGAAAGGGATTCTGAAACCCTCGTAGCCATGCAAGAAGCTGCCCTGAAAGTTGAATCGAACTTGTCATCTTCTGAGAAACTGAAAATAGGTTCCGAGAGAGGGAGAAGGAGTGAGGAATCCCCCTCCTCCTCCAATTCAAACCAAAAGGTTGACAAGTTGGCAAAAATGGTGGAAAATCTGACCTCTGAAATGGAGAAGATTAAGACCAGCAGCAGATCTCCTGACAAAGGGAGAAATCAAAGTAAATTTGAGCATCCGAATAGGAATCAGAACCAAGCTGATTACCCAAATAGAAATCAAAATTGGAGAAGGAACCAACAGCAGGTCCAACTTTTACAGAGAGAGAGAAATCCAGTTGACGATCAGAAAATCAGGGCTCCTTTCCAGAATGTGGTGTTTGACGAAGGAGATGAGGAGGATGTTCAAGAACTCGAAGAGGACATTCACTGTGTCGAAGCTGAGTACGAAGAAATTTACTTGACTGAAGCTGACTATGAGGGGTCATTGTTTGATCAGGGACTGAACCAGCTTTATGAAGATCAGGCCATGCTGCAAACTGATGGACGGGCAGGATACGATCTGAGATCCAAAAGGAATACTGGAAAACAAAACACTCCAGTGCCTCTGAAAAAGACTGCTGCCCCTGCAAAGCAGCCAGCCAAGGAAGTTCAGAAAACAACTCAGTCGCAGCCCATGGTAAGAGCAAATCCCTCTGAATCTGAAAAATTTGCTTCTTCTTCTTTCAATTTACAAACAGAAATTCAGAAACTAAAGATCCCTGTACCTCTTATTGAACTCATGAAGAACGAAGCCTTCCGAAAGGACATTTGTAAAAGCCTTGATCACAAATCTGTCTCTTTTTCCTCTGACACCATAAACTTATCTGATGATAACCCCAGCATTGTGCTAGGCCCTATGATTGAAGAACGAGGTGAAAGCTGTCCCCCTTTTTATGTCTCTTTGAACATCCATGACAAGACCTTGCACAATTGCCTCCTCGATTCAGGTGCTTCCCACAACCTGATGTCAAAAACAGTCATGCATGGACTAGGCTTAGAAATCACCCGCTCTTACCATGATTTATTCTCCTTCGACTCCAGGAAGGTGAAATGCCTCGGGTTGATAAAGGACCTTGCAGTTTCCCTATCCTCTGCCCCGATGAAAACCATGATTATGGATGTTGTTGTGGCTGATATCCCGCCCAAGTTTGGTTGTTTGCTGTCCAGATCATGGATGAAGAGACTAGGTGGAACCTTGCAAATGGACCTATCTTATGCCACTATCCTAGTCTTTTCCGGAGAAAGCAGAAGGTTATACCGTGAGTCTCAGCTTTCTTTCATCATCAGTGATGAAAAGAATCCCGCTAACCATCCCATTTATTCAGTAGACACGGAAATGGGCTCATGTATCTTACAGGTTGATGACTCTTTGCCGGAATCTTTGCCACTAAAAAAGCCTGTGGTCCAGCCTATCAAAAGTGAGAATGAGAATGGATTATGGACGATGTTCTTTGACGGGGCTTGTACCAAAGAATCCGCTGGAGCAGGGGTTGTGTTCATTTCTCCCTCACAGGAAAAGACACAGCTGTCATTTAAGCTAAATTTCCAAGTGACAAACAATGTTGCCGAGTACGAAGCTTTGCTGTTGGGGCTGAATTCAGCCAAACAAATGTAAATCAAAAAGCTACATGTCTTTGGGGACGCTGATCTGATTATTCAGCAGGTCAACAAATCTTTTCAGGCAAAGCATGTGAGGCTCAAAGCCTACAGGGACAAGGTACTCAATGTTATCCCTTCTTTCTCTGAATTCAAAATAGCACATGTACCTAGATTGATGAACGAAATGGCTGATTCTTTAGCTGTTTCAGCTTGTAATTTCATTCCCCCTCTGCCTCCTAAACCATCATACGAGATTCAAGTAAAATATCGGCCTTCACTGCCGGATAATGTAGAATTTTGGAAGGTGTTTGAAGACGATGCAGAGCTGACCAGGTTTTTAAATGTTATAGATGAATTTGCTGACTTAGAAATTGATGAAGACAATCAGAATGAACAGGCTGCCAAAGAAAAAACCAGGTTTGAAGACAAAATCGGGACACACAAAATAGTTCAGCTTTCTTCCAACAGAATCCCGAAAGGGCTGATACCTTTGGAGAGACTGTTTGATAGCAATGATGTTGCTGTTAAGCTTGAGAAGAAAGAGGACGAATCTGATAGCTGTCCTCTGAACCTAGCAAACGAATCAGATCCGAAATATGTGAATTTGGCTTCCCAGTTGACAGAACCACAGAAGTCTGAGTACGCTGGCCTCTTAAAGGAGTTCTCCGACATATTTGCCTGGAAGTATTTAGATCTGAAGACTTATGACACAGATATCATTCAACATAGGATCCCACTGAACAAAGATACTACTCCTTTCCGACAGAAGCTCAGATCATTCAATCCAATGCTGCTGCCCACAATGGAGAAGGAAATCAAAAAATTGCTTGAGGCCCAGATCATTATCCCGCTGAGATATTCCGATTGGATTGCCAATCTTGTCCCTGTGAGGAAGAAGAACGGTGAAATCAGACTCTGTGTCGATTTCAGGAACTTGAATAAGTGTTCTCGGAAAGACAATTACCCGGTACCCAAGATGGAACATATTTTGCAGAGAGTTTCCGGGGCAAGTGTCATGTCCTTTATCGACGGATTCTCGGGGTACAACCAGATTGCTGTCCATCCCGAGGACAGAGAAAAGACAGCCTTCACAACTCCTTGGGGTACGTTCATGTACCAAAAAATGCCTTTCGGTCTCATGAATGCTGGGGCTACCTTCCAGCGGGCAATGGATATTGCCTTTGTCGGAGAAAGGGATAAGTTTGTCCTCATTTACCTCGATGACATCACGGTGTTCTCTCACAGCCATTCAGATCATCTGCTACATTTGAGAAAAGCTTTCGAGAAATGCAGGAAGTATGGTATCTCGTTGAATCCGAAAAAATCATTTTTTGCACTCAAAGAAGGTAAGCTGCTCGGTCACATTGTTTCAGCAGAAGGAGTTAAAATTGACCCAAAGAGGGTGGAGGCAATCCTAGATTTGTCATTACCTAGATCCAAGAAAGATGTCCAATCTTTTCTTGGCACCATCAACTTCATCCGCAGATTTATTTCAAATTTTGCTGAACTGACTAAACACATTACCAGCATGCTAAAGAAAGATTCAGAAATCAGGTGGACTAAACAGGCAAAGGATTCATTCCAGGATATCAAGAAAGCAATCACTTCAGCCCCGGTTCTCATCAGTCCACATTTTGACAGAGAATTCTTCGTCTTTTCATTTGCTTCACATGACACTATTGCAGCTGTCCTCTTACAGAAAAACGATGATGAACAGGAGCAGCCTGTGGCTTTTTTCAGTCGGGTACTCGGTGATGCTGAGCTTAAGTATGAACCTTTGGAGAAGCAAGCGTATGCATTGATCAAGGCCCTGAAGGCATTCAGAATTTACATTTTCCAGTCCAAGGTAATTGCTTATGTCCCCTCTAGTTCAGTCAAAGATGTTTTAGTACAGCCTGACATCGATGGCAAAAGGAGTAAGTGGGTGGCAAAGCTGATTGAGTTTGACATAGAAATCAAACCTGTCAAGCTGGTTCGAGGACAGGGACTCGCTCGGTTATTGACTGAAGAAAATTGCAAGGCATTGAAGATTTATGAAGAGGAGAAAGGTACAGCAGATTTCCAATTTGAAATTTCAGCGAACCAAACAAGGTCAGATTTACAGGTAACCTCTTATATCTCAGAGTGTGAATGGTACAAGGATATTGTTTTCTTTTTGCAAACTTTTTCTTTGCCAGAGGGACTCACAAGAACACAGGGAAGAGCTCTTAAGCTTAAATCTACGAGCTTCTGCATCAAAGATAACTTGCTGTTTTGGAAAGACCCTTTAGGGGTACTCCTGAGATGTGTGACAAAGGAGGAGGCTGTCAAGGTAATGACTGAATTTCATGACAGTATCTGTGGCGGACATCACTACTGGAAGACAACCGTCCACAAGATACTGAGGGCGGGTTATTACTGGCCCTGTGTATTTTCTGATGTATTTGCCTTTGTGAAAGCATGCGACAAATGTCAAAGGTTCCAAGGAAAGGGGCAGTTGAAATCTTTACCGTTGAAGCCCATCACAGCTGTTGGTCCATTCCAGCAATGGGGCTTGGACTTCATCGGAGAGATCCATCCTTCATCAAGCAATCAGCACAAATGGATATTGGTTGCCACAGATTATTTCACGAAATGGATCGAAGCCATTCCCACGAGGAATGCTACCCATAAGGTGATTATTGACTTTCTGTTTAGTAATATCTTTTCAAGGTTTGGTTGTCCCATGAAGCTGATTACAGACAATGCTCCTGCCTTTAATGACCGACATTTGGTGAGCTTATGTGAAGAGATGGGGGTAAAACTAGCTCATTCCACGTCATATTACCCACAGGGCGACGGACTAGCTGAGTCTTCAAATAAAAGTTTGTCTCGTATCATCAAGAAATTGCTGGAGGAAAATAAGAAAAGTTGGGACAGCAAGTTAAAATTCGCTTTGTGGGCCGACAGAGTCAATATCAAAAAATCCATTGGTACATCCCCATTTAAATTAGTCTATGGCACTGAAGCCATATTCCCAGTCCAACTTGTGTTACCTGTGACTAATTTCCTTCGAGAGGCCGGCTCTGAACTTGATGATCACACTAGAAGAGTTTTCCAATTGGTGGAGTTACAGCAAGAGAGAGAGCATCTGATAGAAAAGTCTGAAAATCATCAAATGAAGGTAAAAAACACTTTTGACAGAAAAACAAAAAAGGAGGTGTTCAAAATAGGTGATTTTGTTTTGAAATGGGATGCAGCTAGGCAAAATAAAGGACAGCATGGGAAGTTCGATTCATTATGGACTGGTCCATACATTATAACAGAGGCTTACCACAACAACACTTTTGTTCTTCATCATCTGGATGGAGAAATTCTCGCAGGTGGCCCATTCAATGGGCGATTTTTGAAAATCTACCTCTCTTAAAGACCGTGGATCTTTCTCATTGTAAAATATTCATCTTTCCTTTCTATTTAGAGTCAGTGTGTCAAATAAACTCCAT
The DNA here is from genome assembly GCA_027924585.1 of Larix kaempferi. NCBI lineage: Eukaryota > Viridiplantae > Streptophyta > Pinopsida > Pinales > Pinaceae > Larix > Larix kaempferi. The sequence goes on from BSBM01000632.1 coordinate 7,168,049, forward strand.
GCCCAATGGGAGTACTAGACTAGGTGTCAGTTTTATTTCCATAAATGTCAAATAAACTCCATGCCCAATGGGAGTACTAGACTAGGTGTCAGTTTTGTTTCCATGAATGTCAAATAAACTCCATGCCCAATGGGAGTACTAGACTAGGTGTCAGTTTTATTTCCAGGAAAGGCATTTGGTTCTGGGATTCTTTGGAACCTCACTGGGAGGATTCCATCCCCGAGTAGGAGCCAATGTTATCTCCTAAAATAACCAGTCAGTTTTTCATTATTTTAGGTGATAGGTTTGAATCCAAAATTTATTTTTAAAATTTTTAGAGTCCATAAGGAGGTCCTCATTCTTATTACTGAGTCAAAAAATCCGATTTATTTGAGTCTTGGTTTCAAATTTTGGAAGGACAAGTTTCGGTAGCTAACTCTGTTTTGCAGAGGCCAGTTAACTGTCGAAAAGGCTCACTTTCGGCAGCTGAAAGGATTAACTGAAATTACTAAAGTTATGTTAGCTGCCGAAAATGATCTTATCAGAAAATTAAAAAAAGAGAGTACGTGTCCGTACTCAACTTCACATCAAGAGAGCCTGGGTGTTTTGCCGCCGAAAGGAAGATCAGAATGCATCTCATATGACCATCATGAGTTTTAATGTCGGTAAGCTGTTGAAGGCGAGTCATTAAACACCCACATCATTGACTGCGCAGGGTAACACAGGACTTCACATCAAGAGAGCCTGTATGTTTTGCCGCCGAAGGGAAGATCAGAACGCATCTCATATGACCATCATGAGGTTTAATGTCGGTAAGCTGCCGAAGGCGAGTCATTAAACACCCACATCATTGACTGCACAGGGTAACACAGGAACTCTTAATGCATATCTGAGGATCATTCGCAGCTGATCGCTTCATAATTTCACACGAGCTAGACGATATCATAAGTAATCACTCGCTCGGCTCAGATGGAAGGCATCTTTTTCCCAAAACGTTGTAAGCAGGGCCATGGTCATGGGGTTTTTCATTTTATCGCTCAGTTGAAGTTTTTATTCAGTTCAGGCAGTTTTTATCAGAGCCAATCATTTATCCAGGGACGCCCCCATCAGGACGAGACTCTAGCACAGTGTCTTTTTAATCTTCTGCTGCAAAAAACAAAGGGTTCGACTCATGGCAAAAACAAATCTGCCACTCAGGACAGAACTAGACGGGGTCTGGTATCTTGAGTCCCATCCACAAGTGGCCGAGTTTTTCAAGTCTGCAGAAGTTTTTGACTACTGTGAGAGACTCACTAGTTTCATCCAGCCACTTGCTGAGGCGTTTGCTCTGAGCTACAACGGGAGAACAGCGAAGTTTGGCAGAGAAGAATTTCATGTGGATGAGGCAGCTATAGCCGAATGTACGGGTCTCCCCAGAACAGGACAGAGTTGGTTTAAGACCACTAAAGTTTCGGACATTGAATTCAGGTCATATCTCCTACTAGCTCATAAGGAAATCAGGTGGAGAAAGGATATTCCCATCGCCTTTCTCGAACCTCAATGGAAGGCTCTTGTAAAGGCCATCATCGTTTACATAACTTGTGAAGGCCGTTATCACAGGGTGCTGCACTACCATTTCAAACTGTTGAATCATTTCAGAGGGAGAGAAAAGATTAATCTGCCATACTTCTTCCATAAGACCCTCACTAAAATGGCAAAGCAAGTCCAGGCTAAGCCAAGCAAGATTTCAAGCAGGATCTCTCACCAGGGTCTCATAACGTTGATAATCAAGGAGCTTCTGAAGAAGAGAAGTGTGGACTGGAATTACTTTTTATTCTGGCACGAGTTTCCCACAGAGCTTGTCAATGAAGAGGCAGTTAAGCAGGGCAAGGGCGAGAAGAGCAGCACTCCCAAAATCAGCAAGAGAAGGAGGAGAGCTATCTCTCCTCAAGCCCAAATGGAATCCCCTTCCTCATCCAGCAAAAGGAGAAGGTCAAAGAAAAAATTGGTATTTGAACAAGCTGAAGGAACTCCTCAAGGAAAAAACCCACTAAATCTCCCCTACTCAGGATCTGAATCTGAAGACGAAGGAAAACAAGGAGCAGAGCAGCCCATGGAGAGTGAGAAAGGTAAAGAACCTCCCTTGACTGATGTACCAGGTCCCAAACCTTCCACACCAGAGACCAACAAAGTCAATGAGCTGCTACAGGAACTTTCCCAGGCAAGACATAATGAGGAACAGGTTAAGTTGCACAACGCAAAGCTAATTGAAAAGAATATGGCACTGCATGATCGGAGCAAGGAAATCTTCGAAAAACTCCAGAAAACAACCGAGAGGAACGCATTGCTGATAAAAGACAATGTCAAGCTCTACCGTAACCTCAGGATGCTCAGGTTAAAGATGAAGGAATCGTCGGGGACGAAAGTACAACCAGCAGTAACAGAAGCACAACCATCTGGTCTAAACACGTTGGCTGAGGTGGCCACGATCCCTGAGGAAGTAACACCTGTGGAAGCTCAGCAAGAACAGCCTGTGGAAGCTCAGCAAGAACAGCCTGTGAAGGTTCAGCAAAGACAGACTAAACGAGTGACTAGAGGGAAAAGAGCAGTTTCAAAGAAGTCCTAGCGATTGGTCACGAGCATGCAGGAAAGCAGCGTTTTGGGGTCTTAATTTTTGAAGCAGTTACGGCTTTCGGCAGCTTAGGTGAGCCCCACAGAGCTCATTAGCTACCGAAGAATCTGACTTCTGGCGGCTAAGGCACAAAATCAGTTAAGCAGCGTTTGGGTTTAATTTTGTGAAACAGTTACGGCTTTCGGCAGCTTAGGCGAGCCCCACAGAGCTCATTAGCTGCCGAAGAATCTGACTTCCGGCGGCTAAGGCACAAAATCAGTTAAGCAGCGTTTGGGTTTAATTTTGTGAAACAGTTACGGCTTTCGGCATCTTAGGCGAGCCCCCCAAAGCTCATTAGCTGCCGAAAGGTCTGACTTCCGGCAGCTATGGCACGAAATCAGCAGAATAGTTAGTTGCCGAAAGCCTGTTTTTGCAAAGGTCGACTACCATATCATGAAAATCAAATCTGTAGCGCGCCCAACCCAGTTCACCAAGCCTTGGAAGGCTGCTTCACTTCACAAACCATCGAGTCGTTGAAGAAGATCTCCATATCTGAATGTCCATGATTTTAGGGATTAGTCCCTATCTTTTTGTTTTTAACTTTCAGTTAGTACTTTAGTTCATTAAACAGATCCATGCTTTTAGGATCTGGAAAACACAATTTTGTAAAGGCTATAAAGCCACAGAACCAAGACTGTTAAAGGGTTCGATTTTGGATGGAATAATTGGCTACTGTATTCGGTTTTCCTATGCTAATATAGATCACCGGTTTCCTTCAGCTTCGATATCAGTTTTCATTTTCTCTTTCACTGTATCAGTGTTGTCTAGCTTTGAATGTGAATGTTATCTTTACATTGTTTAGCTCACAGCTTGATTCCAGTTCCTTGAATGTCTCTCGAGCCCTACTTTGTACTGGTTTGGTTACATGTTTTCTTCATCCACCTTTGATGTTATATGCTGATCAATCGATCCTTTAGGGCACTGTTTCATCTGTTTACATGCTGAATGTCTGAATACTGTACTCTGATTTAGTCATCCCATTGATCCACCTTTTTTCAAAAGACACAAAAAATCATTGAATTCTTAAGTTACCAGGCATACTTAGCCATAACCACTAAGTAGTTTCCTGGAGTGATAACACTATGGCTCCATAGTATAGCCTTGACTATAATGGTCAGGTGGCGTAGTTTCCTTCCATTGGTTGATGACCCAGACGAATGTGCTGTCTCGGCACTAGAGAGGGCCAACCAGGTATGGGACTGGTTGACCACCACCAAATGCTTGGTAAATCCAGTCAATGGGGAGGTGTACTGGTTAAGAATTAACTATATCCAAGTCTATAGGTGATTCCAAGGCTTGCAAAGCGAAGCAGGACCTTCTGGACCAAAGGGGAAATGCGCAATACAGATAAGTATTCATTTTCATTTATGTCTTGTTTGGACTAATGAAGATTTCAGGTATAAGTCTTCTAACGGCCAAGCTGATACACTATTGTTTCTTTATTGGAAGCCTTGGTCATTGCAGGAAGGCAAGACCCTAAAAGACTATATATTGCTGGTAAATCCAGAGAGTAAATGAGTGGGCGATATAAATTATTGAGAAATCCAAGGAGTAGCTGGTTGAACGCTATAAAGTTCTTGATAAGTCTAGAGAGTGACTAGTTGGGCATTAACTACTTGATATGGTAAAGCAGCATGTACGCTGGCCCAACACCCCTTAAACAATTGATAAAACCAGTCGGAGCACTAGCCTAGCATATTGCAAAAGTAAATGACTGATAAACCCAGTTGGCGTACTGGCCTGGCATTGCCTATTCGAATGATTATGGAGTATCGTACATGCTGGCCCAACATTCATAATTGTGTTCACGGGAAATCCAAGGCTCGTAAAGCAAACAAAGGATCCCGTGGAATAAAGTAAAGTCATCCAATACAAATAAGTATTCGGTTATCTTGCAACTTTTTGCTTATGAATATACATGTGTATATAATTTGGTTATGATTTTCTAAACTCATGTTTAGAGATAAACCCTATAAAAATAAACTAAACATGTGAATTGATTCAATGTTTGAGTGTAGGTATTGTTGGAAGCAAGGACCAGGAAGGCATCATAGGGATGCAGATGGACATGTGACCATCCTAAAGAGCTCAGTATGAGCAGTAATGAAAGATGGTGCTAGTGGACATGAGTGGGTCATAGCAGCCAAAGGTTCTGTAGGAAACTAAGGAGGAGGGTTCCTAGTTGAAAATCCTTAGATAGGCCTTAGACACTAAGTGTCACAGCCAAGAAAGGAAGGTCAAACTATTCATAGTGAATGAAAGAGACTACGGAGCATGAAACCACGACAATGCTGTAGCTCCATAATAGAACAAGACTAAGAGGGAGAAACTCGTACTCTTCTTTTTCCTTTCGATTGATGCATTCATAAAACAAAATATTGTTGAGTGCATGTCATGGCTGAAAATAGATTGTGTTTAATTGCTTGAAATGAATTGTGAATGCTAAAATAGTAAATTTCCTATGAAAGAATGAACATGAATGAGTTCATGTGTATGTGGAAAGCATGAAAGTGTGGAAGTCCCATGAATAAAGCATGGACATTCCATGTCAATTGGGAAAATAATTGACTAATTTTAATGTTTATATTATGCTTGTCCTAACAAAGAATTTCCATGATGAATTTCACAGGTAAGAAATTGAAACAATTGGTTGCATCCAGCACAAGAAAGTGTTGCTAGTAAGCAAAGTGTGGTCAGTTGTTCCCATTAACCATGGCAGCAGACCGAGGGCTATCAGAGTTGGCTGAAAGTATTCTTCAAACAATTTCCAGGGCCCAAGAAAATCTTGGAGAGATGCTCAAGCTACAGAGGCAACGAAATGAGATGAACCACAAGGTTTTGCAGGACTCTATTCCCCTGCAAAAAGAGGTAAAAAGCATTTTGGGAGCAATCAGTAAAGGAAAGGAAAGTGGATCCATGAAGAAGCATTCAACCAATCGGCCGATTAAGAACGTTCCAAGTGGGAAGACTCAAAGGAATTTGAGCTGGAAAGGGTAAAGCAACCGATGAAATGTTGGGGATGCGAAGGAAATCATTGCCTCTGTGACTGCCAAACAATGGAGCATTAAGAGGGTAGCCACCATAAAGATTCCAGACTTGTATATCAGCAGGAATGTAAAGAAACAGAAGGGATTGTTTTGGAACAATGCCCTCATGCAGAGCTAGAAGGTCCCGGCCAGCAGGAATAGTTTGTGAAGGCCAAAGGACTTGATCCCGAAAACCCAAGAAAAGGGTGAAATGTAGGACAGAACTGCCATATTTTGTGAATTTTGGACATGTATATAGCATGTATGTATTCCTAGGTATTGGAACACCGAGGACGGTCTTATTCCAAGGGGAGGGGAATGTAATGTCCGCCATTTTGACCCTTGTAATATTTGGGCTATAATGTAAATAATGTATGCATATTATGTATGATTCCTAGCATGGAGCTCAAGTCCAAGGCCCCGCTAATGAACGCTCGACCTTTAAGAGGAAAGTATTTGAAATTATGCTACCCATGTGCTAGCGAACTATGGGAATTGTAAATATGCATCTTAATATAAATTCCCACAACTAGCTATGCAATGCAACAAGAGATGGGGGTATGATGTTACAAGGAAATTGGGAGGGAAATATTCAAACCCTTGATCCAATCAAGTCAAGCCAAGTGTCAATGAGAGAACCCATCAAACCCTCAACTACCCATGTTGACTTTTGTACCCAATCATTCATTTCTCCCAACAATTGGTTGAGGTAGTTAATGCCTTCGGGAATGGAGAGGTATGGCTGTCCAAATTCGAGTATGGGAAAGCCACCCTTTCTAGAGATTCGTGTTTGGATTCTTGGGCGAGTAAAGGGCCATGAAATTGCTCCCCAAGCCATTATTCAACCATCAGTCTTGCTCCCTCATGATTTTAGAGCTACCTGAGCGTTTTTCTGCATGGTTTTGTTGTGTTTACCTTCATTATCCTAGCTAGGAAGGGCGTTTGTGTTGTGGCTAATAGTGGGGAAGAAGGGGAAATGATTTGGAGTTTTATTGAGGCCATTTGGCCCACTGAATGCTCATACATCTGTGGGAGAAATCGGTTTTCTTCCTTATGGTCGAATTTCCCTCTCAAAATCCCTATTTTGTGTGCATACGTTTTTGGGAAAACCGTTGTCCATCTAGTCCCTAAGTCCCACTGCTGAAAGTGTGTTCTAGAGCCCATATCTGAGTTGGGTGTGCAAGATAATGTTGGGGTTGAGATGGGTATCCATTGCTTTGGGCTGTGTTGTGCTTGAGGGTTCCTTTTTCCTTGTAGATATCATGCCCAGCTCGGGGGTGGTCTTTGAGTGCTGAAAGAATACAGGCTGGGCAGAGACCTATGGTTGGGAGCAACATTGCAGCGACATAGCTAGTTGTTTGGGACAATTACACAACAAAGATAAGTGTTTTCTATCTATGTTTTTTCCCTCTGCAAATGAATAATTTCATGATTGTTATCTATGTGATCGAATGCATATGAAAAATGTGTGTGGATGAGTTTATTTCCGCTGTGCCTGTTTGCTTGTTTTCCATTTGCATACATTAATTTTATGGTTGTGAATCTAATGAATATGACTGAGTTTATGAAAATCCCCATAGAATGACATCAGGTTCCCTTCCTTGCATTGGGTCCAAGGCTGGGTACATTACACTAGCACATGACAATCGCCACGACGATGTCATCTAGGCATTCCACTACTCTACACTTAAATTCACTTTATGAATCCGAGCTACTACAGTACATGGAATCCCTGCCAATGAGGTCATACATTAGGAACGTGTCTTAACCCTTTTCATATAGTTAACCCTAAGATCGAACTCCCACATCATCATAAGGCCGTGGAGCTACAACCTTGTGGTGTAAATTCGAAGGCCCCGTCATAACAAGAAGAAACTTAGAAACAAGTTTTCATTTGTATATCGTATGATTACTTATTACTGTAATGGCTTATGGTTGAAAAAGGTAAATGGCCAAAATTACAATACATATTATGTAGAAAAATCCTTATCAAACCCTACGTAAGGTATTTAAACTATTTCAATAATTATTGTATAGTCACAATGCCCGTGTATCCTAAGCAATATTATCATGGTTTAGATTTTAACATTATTACTTTTAGTCAATAGTTTGTAATAAGAGTATTTATCACAAAATCAAAGTATTAAAATACTCATTGGAAAGTGGAAAAAGAGCTCTAAATTGTATTATTACAAATGATGTCAAGATACCCTTAGTAATCTCTATTCTTCAGTTAGAACTAATTTGCATAGGTCAAAAGGATAAACTATGAATTGCATTGAAAACCATTTTTGAACTTAGATATGAGCTTTTCACCACAAAGTATTGGATACCCTGTTACTATAGCTAATGCTATGCATTCAAAGAAGTAGGGATATAGTCCCATATAAAACAAAGTATTATAGTTATAGATAAAAGAACATTTTGTTTTAGATCTCACCCTCACTTTTTTCTAGCAATTTATTTTTCTCTTATAAACTTGAAAGTTGAACTGACAACATTTAGGGCCTTCGAAGTTTACTTTCGATTTACTAACTTGCTCTTACCTGCGATCTGTGAAAAGAATGTTTCAGATGCTTTAGCATAAATTCTAAGTAAGACTCGGGGTGCCATAGGGATCCTTCATCATCAAAGAGAAAAGCAAACAGTTAGCATATACAGACCTTAGCAAATAATATAGCAAGCATCGAGAACATTTCATAATCTAAAACAATACACATGCAAATTTATTTCCATAATTTATTTCAGTATGTCTTTTAATTAAATAAACATGCATTTTTTATAATTCCCACAGTTAGTTTAAGCAATTAATGCTACATTGAAAACTTTTATTTTTTATGAATTGTCGAGATGTTACAAGAGCCTAGTTTCAACACTACGGGCCTATGGACTCACAAACGTGCAAGTACATTGCGTATGTTGTATGGCATTTGTTTTCTAATAGAGATTTTACCTTATCAGTAGTTGTTGATATTGTTAGCATGCAAAGTTGAACTAGTACGTCATTAAATATGTATTATATGTTATAGCCAAGCAAGTAGGAAGATTACATAGGAAGTAAAATTGCTTTAAAAGGACCTATGCTCTATGACGGATTTCGGTTCCAAATAAAAAGATAGGATTTAAGCCTTTAGTAGAATAAACCTAAAAGACAAAGAGTAATATGTTTTACCCCTGTGTGACCGAGAAACCATAAACTACGTATACACAAGAACAATAGTTATATTATGTACAGAAAATTAGAGTTCCAAAACATGGCATGCTTAGATGAGTGTAACATAGGTGCATTAGCCTTTAATATTTTTTAAAACAATGATTGAAATGATTTTTTTTTCAAAACATGAGAATGAGATTCAAAAACTGTATTTGTGATAAAACATGTGGTTGAAAAAGTATGTTTATGCAAAGAATGGAATAAATTCGTTAGAACTAGAAGTATTTACTTTCGCATATAAATAGAAAGTCATGGTATGCAAGTATATTCTGTTATAGAATGTTATAGGAGAATAAAATGTCTAAACCATCTGAAAGCATGGCGCTGAAAGAACGAGGAAAAGTTCATATATTAAAATAGTAGGGAGAAAACTATAGAAAACATAAACGAGATGTTGTAACTTGTGGTAGCATGGGAAGATTCTCAAAAACTCGACATGATTGGTTGAATTTAGGAAAGTTTGTAAGTTATCTTGAAAATAGATGTTGTACTTGGTCGTAAATTTTGAAATGATTGATATGATTCAAATATCAAGATATGTCCAAATCCAGTTGTAACTATACTTGTCGAAAAGGAGTAATGTATTAGAATTACACATAAGGATGTTGGATTGCAAACAAAGATCTTATATATGATCAACATGGGAACATGATTTATGTTGTGTTTTTCTTTATAATGAACAAGAAATTATGATGTGAATAAATTTTGGCAAGAGATTGTAAGAGAAACATGCATGTGCATGCGGGTATGAGAGACTTCACCAATACTAGTGACTGAGAGGTAATACACGAGGTATTTCGTAACATGAGTTATGATTCAATAACTGTTTTGAACCGCTAGCATAATGCAAATTTATTGTTAGACTGATGATATTCATTTGCATGAATGAGTTAATATGTTTGTAAAGAAACTGAATGAAAAGCAAGAGGATAAATTTGAAATCCTATTATGAGAAGAATCAAGTTAAATTAATGGCATGATATTGAGTCGGGGAAACTCTAGAGCATCATGACTATTAACCTATTAAAGAGGTTTGATGTTGAGTTGGGAGGGACTCTGGAGCATCGTGGTTACTTATCTTTTATAATATGGTGTTGATTCGGGAGGAATCTGTAGCATCATGACTATTAACCTATTAAAGAGGTTTGATGTTGAGTCGGAGGGACTTTGGAGCATCATAAAATTTTGAAACAACTGTGGGGACGCCCAAGTTGTATGAACATCCTGAAGAGCACCGGTAGGAGATATACCTAAAACTATATAATAAAGTGAAAGGGTAGCATCCTCATGTTGGATGGGCATGTTGCAGTAACGAGTTGTGTGGAGGCCTGGGGAACCTCAAAGCACACATAAAGGGGTCTTGGACTGCACCGTAGTATAATGCCCCAGTCCCTAGAAAGGTATTATTAATGACCGCTGAAATAGGCCTGAGATCAATACCATGGGCGCGTCTTATACTCACGGATTAAACTACGTATATATATATATATATATATATATATCTAGTACTATTATGAATATGAGTTTTTATGTTATGCTTACATTATGTGTTGAATTTATTTTACAAAACCTACAAAAGGGCCACTAAACATACATTATGACTATTATGCATGAATAATAAATACAGGAAACAAAAAATTTACTTGGTGTTGAGTGAATACACTCTGGATCATCTCGACTATTCTAAATTAGTGTTGAGCATAAGCTCTAGAGCACATGGAATACTTTTATATGTGTTGGGAATAAGCCCTAGATCACATAGACTGTTTGAATGTCTTAACGTGTGAATGTTATGAAACACTTGCGTAGGCAAATCCCCCCCTCCCAAAGGCAAGAATGAATGATGAAATTTTAAGTTTACTACTTGAAAATGTTGTGAAGTAAATCTGAAGTACTTGTGAATTACCAATGTTGTGTTGCAAATGTACTAATTGTTATGTTCTGAATTGGATTATGAAATTTCTGATATGCTTTACTGAATAAATTTTTGGAGTCCCGGTTTTGTTTGCATAAAAGTGATGATTATGAGCAATAACAACTTACAAGAATCCTGAAAGATCGAAGGAAGATAAGGAAGTGAAAAAAGGAATGACGTAAAAAGGAACTCAAGAATATGTAGTGCCCCTAGACTACTGTAGACATTGAGGGCACCTATTGAGTGACCCGACCGTTTGAAACATTAATAAAATAATCCTTTGATTTTTTTTATATTTATGATTAAGATTGATTGTAAATCAATGAAATAATGATATATGTGTATTTGGGTAGTTATTGTGAATGAACGATTTTATGACGTTTAATGATTAACTTTGGTATGAAAAATGTGCATGTGAATGATGCTTAACGACTAGCTATATGATTGACTATGAGATGAGAATGAAGAAAGTAGATATTGACAAGATGCAATTCTGAGTAGATGAATGAGTACTGTTATGAGTAAAATATAAAAGCTTAATAAAGTACTACTAATATATGTTTGTGTGAAATGTGTGTAGCGACAGGTGAAACAGTTCACCGACGGACACACAAAGGAATATGAAGGGTTGTAGGCTATGGATAAATCACACACAGGGAGAGTGATGACGATGTTGACTTCCGACGGAATACCATGCATGAGCAGATAAGCACTGATCCGCTTGCTCAAGAGGAAAGCGTGAGGGCGTACGAGGTGGGCCACAACGGAGCTGGTCACGTATGAGTTGGGGGGCGCACAGTGAGAAAGGACTCACTCCTCAGTGCCATTAGTCCCTAATAGCATGTAGACGGAGGATGGAAGGTAACAGTTCCTGAAATCCCTACATGCAGTTCCCACATGTCAAAACAAAAGGATGACGGAAGAAGGGCCCGACGGTCGATTACCCTATCGAGAATGGAAAGAGTGGACGTAAGGACCTAACGATGAGGTACCTTGTCTAGGAATAGAAACTACGGATGATTGGACCTGACGGAGTGGTGCCATGTCCGGGAAATGAAATTAAGGAACGAGGAAGCCCAACGGTGTGGCACCGGGGTCCTAGTGAAAATAATTGTTAAACTTAACTACATAAAAACATATAAGGTTGCACCTAGAACATTACTTAGAAAATGCATTTGGGTACTTGAGGCATTTGGACATAAATGATTACTTTGTCATTTAAATAATATTAAGTGTTACTTATGCATTTGCACATGAAAGGATATTTCTGATTATTTAAAAATATTATAAATATTTATTTAGGAACAAAATGGAATCCTAGGCATAGACACCTAGTCAACTCCACCTACACCACATATCTAGGAGTTAAGTGAAACATATAGGGGACAAACATGAGAAAACCTAGGAATGTTGTAATATCCCGAATTTTGGACTAACTATTTTTGTTGTTATATTGGGCCACGACCCCAGAACATATGTTTTATTTTGAGTATTGGGCATGAGCCCTAGCACCTATGATTTATTCTTTTATATATTGACACATCGAGCATGGACCCTGACTGACTTCTTTATTTGAGTGTATACTAGGCGAGAAGGCCCCAATGTTTTAATGCTGTTCTCCAGCTTTATATGGGTACAAACCCTAATATATTGAGATGACCTTTTGTTACCTACTGTGCAGAGCTATGATTTTACATGATTTGACTTATGAGTGTGTTGAGCATGGACTCAGAAACACACATATAACCTATGTACTGGGCATAAGCCCCGATGTACCTAGAAGAATGTTTATGTACTAGGAGTAAGCCTTGAGGTACATTGAGTGTTGGGCCTAAGTCCTGGAGCACTCCAAGATTGATAAATGAATACTAGATCCGAGGCCACTTAAATATTCTAGATGTGCCTCACAACGACATTTTAGCACTAGTGTTGAGCAGAGGCTCTGGAATTGCACTAGCATAACTCCCATGTGAGAGTGTTGAGTTAAAAGGCTCTGAAGAGCACTCGGGGTTACTAGATCTCAAAAGTGTTGAGTCGAGGGAACTCTGAATAGCACTTCTGTTTTCTCATCACATCTATTCAAATTGGTTAAATGAATATTCTTCTATCTATCATCAAATACTGCGGGGACTACCATGTTAAACGAGGGAATCTGACATGCAAAGAGAGAGACTAGAGGTGCCTATCCAAGCTTACTCAGACCATCCAAAGAATTGGACCTTGTCCTCAAAAGATTAAAAGAAGTATCATGTGATGATACATAAATTAACAAAAGATAATTACTAGTAGTCTTCTATGACTAACATGTATAAAGGCCTCAAGGCTAATGTTATTATTAATGATGTGTTAATAGTTAAGTGAAATATTATTATTATTATAATCATGGTTATTATAATTATTATTGAGAGCTTAAATCAAAATCACTTATAGTTAAACAATTGGAAAAGTCCTAGTTCAAAAGGACTAGATATTTATTAAATAAAATATTTTAAATATTAATTATTTAATTTAAAGAAATTAATTAGACCAACAGTCGTAATTCAAGACTTCCCTACTTAAAGAAGGCAGATCCCAAGTTTTGGGGATCATCTATCTTTTTCATTATCATTCTCTTATGGTAGTCAGAAAGAAGTCTTCTGCTCCAAGAAACTAAAGCAGCCTTATAATTTCAGATCTGAACCAGCAGTAACCCAAGGACCTCTATCTCTTTTTCATGTTGGAATCCAGCTCGGGGGGATCCATACAGAACCAAGGATAGTTGTAGGATCATGGTTGGGAGGAACGTGGTAGCCCCAAAGTTATCAAGCTAAGAAGTCAATCTAACAGGTCAGCTGAACTTAGAAGATTTCTACACTAATTTTGGTGTGAGTGTGCAGGCCTCTATAGGAGCAAGCCATACTTTGAGGTAACCAGGCCTCTACAGGAGCGGGCCAAACTTCAATATATTTAGGTATGACTTTTTAACCCACCAGTTCAAAATATGATGGACAACTAGGTATTGATTTTAGGCTAAGAATAATAGCTCAGCATTATTTTAATTCTTAACTCCATTATTATCAAACTTAGAGGTTTTTCCCAGAACCCCATGGAGGGTCTAGCAGGTCTAGCTAGCTAGCCTGTGCTAGACGACACCCCATCAACAAACGCAGGAAGACTACATTGGATTTTTAGAGGAATACTAACACTGTGTATTGTTTCCCATTATTTTATCATATAAATTTCTAGGTTAGGATCTCTATGTCTTCTTCTTTTTCGGTATAATTATGTTTTTTGTTTTATCAAATTCATAAAACAGGGTTTTCTGCTACCTTTTATTCTTGTATTGTTATTCTCTTTAAGTTCAAAAATTACCCATTACAAATGACATTTGCATCTAGTCAGATATCGTTTCTCTTAGCTACACTACATCGAAAACAAACAACAGACATTTCCTTTTTCATGGATCGAATCCCATAGAAAGCATAGCATTTATTTAGCAGCATATTTTAACATTAGACACACAAGTTAGGAGGTCAAACCCCACAACGACTCCACAAGTGACATTGTTCCTCATTCAAATCACCACAGCATAACAGAAACACACAGAACCATGTTCTCTCAAGTTCAAACGTTTTAACAGCTAGGGTCTCACCATCCCTCTATTAAAATGAAGAGAACACTACATAGTTACTTATTAAACCAAAATGCATTACAGAACCAAATCCACTATCCACCAAGTTGTCGAATAGCATTGTCAATAATAGCATACAGACGAGCCTCCAACAAAAACGTAGGTCATGGGATCAAATCCCTACCCTCTCTCTTCATTTAAAACCTTTCTATCTTTTGCAAACTCCAGAACGTAGAACCAGAATACATTTATCTCAGTCTCATAGCTAAAATTTCATGAGGGTTACGATTTCTTCCCATCATTACATTCACACGTTAAGATAGCTAAATCGTAACAAAAGCAACGAAAGCCCATTACAAAGAACACACAGAGATCAGTCGTAGGTCCAAAGTCTCATAGAATTTCAAAGAAGCCATACTTTCCCTATCTTCTCAGACAGAGGCGACAATGGAAAACAATGAAATCAAGAACTAGCATTACCATAAGAAAAGGTAGAGACCGAAATTGTAAAGCCATTCTCTCCATTCTTGAGTCCACAGATTATTTTATAAAAAAATTATGCAAACATGAAAATCTCATTCTTTACATTGAGTATTATCATTATAAACTTACAAGGTTCAACATTGAGCCAAATGGCCAAAGTCCTCCAGGGCCATTAACAGAAAATGAACAGGTACATATCACAATGGTCTAGCCAACGGCGACATCAAGGAACCCAAAATGTGTTACAGTAAACCCAAAGCAAGCTCACAATTTTTCCTCACAGCATACACCATCAGTACACTCCACAAAGGTGAGAGGAGGAGTGAAGGAATGATGAACTCTGTATTTACCTTAAGCGACAAAGTAAGAGTCAAAGTACTGGCCAGCATCTGGTAACCATGTAGAAGGAAAATGCCACATGACCACCTGCCAAACAAGCAAATGACATGGAGTCAAAACCTAATATTTAGTATCAAAACCTACCAAATAGATTAGCACGAAAGAAACATAGTCAGGGAAGGAGTTACCTTCAGTCTCCATCTCTGCACATAGAGCCATGTAAGGTGCGTTGGACATGAGCAAGTGTAACATACCCTATTTGCTGGAAAACATTTTGTGTTAAGAAACATTATGATAACTTTTATTGTAAAGTTTATATTAGATAGGTGTCCAAGGATGAATGTAATTTTCACAATATATTATTATTAAATAAATAAAATAGGAGACAAACAGCTAAGAGGACTGTTGAAAGAGTGGTTACTGATCCACTAGGTGGAATGGAATATGGGGTAGAAGGAAATAGATAAGTGGCAGCATCATGATGCAACTAACTAGCTGGTCATAGTGCTCTAAAAGATGGGACTGGAACTTGAGGCTCATTTATTCCAAACTAACCACTAAAAGACCTAGGGAGTCTATATAATAGCCATCAAATATTGAACTGAGGTTCATCACTTTTCCTGACGAGGAAATTTACCTTGGGGTTTTGCTGTGTTTGCACCCAAGAGATTTGATGAGGGGATATGCTATGTTGTTGGTCATGTTTTGAGTCTTCCAAACTCTTATTGAGTTCAAGAGGTTAATGCTAAGTGGAGAAGGCATTTTATTTCAGGAGGTTGATACCGAGTGGAGAAGGTATTTTGAGTGCCTTGCTTCTACATAGATTCCACCCACTTATTGGATCAGTAATCAGGCTCGGGTTTTCACTAGAAGTCACCAGTTGAGCTGCTTCTTCTGAAGCAGGTTGGGAGGAACAGGCCTCCTTGGGTATTTGTCGGCCCTATCTCCAGTTACAGGTTCTATTGTCTTATCTATTTTATTTTTAAGTTCTATTATCTATTTGTGTATATTTACAGCTCCGTTGTTTATTTAACTTTCACTGTTTATTTTATAAGTTTATTTCAGTTCTTGTGTAAATTAATAATTCTGTATAAATTTGATTCGATTGAATAAAATAGTTTCTATATTTTTCCACATAAAAAAAGGAACAGCATTGTACTCCAGTACAGAAACAGATTAAGATAGATAGATATGATAGGCAAACTACCATGGTAATGGAAGTACCATTTTATATGTTCTGTTAAATTATCTACTGATATTAATTAGTATTATCTACTGCATTTTACTCACAGTACTATTCTTATTTCCATTCTTTTCATCAAAATAGTAAATCAATTTCATAGAAATAATAGAGTTTATATTAGATAAAGAAATCATTTCTGCTCTTTACATTTTTGTTTTCCAAATGTTTATTTTCAAAGAAATACTATAGTTTGTTGTTATTTATCATTATTGTACATATAGGACAGATAGTCAAATAAGAAGTAGCATATTACCAACCTAGGGTTCGCTCATTTTATTCTCAAAACCATTACCAGTCATTATATAACTATAAAACATTGTTATTTCTTCTCAGCATATAGCCAACGATTTGCAATTTTTCTACAGAGTCAAGGTAGTTAAATGAGCTTTCTGTCATTTCATTATTTTATTAACAATAGACAAACCAAACTTTACATCAAAATCATTACTGCAGATCGAATTTATTTATTTCAAATATCATCTCGAAGGTTTAAGACATTGTAATGTCTGTAGGAGCAGAGCCAACAAAATCACAACACTAGTTGATACAGAAACATATCAACGAGCACATCCACATATATGCATAGCCAAACCCTAACCTCGAACAAGTTTTCATATAAAAAGCACAAACATTTCATACAAATCGACAATGAGGCATTAGGTCGAAGCCATCACATATTTCAACACTTAACTATTGATTTAATAACAGTAGCAACATTTTTCATCATACACACATTGCATACAATTTCCTTTTCTACCTTTTAAACATTTGCGAGCTTACAGTCCAGAAAGAAGCACGATAGCACAGGTGTGATTAAAACCTAGTTTGCACAAACATTACCATTTGAACACAGAGGTTGTTAAACATGAACTATTTCCATTTCATAAACCAACGAGTTACAGGTTTCGATCACGGGCCAAGCCCCAAAAATTTACCAACATGAAATAGTCACAACCGTATAATTTTTTGCAAAAGGATCTTTAGTTTGAAACCCTACTTAAATGAAGGAACGTTTCCAAGTTAAAAACCCAGAACCCAAACCCTGTACATTAACAAATCAACTAATACATCGACTCTGCAAAGTAAGAAACAACCTAGTTTTTCACCCACGATTTCCAGAACAGGGGTTTGCCACCAGGGCTTACCAATTTATTCACATTGTTATCCATTGCCACCAAACTTCATTGCCATGAAACCCAACACTATGAATATAGCACGATGGAAGTACCTGCCACAAGAACTGCATGGAGTCAGCAACGATATCAACTGAATGTTGACAAAACAAAGAAACATATTACATAACTAAGAAATGAGATGACTTACCTTGCATTCAATAGTCCATTGGAATGCTTCTAGCTTCCAAATCCTTCATCCAAAGCAGCCAAGTTGACATGCCACTAAACCACAACCAAGCTCGGAGTCAAACCTCACCACTAACCTAATTTGTCACCGGACGAAAGCCACAGGGCTTCAACGCTACTCTTTCAGCAAAACTCGAGCACTTATACAGTATCTTCATAATAAAATTATAGAGAATGGAGGCACAGTGCCATTCACAACTGCCCCGGGTCGAGCCCTGTAAACCAGTGACTTGTCGGCCTCTTCTCCCAAATGAAAATCACAAAATGAATGCACGAAGGCAAAAATAACGCTAAGGAAAGATTGACTAGGGTTTTACACATCTCAACAATGGAGACATTGAGATCAACGATCAAGATTGAGCCAGCAAGCTACGATAGTACCAAGGTAGAGATATGATCAAATATTAATCAATAACCTCATTTAATATGCAGAACAGTCGGATGCCATATCACCCAAGGCTGATCTCACAGCTCAGTGATATATCACCATTTCTTACCACTAATATCACATGGAGCCAGACACGTAAGAGCCAGCGTAGCAATCACTAACACCACACAGGATCGAATTTAATGTTGAGATCTCACAGATAATTTTTCCAGAGCCTCGACTGCAACGACATTTAATTCATATCAAAATCAACTTATTGGTTCTATACAACCACGATATAAGTTATCAACCATAAGATATATGTATATCAACACCATAAAACAATGATGCAGAGTTCTAACTATAGGGTGGTATCACAACATTGCATTCACGCTATAAGAGCATCAACTATGTTCCAAGTTCACATAGTTCTTATACATTGCACATTTGAGCCATAAGGTTTACATATAACATTTCAACAATGTTATTAGTATAGTTTGCATATGTTATCAAAACAAATAATTTGATATATTTCATATATCAAGCATGTATTAGAAAATCAATACATTGCTATGGTATTAAAGGTACTACCATAAGGTTTAAACTTGTGCATTTAAATAAACATGCATTACGATTATAGCTAGGCCACATTACATTATAATAGCTAGGATACATTACATTTTATATTAGCTAGGTTACATTGCATAAGGTTAGTGTAATAAAAACCTAACCCTCACATTGTGTAGAAAGCTAGGGTTTGCACCAACTGTATATGTCGTATGCTATTATATCTAATATCATCTTGTTCACAAGTTGACACAACACAAACATCATTACTATAACATTTTAAGACTCATTACATTGCAGCCGTCACTTCCAGGAGATTCAATTAATTCTAATGATGACACTATCATTCATAAGATCAAACTTGTTACAATTTCAGATAGATAAACTAAGCTGTGTTACCACTAATCCTACCAACAGTTACAACAAGTTTAGTGTATAACATTGCTAGCGACACATACGAATATTACCATAAAGACGATACAAGTTGACGAAGTTAAACAAAAGTTACATACCATCGACATCTTCATGCACGACAGATTATACAATTATCTTAAACATAGAGATGACAAGCTGAAGCTTACAACTTGTCTTGTAAAAACTGGAATTACTCTATAACCTTAGCTACAGATCTGCAAAAGAAAGAATCCAATGTTTATCTTTCAATGCTAAGTAAACCCAAGGGCACCCGGTAGGAACCCCTTCAAAAATATGCAAACAAATTCATCAGTATCGTTACCAGATCTGTACACATAACGAAATAAACATTGTTCTGTCCCATCTTACTTACAACCAAGTACATTTTCATGTTTAAATTAAATACGACAATTTTATGAAGTAGTTATCATTTATTAGTCATTAATTATCATTCCGCAGATAGCATTTATCTTATAAAATAGGCTATATCAAATTTTTATTTTATTTTTGGGATGTTATATGTGGTATCAGAGCCAGGTTCAAACTCTAGGCTTGATTGAGGCTCATGCGCGCAAACAAAAAAATAAATCAAAAATTTTATGTTACTAACTTTTGTAATTAAATTTTATTTTTGCACATAACATATTGACTTTTAATTGCAAGTATGGAAATACCAGAGGAATCAGCAGAGGACAGATCTCCTCGTAATGAACGTATTAATCATAATAACATTGAAGGAATTTATGTTGAGTTAAACAACTAGTCTTCTGAAATTTTACGCACTGTATGGGATTTAAAATCTGAGTTAAAAGATGTTAAAGAAGAAAATGAACAGATTCTTAAGGTACTGGAAGAGTTACAACAGAATTTAAAAGGAAACTGTCATAGTGATGAAAGAGGAAGAAAATAAGAATTTAAGGCTGATTCTGAAATAATGTCCCACAAACATAAACATAAGAAAACAAGAAATGATAAAAGGAATAGTTACTCATCTTCTAAATCTGATTCAAGTAATGAAGACATAAATTATGACAGCAGTAATAGTGGATGCTGCTCTAAAAAGAGAAAACATAAGCATCATGAACAGATTACTGGGGAATTTAAAAAGATTAAGCCACCTACTTTTAATGGCAAAAGTGAGAAGAGTGAGACAACAGAAGCTTGGCTGTCTGGAATCAAAAAGTACTTTAATATTTATGATTACTCTTCTCAACTGAAAGCCAAGATGGCTATTTACAATCTGACCGGATAGGCAGATATCTGGTGGCAGGATCTTAAAAGAATCAAGAGCATAAAAGAAAAAGAAGTAACTTGGACTATGTTTAAAAGTTTGTTTAAAAATAAGTTTTTGTCAGAACAATACTTTGAAGATATCTCAAAAGAGTTTTACAACTTAAAGTTGGGTATAATGAACATGAAAGAACTATGCATCAAGTTCCTTAGCGTGCTGAGGTATGTGCTCTACATGGTTGAGGAAAATCCTAAAGTACAAAGGTTTCTCAGTTGTTTACCTTTTAATACAAAATATCGTATTGAGTATGATAATCCTTCCACTTTGGAAGAGGCCATGAGGAAGGAAAATTTTTGTTTTGACCAAAACATAAAAAGAGAAGGAACAACTGGCTGGAAGAACAGTAAGACTAATTAGTATGATTATAAAAAGAATAATTATAATCAGAATGCTAGAGGTTTTAAAAAAAAATTTAATAACAGAAATTTTCCTAATAATTATCGGAGTAATACATCTCAAAACTCTACTGCTGCAAGAAATGTACCTAATGATAATAATCACAGCAATAACAATAACAATAACAATAGGTATGCTGAACATAAAGGACCCATAAAGTGCTATGAATGTGGCGGACCACATAAGAGAGCAGATTTCCCACGCAACATGAGGACAACCAACAACATACATACTATGCAAGCAGAACCTATAGTTGGAGATATCGCAAGAGAAATGCCCAAGATAAATGCAGCATTGGAGAACCATCAAGCGGACCATCAAACATCCATGGTCGAAATTGAAGGTATGATACAAAACGAGTCTATTTCTATTTTAATAGATCCAGGTGCAAATCTAAGTTATATTTCACCTACTTTAGTAAACTGTTGCAAGTTAAAAACAGAGAAATTTGATAATGCATGGTTAGTTCAGCTTGCAACAGGAACTAAAAGAAATGTTACAGATTATGTCAAGAATTGTGAAGTATTTGTAAATCAGCTAAAAATGCAAGTTAATCTGAATGTTTTACCCTTAGGGTCATATGATTTGTTGAAAGGCATGGATTGGCTTGAACACCATAGAGTTATACTAAATTGTTATGATAAATCTTTTACATGTATAAATAATGAAGGTAATTCAAAAACAGTAAAAGGAATTCATAGGTAGATTTCAGTAAGGCAGATTTATGCCTTACAAGTAAAGAGAGCTGCCAGAAAAAGCTGTAAATTGTTTGTTGTTAATGTTGTTAATGATAAGCATACATCTAAAGAAGACAAGTTAAAGCTAGAGGATATTCCCATCCTTAGGGACTTTTATGATGTATTCCCGGAAGAAATTCCAGGATTACCTCCGAAAAGAGAACTTGATTTCACCATTGAGTTAGTACCCGGTGCGGTACCAAACTCAAAGGCCCTCTATATGATGAATATTCTGGAGTTAAACGAGTTAAAATCTCAGCTGAAAGAATTAATAGATAAAAACTACATAAGGCCCAGTGTGTCCCCTTGGGGAGCACCAGTAATTTTTGTTAAAAACAAGGATGGTACCATGCGTTTGTGCATTGACTATCGTCAGCTTAATAAAATGACAATTAAGAACTGGTATACCTTACCCCGCATAGATGATATATTTGATCAAGTACGCAAAGCAGAGATATTCACTAAAATTGACTTAAGGTCGGGTTATCATCAAGTCCAGATAAAAGACGAGGACATATTCAAAACTGCATTCAGAATGCGTTATGGACACTACGAGTTCGTAGTTATTCTTTTGGGCTAACCAACACACCGACAGTGTTCATGTGTTTAATGAACAATGTTATGCATAAATATTTGGATAAGTTTGTAGTGGTATTCATTGATGATATCCTGTTTTACTCAAAAACTAAAGAAGAGCATGACGAACATCTAAAAATCATTTTACAAATACTTAGAGATCATTAGCTTTACACTAAGTTCAGTAAGTGTGATTTCTATAAAGATAAAATTCAGTATATGGGTCATATAATTTCAAAAGATGATATTGTTGTTGATCCTGAGAAGATAAAAGCAATAAATGAATGGCATGTCCCTAAAGATGTAACTGATGTACGGTCATTCATGGGAATAACGGGTTATTATAGAAAGTTTATTGAAGGGTTCTCTAGAATTGCTAATCCCATCACTTCTTTGCAGAAGAAAGGGAAGAAATTCATATGGGATCAAAAGTGTCAAGACAACTTTAATAAGTTAAAAGAATTGGTAACTACTACACCCATCTTAAAAAATGCAAATCCTAATAAGGATTTTGTCGTATGCACGAATGCATGCAACGAAGGACTTGGAGGGGTCTTAAGTCAAGAAGGTCATGCAATTGCTTTTGAATCAAGGAAGTTAAAAATACATGAAAAGAATTATGCAACATATGATGTTGAGTTGGCAGCCATGATACATGCTTTAAAAATGTGGTGCCATCACTTGATCGGAAGAAAATTCATTTTAATGACTAATAATAAGGGTTTAAAGTATTTATTGGATCAAACAAATCTTAACACAAGGCAAGCTAGGTGGTTAGCTTTCCTTGGCGTGTATGATTTTGAGATCTATCACATTAATGGAAAGGAAAATAAGGTTGCTAATGCATTGAGCAGAAATGCTAGATTGAGTTTTGTGGCAGCAATCAGTACTTTTAAAATTGATCTGGAAAATCAAATCAAAGAAGGATCTAAGCAAGACGAAAATTATCAAAAATTACATGATAAAGTGGCTGAAAATTCATCTGAAAATGTTATAACAAATTATAGTATTAATGAAAAAGGATTATTGACTTACAAAAACAAAATTTGTGTGCCTAATTTTTCGAAGGTTAAGTTGCTGATTTTAGATAAAGTTCACAAGAGTCCTTATTCAGGGCATCCTGGTTATCAGAAAATGATAACTATGTTAAGAAAAGAGTATTTTTGGCCCAACATGAAGAGTGAAGTTGATGAATATATAGCTAGATGCTTTGACTGTCAAACTATTAAAGTTGAACATCAACATCTAGCTAGGCTATTGCAGCCCTTACCAATTTCGGAATGGAAATGGGAAATTATAAGCATTGACTTTATTACAGGTTTGCCTAAAAATCAGAAGCAGAATGACTCAATTATGGTGGTTGTTGATAAACTTAGTAAAGCTGCTAATTTTATTCCTATTAAAACTACTTTCAAGGCTTCTAACATCGCAGATATTTTCATGAAGCAAATTTTTCGCTTGCATGTAATTCCAAAGGTAATTATTTCAGACCGAGACTCTAAGTTCACCGGTAACTTTTGGACAGCACTGTTTAAATGATTAAATACTAAGTTAAATTTCAACACTTCTTTCCACCCACAAACTAATGGTCAAATACAAAGAGTAAATCAGATTTTGGAAAATATGTTAAGATTGTATGTTAAAGATCAACCATCTAAGTGGGAAGATTACTTGCACTTAGCAGAATTTGTCTACAATAATAATTATCAAGCTTCTGCTAAGTTAAGTCCATTTGAAATTTTGTATGGAAGAAAATGTTGTACTCCAATTTATTGGGATAATCCTATAGATAGATTGATGTTAGGACCAGATTTATTGAAAGAAATGGAACTAACCGTGAAATAGGTTCAAGGTAACTTAAAAGTTTCCCAAGATCGGCAGAAAAGCTATGGTGATTTGAAACGCACAGAAAGAGAATTTCAGGTAGGAGACCATGTTTTTATAAATGTAAAGCCCAAGAAAAGTTCTTTGAAGCTTGGGAGTTGTGCTAAATTAGCACCGAGGTATTGAAAGATGGGACTGGAGATTGAGGCTTATTTATTCCAAACTGACCACTAAAAGACCTAAGTAGTCTATATAATAGCCATCAAATATTGAACTGAGGTTCATCACTTTTCCTGGCGAGGAAAGTTACCTTGGGGTTTTGTTGTGTTTGCACCCAAGAGATTTGATGAGGGGATAGGCTATGTTGTTGATCATGTTGTGAGTCTGCCAAAATCTTATTGAGTTCAGGAGGTTGATGCTGAGGGGAGAAAGAATTTTATTTCAGGAGGTTGATACCGAGTGGAGAAGGTATTTTGAGAGCCTTGATTCTATATAGATTCCACCCACTTATTGGATCAGTAATCAGGCGCGGGGGTTCACTAGCAGTCAGCAGTTGAGCTGCTTCTTCTGAAGCAGGTTGGGAGGAACAGACCTCCTTGAGTGTTTGTCATCCCTATCGCCATTTACAGGTTCTATTGTCTTATCTATTTTATTTTTAAGTTCTGCTAGCTATTTATGTATATTTACAGTTCTGTTGTTTATTTAACTTTCACTGTTTATTTTATAAGTTTATTTTAGTTCCTGTGTAAATTAATAATGCTGTATAAATTTGATTCGATTGAATAAAATAGTTTCTGTATTTTTTCCCGTGCAAAAAGGAACAGCATCGTACTCCAGTACATAAATAGATTAAGATAGATAGATATGATTGGCAAACTACCATGGTGATGGAAGTACCATTTTATATGTTCTGTTAAATTATCTGCTGATATTAATTAGTATTATCTACTGCATTTTACTTACAGTACTATCATTATTTCCATTCTTTTCATCAAAACAGTAAATCTATTTCATTGAAATAACATAGTTTATATTAGATAAAGAAATCATTTCTTCTCTTTACATTTTTGTTTTCCAAATGTTTATTTTCAAAGAAATAGTATAGTTTGTTGTTATTTATCATTATTGTACATATAGGATAGATAGTCAAATAAGAAGTAACATATTACCAACCAAGGGTTTTCTCATTTTATTTTCAAAACCATTACCAGTCATTATATAACTATAAAACATTGTTATTTCTTCTTGGCATATAATCAACGATTTGCAATTTTTCTACAAAGTCGAACTAGTTAAATGAGATCTCTGTCATTTCATTATTTTATTAACAATAGACAAAAAAAACTTTACATCAAAATCATTACTGCAAATCGAATCTATTTATTCCAAATATCATCTTCAAGGTTTAATACATTATAATGTCTGTAGGAGTAGAGTCAACAAAATCACAACACTAGTTGATACCAAAACATATCAACGAGCACATCAACATCTAGGCATACCCAAACCCTAACCTCTGACAAGTTTTCATATCAAAAGCACCAACGTTTCATACAAATCGATGAGCAGGCATTAGGCCAAAGCCATCGCATATTTCAACACTTAACTATTGATTTAATAATAGTAGCAACATTTGTCATCATACACACATTGCATACGATTTCCTTTTCTATCTTTTAAACATTCGTGAGCTTACAGTCCAGAAAGAAGCACGATAGCATAGGTGTGATTAAAACCTAGTTTGTACAAACATTACCATTTGGACACATAGGCTATTAAACATGAACTATTTCCATTTCATAAACCAACGAGTTATAGGTTTCGATCACGGGCCAAGCGCCAAAAATTTACCAACACGAAATAGTCACGGCCATATAAGTTTTTGCAGAAGGATATTTATATTATCATC
Organism: Larix kaempferi; assembly: GCA_027924585.1. Taxonomy (NCBI): domain Eukaryota; kingdom Viridiplantae; phylum Streptophyta; class Pinopsida; order Pinales; family Pinaceae; genus Larix; species Larix kaempferi. The sequence continues at coordinate 7,193,950 of BSBM01000632.1, forward strand.
TCAACAGAGTCTGAAACCCTACTTAAATGAAGGAATGTTGCCAAGTTATAAACCCAGAACCCAAACCTTGTACATTAACAAATTATCTATTACATCGACTTTGCAAACTAAGAAACAACCCATTTTTTCAACCACGATTTCCAGAATAGGTGTTACAAACGTTTGCCACGAATCTTCCAGGAGAACCTACGAGGGTTTGCCACCGGGGCTTACCAATTGACTCGCATTGCTATCCATTACCACCAAACCTCATTTCCATCAAACCCAGCACTATGAATACAGCACGATGGCAATACCTACCATAAGAACTGCATGGAGTCAGCAATGATATCAACTGAATGTTGACAAAACAAAGAAACATATTACATAACTAAGAAACGAGATGAATTACCTTGCATTCAATAGTAGATTGGAATGCTTCTACCTTCCAAATCCTAAATCCAACGTAGAGAAGTTGACATGCCACTAAACCACAACCAAGCTCAGTGTCAAACCTCACCACTAAACTAATTTGTCACTGAACGAAAGCCACAGGGCTTCAACGCTACTCTTTCAGCAAAACTTGAGCACTTATACAGTATCTTCACAGTAAAATTACAGAGAATGGATGCAAAGTTCCATCCACAACCGCCGAGGGTCGAGCCCTGTAAACGATTGGCCTGTCGGCCTCTTCTCCCAAACGAAAATCACAAAATGAATGCACGAATGAAAAAATAACGCTAAGGAAGGAATGACTAGGGTTTTACACATCTCAACAATCGATACATTGAGATCAACGATCAAGATTGAGCCAACAAGCTACGATAGTACCAAGGAAGAGATACGATCAAATATTAATCAATAACCTCATTTAATATGCAGAACAGTCGGATTCCATATCACCCAAGGCTGAGCTCACAGCTCGGTGATATATCACCATTTCTTACCACTAATATCACATGCAGCCAGACACGTAAGAGCCAGCATAGCTATCACTAACAACAAATAGGATCGAATTTAATGCTGAGATCTCACAGAGAATTCTGCCAGAGCCTCGACTGCAATGACATTTAATTCATATCAGAATCGAGTTATGGTGACAGCGTAACTCTCGGGATAGTAACATTGCCATAGAACTGTATACAACCACGATATAAGTTATCAACCATAGGATATATGTCTATCAACACCATAAAACAATGATGCAGAGTTCTAACTATAGGGTGGTATCACGACATTGCATTCACGCTATAAGAGCATTAACTATGTTCTAAGTTCACATAGTTCATATACATTGCACATTTGAGCCATAAGGTTTACATATAACATTTCAACAATGTTATTAGTATAGTTTGCATATGTTATCAAAACAAATAGTTTCATATATTTCATATATCAAGCATGTATTAGAAAATCAATACATTGCTATAGTATTGAAGGTACTACCATCAAGTTTAAACTTGTGCATTTAAATAAACATGCATTGAGATTATAGCTAGGCCAAATTACATTATAATAGCTAGGCTACATTACATTTTATATTAGCTAGGTTACTTTGCATAAGGTTAGTGTAATAAAAACCTAACCCTCACGTTGTGTAGAAAGCTAGGGTTTGACACCAACCATATATGTCGTATGCTATTATATCTAATAGCATCTTGTTCACAAGTTGACACAACACAAACATCATTACTATAAAAATTTAAGACCCATTACATTGCATCCGTCACTTCCAGGAGATTCACTTAATTCTAATGATGACACTATCATTCATAGGATCAAACTTGTTACAATTTTAGATGGATAAACTAAGCTATATTACCACTAATCCTACCAACAATTACAGCAAGTTTAGTGTATAACATTGCTAGCGACACATACGAATATTACCATAAAGACGATACAAGTTGACGAAGTTAAACGGAAGTTACATACCATCGACATCTTCATGCACGGCAGATTATACAATGATCTTAAACATAGAGACGACAAGCTGAAGCTTACAACTTGTCTTGTAAAAATTGGAATTACTCTATAACCTTACCTGCAAATCTGTGAAAGAAAGAATCCAATGCTTTAGCTTTCAAAGCTAACTAAACCCAAGGGCACCCAGTAGGAACCCCTTCAGAAATATGCAAACAAATTCATCGGTATCGTTACCAGATCTGTACACATAACGAAATAAACATTGTTTTGTCGCATCTTACTTAAAACCAAGTACATTTTCATGATTAATTAAATACGACAATTTTATGAAGTAGTTATCATCTATTATTCATTAACTATCATTCCGCAGATAGCATTTATCTTATAAAATAGGCTATATCAAAAAAAAAAAATTATTTTGTGATTTTTGGGATGTTATATGTGATATGAGAGCCAGGTTCAAACTCTAGGCCTGATTGAGGCTCATGCCCGCAAACAGAAAAATAAATCAGAAAGTTTATGTTACTAACTTTTGTAATTTAATTTGATTTTTGCACAGAACAGATTGACTTTTAATTGCAGGTATGGAAATACCAGAGGAATTAGCAGAGGACAGATCTCCTCGTAATGAACGTATTAATCATAATAACACTGAAGGAATTTATGTTGAGTTAACAACCAGTCTTCTGAAATTTTATGCACTGTACGAGATTTAAAATCTGAGTTAAAAGCTGTTAAAGAAGAAAATGAACGGATTCTTAAGGTACAGGAAGTGTTACAATAGAATTTAAAAGGAAACTGTCATAGTGATGAAAGAGGCAGAAAATCAGAATTTAAGGCTGATTCTGAAATAATGTCCCACCAACATAAGCATAAGAAAACAAGAAATGATAAAAGGAACAGTTACTCATCTTCTAAATCTGATTCAAGTAATGAAGACATAAATTATGACAGCAGTAATAGTGAATGCTGCTCTCTAAAGAGAAAACATAAGCATCATGAACAGATTACTAGGGAATTTAAAAAGATTAAGCCACCTACCTTTAATGGCGAAAGTGAGAAGGGTTAGACAACAGAAGCTTGGCTGTTTGGAATGAAAAAATACTTTAATATTTATGATTACTCTTCTCAACTGAAATCCAAGATGGCTATTTACAATCTGACCGGAAAGGCAGATATCTGGTCGCAGGATCTTAAAAGAATCAAGAGCATAAAAGAAAAAGAAGTAACTTGGACTATGTTTAAAAGTTTGTTTAAAAAGAATTTTGTGTCGGAACAGTACTTTCAAGATAAGTCAAAAGAGTTTTACGACTTAAGGTTGGGTACAATGAATATGAAAGAACTGTGCCGCAAGTTCCTTAGCTTGTTGAGGTACGTGCCCTACATGGTTGTGGAAAAGCCTAAAGTACAAAGGTTTCTCAGTTGTTTACCTTTTAATATAAAAGATCGTATTGAGTATGATAATCCTTCCACTTTGGAGGAGGCCATGAGGAAGAAATTTTTTTGTTTTGACCAAAACAAAAAAAAGAGAAGGAACAACTGGTTGGAAGAACAGTACGACTAATTAGTAGGATTATAAAAAGAAGAATTTTAATCAGAATGCTGGAGGTTTTAAGAAAAATTTTAATAACATAAATTTTCCTAATAATTATCGGAGTAATACATCTCAGAACTCTACTGCTACAAGAAATGTACCTGATAATAATAATCACAGCAATAACAATAACAATAACAATAGGTATGCTGAACAGAAAGGACCCATAAAGTGCTATGAATGTGGTGGACCACATAAGAGAGCATATTTTCGACGCAACTTGAGGACAGCCAACAACATACATACTATGCAAGCAGAACCTACAGTTGGAGATATCGCAAGAGAAATGCCCAGTATAAATGGAGCATTGAAGAACAATCAAGCGGACCGTTAAACACCCATGGTCGAAATTGAAGGTATGATACAAAACGAGTCTACTTCTATTTTAATAGATCCAGGTGCAAATCTAAGTTATATTTCACCTACTTTATTAAACCCTTGCAAGTTAAAAACAAAGAAATTTGATAATGGATGGTTAGTTTAGCTTGCAACAGGAACTAAAAGAAATGTTATAGATTATGTCAAGAATTGTGAAGTATTTTTAAATCAGCTAAAAACGCAAGTTAATATGAATGTTTTACCCTTAGGGTCATATGATTTGTTCATAGGCATATATTAGCTTGAACACGATAGGGTTATACTGAATTGTTATGATAAAACTTTTACATGTATAAATAATGAAGGTAATTCATAAACAGTAAAAGGAATTCATAGGCAGATTTCTGCCTTACAAGCAAAGAGAGCTACTAGAAAATGTTGTAAATTGTTTGTTGTTAATGTTGTTAATGATGAGCATATATCTAAAGAAAACAAGTTAAAACTAGAGGATATTCCCATCCTTAGGGACTTTTCTGATGTATTCCCGGAAGAAATTCCAGGATTACCTCCAAAAAGAGAACTTGATTTCACCATTGAGCTAGTACCTGGTGCGGTACCAAACTCAAAGGCCCCCCTATAGGATGAATATTCTGGAGTTAAACGAGTTAAAATCTCAGCTGAAAGAATTAATAGATAAAAACTACATAAGGCCCAGTGTGTCCCCTTAGGGAGCACCAGTAATTTTTGTTAAAAAGAAGGACGGTACCATGTGTTTGTGCATTGACTACCATCAGCTTAATAAAATGACAATTAAGAACCAGTATCCCTTACCCTGCATAGATGATCTATTTGATCAAGTATGCGGAGCAAAGATATTCACTAAAATTGACTTAAGGTCAGGTTATCATCAAGTCTGGATAAAAGATGAGGACATATTCAAAACTACATTCAGAACGCGTTATGGACACTACATGTTCGTAGTTATGCCTTTTGGGCTAACCAACGCACCGGCAGTGTTCATGTGTTTAATGAACAATGTTCTGCATAAATATTTGCATAGGTTTGTAGTGGTATTCATTGAAGATATCCTGGTTTACTCAAAAACTAAAGAAGTGCATGATGAACATCTAAAAATCATTTTACAAGTACTTAGAGATCATCAGCTTTACGTTAAGTTCAGTAAGTGTGATTTCTATAACGATAAAATTCAGTATTTGGGTCATATAATTTCAAAAGATGGTATTTCTATTGATCCTGATAAGATAAAAGCAATAAATGAATGGCATGTCCCTAAAGATGTAACTGATGTACGGTCATTCATGGGAATAACGGGTTATTATAGAAAGTTTATTGAAGGGTTCTCTAGAATTGCTAATCCCATCACTTCTTTGCAGAAGAAAGGGAAGAAATTCATATGGGATCAAAAGTGTCAAGACAACTTTAATAAGTTAAAAGAATTGGTAACTACTGCACCCATCTTATAAATTGTAAATCCTAATAAGGATTTCGTCGTATGCATGGATGCATGCAGCGAAGGACTTGGAGGGGTCTTAAGTCAAGAAGGTCATGCAATTGCTTTTGAATCAAGGAAGTTAAAAATACATGAAATGAATTATGCAATGTATGATCTTGAGTTGGAAACCATGATACATGATTTAAAAATGTGGCACCATCACTTGATCAGAAGAAAATTCATTTTAATGACTGATACTAAGGGTTTAAAGTATTTATTGGATCAAAAAAATCTTAACGCAAGGCAAGCTAGGTGGTTAGCTTTCCTTAGCGAGTACGATTTTGAGATCTATCACATTAGTGGAAAGGAAAATAAGGTTGTTGATGCATTGAGTAGAAATGCTAGATTGAGTTATGTGGCAGCAATCAGTACTTTTAAAACTGATCTGGAAAATCAGATCGAAGCAGGATTTAAGCAAGACGAAAATTATCAAAAATTACATGATAAAGTGGCTAAAAATTCATCTGAAAATGTTATAACAGATTACAGTATTAATGAAAAAGGCTTCTTAACTTACAAAAAAAGAATTTATGTGCCTAATGTTTCGAAGGTTAAGTTGCTGATTTTAGTTAAATTTCACAAGAGTCCTTATTCAAGGCATCCTAGTTATGATAAAATTATAACTATGTTGAGAAAAGAGTATTTTTGGCCCAACATGAAGAGTGAAGCTACTGAATATATAGCTAGATGCTTTGACTGTCAGACTATTAAAGTTGAACATCAACATCCAGTTCGGCTAATGCAGCCCTTACCAATTTCAGAATGGAAATTGAAAATTATAAGCATTGACTTTATTACAGGTTTGCCTAAAAATCAGATGCATAATGACTCAATTATGGTTGTTGTTGATAAACTTAGTAAAGCTGCTCATTTTATTCCTATTAAAACTACTTTCAAGGCTTCTAACATTGTAGATATTTTCATGAAGCAAATTTTTTGCTTACATGGAATTCCAAAGGTAATTATTTCAGACCGAGACTCTAAGTTCACCGGTGACTTTTGGACATCACTGTTTAAAGGATTAAATACTAAGTTAAATTTCAGCACTTCTTTCCACCCACAAACTGATGGTCAAATAGAAAGAGTAAATCAGATTTTTGAAAATATGTTAAGATTGTATGTTAAAGATCAACCATCTAAGTGGGAAGATTACTTGCACTTAGAAGAATTTGCCTACAATAATAATTATCAAGCATCTGCTAAGTTAAGTCCATTTGAGATTTTGTATGGAAGAAAATATTGTACTCCAATTTATTGGGATAATCCTGTAGATAAATTGATGTTAGGACCAGATTTATTGAATGAAATGTAGATAACCGTGAAACAGGTTCAAGGTAACTTAAAAGTTTTCCAAGATCGACAGAAAAGCTATGGTGATTTGAAACACACAGAAAGAGAATTTTAGGTGGGAGACCATGTTTTTATAAAGGTAAACCCCAAGAAAAGTTCTTTGAAGCTTGGGAACTATGCTAAATTAGCACCGAGGTATTGAGGACCATTCGAAATCCTATCAAGGATAGGAGTTGTTGCATATCAATTGGCATTGCCATACAATTTAAAAATCCACAATGTTTTTCAAGTTTCTGTTTTAAAGAAGTATGTGCACGATGATACTCATGTGCTGCATTGGAATGACATACAGGTGGAACCCGAAGGAGATTTTCAGGTGGAACCAGACTGTATTCTAGACCGGAGGGAAATTATGCTTCGGAATCGCACCATAGGGCAGGTAAAGGTGCAATGGAAGCACCTTAGCCCTAATGAAGCTACTTGGGAACTGGAAAGTAATATGCGGGCAACATATCCAGTTCTGTTCAATGAGGAACTTGATGATGAATAAGCAACATGGAGGATGATGTTGAGCTTAAGAGGGGGTGTTTGTAACATACCCTATTTGCTGGAAAACATTTTGTGTTAAGAAACATTATGATAACTTTTATTGTAAAGTTTATATTGGACAGGTGTCCAAGGATGACTGTAATTTGCACAATATATTATTATTAAATAAATAAAATAGGAGACAAATACCTAAGAGGACTGTTGAAAGAGTGGTTATTGATCCACTAGGTGGAATGGAATCTAGGGTAGAAGGAAATGGACAAGTGGCAGCATCATGATGCAACTAACTAGCTATTGGTATAGGACAACTCCCTTGAAATGTGGTCATAGTGCCCTGAAAGATGGGACTGGAGATTGGGGCTCATTTATTCAGAACTGACCACTAAAAGACCAAGGCAATCTATATAATAGCCATCAAATATTGAACTGAGGTTCATCACTTTTCCTGGCGAGGAAATTTATCTTGGGGTTTTGCTGTGTTTGCACCCCAGAGATTTGATGAGGGGATATGCTATGTTGTTGATCATGTTGTGAGTCTGCCAAACTCTTACTGATTTCAAGAGGTTGATGCTGAGGGGAGAAGGAATTTTATTTCAGGAGGTTGATAGCAAGTGGAGAAGGTATTTTGAGAGCCTTGCTTCTATACAGATTCCACCCACTTATTGGATCAGTAATTAGGCTCGGGATTTCACTAGAAGTCAGCAGTTGAGCTGCTTCTTTTGAAGCAGGTTGGGAGGAACAGGCCTCCTTGAGTGTTTGTCGACCCTATCACCAGTTACAGGTTCTATTGTATTATCTATTTTATTTTTAAGTTCTGTTATCTATCTATGTATATTTACAGTTCTGTTGTTTATTTAACTTTCACTGTTTATTTTATAAGTTTATTTCAGTTGCTGTGTAAATTAATAATTCTGTATAAATTTGATTCGATTGAATAAAATAGTTTTTGTTTTTTTCCCCATGCAAAGAGGAACAACATCGAACTCTAGTACAAAAACAGATTAAGATAGATAGATATGATAGGAAAACTGCCATGGTGATGGAAGTACCATTGTATATGTTCTGTTAAATTATCTGCTGATATTAATTAGTATTATCTACTGCATTTTACTCACAGTACTATTATTATTTCCATTCTTTTCATCAAAACAGTAAATCTATTTCATAGAAATAACAGAGTTTATATTAGATAAAGAAATCATTTCTTCTCTTTACATTTTTGTTTTCCAAATGTTTATTTTCAAAGAAATACTATAGTTTGTTGTTATTTATCATTATTGTAGATATTAGACAGATAGTCAAATAAGAAGTAACATATTACCAACCTAGGGTTTTCTCATTTTATTTTCAAAACCATTACCAGTCATTATATAACTATAAAACATTTTTATTTCTTCTCGACATATAGCCAATGATTTGCAATTTTTCTACAGAGTCGAGCTAGTTAAATGAGCTCTCTGACATTTCATTATTTTATTAACAATAGACAAACCAAACTTTACATCAAAATCATTACTGCAGATCGAATTTATTTATTTCAAATATCATCTCGAAGGTTTAATACATTGTAATGTCTGTAGGAGCAGAGTCAACAAAATCACAACACTAGTTGATACCGAAACATATCAATGAGCACATCAACATCTAGGCATAGCCAAACCCTAACCTCTGACAAGTTTTCATATCAAAAGCACCAACATTTCATACAAATCGACGATGATGCATTAGGCCAAATCCATCACATATTTCAACACTTAACTATTGATTTAATAACAGTAGTAGCGTTTTTCATCATACACACATTGCGTACTATTTCCTTTTCTATATTTTAAACATACGTGAGCTTACAGTCCAGAAAGAAGCACGATATCACAGGTGTGATTAAAACCTAGTTTGCACAAACATTACCATTTGAACACAGAGGTTGTTAAACATGAAATATTTCCATTTCATAAACCAACGAGTTACAGGTTTCGATCACGGGCCAAGCCCCAAAAATTTACCAACACGAAACAGTAACGTCCATATAAGTTTTTGCAGAGGGATCTTAATATTATCATCTCAATAGAGTCTGAAACCATACTTAAATGAAGGAACGTCGCCAAGTTCAAAACCTAGAACCCAAACCCTGTACATTAACAAATCAACTATTACATCGACTCTGCAAACTAAGAAACAACCCAGTTTTTCAACCATGATTTCCAGAACAAGTGTTACAAACATTTGCCACAAATCTACCAGGAGAACCTACGATTTTTGCCACTGGGGCTTACCAATTGATTCGCATTGCTATCCATTGCCACCAAACTTCATTGCCATGAAACCCAGCACTATCAATATAGCACGATGGCAATACCTGCCACAAGAACTGCATGGAGTCAGCAATGATATCAACTGAATGTTGACAAAACAAAGAAACATATTACATAACTAAGAAATGAGATGAATTACCTTGCATTCAATAGTCGATTGGAATTCTTTTGGCCTCCAAATCCTTCATCCAATGCAGCCAAGTTGACATGCCACTAAACCACAACCAAGCTCAGAGTCAAACCTCACCACTAAACTAATTTGTCACTGGACGAAATCCACAGGGCTTCAATGCTACTTTTTCAGCAAAACTTGAGCACTTATACAGTATCTTCACAATAAAATTACAGAGAATGGAGGCACAGTGCCATCCACAACTGCCTAGGGTCGAGCCTTGTAAACCAGCGGCGTGTCGGCCTCTTCTCCCAAATGAAAATCACAAAATGAATGCATGAAGGAAAAAATAACACTAAGGCAAGATTGACTAGGGTTTTAGACACCTCAACAATCAAGACATTTAGATCAACAATCAAGATTGAGCCAACAAGCTACGATAGTACCAAGGCAGAGATACAATCAAATATTAATCAATGACCTCATTTGATATGCAGAACAGTCAGATGCCATATCACCCAAGGCTGAGCTCATGGCTTGGTGATATATCACCATTTCTGATCACTAATATCACATGGAGCCAGACACGTAAGAGCCAACATAGCAATCACTAACACCACACAGGATCGAATTTAATGCTGAGATCTCACGGAGAATTCTTCCATAGCCTCAACTTCTACGACATTTAATTCATATCAGAACCAAGTTATGGTGACAGCGTAACTCTCGGGATAGTAACATTGCCATAGAACTGTATACAACCACAATATAAGTTATCAACCATAGGGTATATGTATATCAACACCATAAAACAATGATGCAAAGTTCTAACTATAGGGTGGTATCACGACATTGCATTCACACTATAAGAGCATTAACTATGTTCTAAGTTCACATAGTTCTTATACATTGCACATTCGAGCCATAAGGTTTACATATAACATTTCAACAATGTTATTAGTATAGTTTGCATATGTTATCAAAACAAATAGTTTCATATATTTCATATATCAAGCATGTATTAGAAAATCAATACATTGCTATAGTATTGAAGGTACTACCATAAAGTTTAAACTTGTGCATTTAAATAAACATGCATTACGATTATAGCTAGGCCACATTATATTATAATAGCTAGGCTACATTACATTTTATATTAGCTAGGTTACTTTGCGTAAGGTTAGTGTAATAAAAACCTAACCCTCACGTTGGATAGAAAGCTAGGGTTTGACACCAACCATATATGTCGTATGCTATTATATCTAATAGCATCTTGTTCACAAGTTGACACAACACAAACATCATTACTATAACATTTTAAGACTCATTACATTGCATCCGTCACTTCCAAGAGATTCACTTAATTCTAATGATGACACTATCATTCATAGGATAAAACTTGTTACAATTTTAGATGGATAAACTAACCTGTATTACCACTAATCGTACCAACAATTACAACAAGTTTAGTGTATAACATTGCTAGCGACACATACGAATATTACCATAAAGACGATACAAGTTGACGAAGTTAAACAGAAGTTACATACCATCGACATCTTCATGCATGGCAGATTATACAATTATCTTAAACATAGAGACGACAAGCTGAAGCTTACAACTTGTCTTGTAAAAATTGGAATTACTCTATAACCTTACCTACAGATCTACGAAAGAAAGAATCCAATGTTTTAGATTTCAAAGCTAAGTAAACCCAAGGGCACCCAGTAGGAAGCCCTTCAGAAATATGCAAACAAATTCATTAGTACCGTTACCAGATCTGTACACATAACGAAATAAACATTGTTCTGTCGCATCTTACTTACAACCAAGTACATTTTCATGTTTAAATTAAATACGACAATTTTATGAAGTAGTTATCATCTATTAGTCATTAATTATCATTCCGCAGATAGCATTTATCTTATAAAATAGGCTATATCAAAAAAAAAAATTATTTTGTGATTTTTGGGATGTTATATGTGGTATGAGAGCCAGGTTCAAACTCTAGGCCTGATTGAGGCTCATGCGCGCAAACAGAAAAATAAATCAGAAAGTTTATGTTACTAACTTTTGTAATTTAATTTAATTTTTGCACAGAACAGATTGACTTTTAATTGCAGGTATGGAAATACCAGAGGAATCAACAGAGGACAGATCTCCTCGTAATGAACGTATTAATCATAATAACACTGAAGGAATTTATGTTGAGTTAACAACCAGTCTTCTGATGTTTTAGCACTGTACAGGATTTAAAATCTGAGTTAAAAGCTGTTAAAGAAGAAAATGAACGGATTCTTAAGGTACAGGAAGAGTTACAATAGAATTTAAAAGGAAACTATCATAGTGATGAAAGAGGCAGAAATTCAGAATTTAAGGCTGATTCTGAAATAATGTCCCACCAACATAAGCATAAGAAAACAATAAATTATAAAAGGAACAGTTACTCATCTTCTAAATCTGATTCAAGTAATGAAGACATAAATTATGATAGCAGTAATAGTGAATGCTGCTCTCTAAAGAGAAAACATAAGCATCATGAACAGATTACTGGGGAATTTAAAAAGATTAAGCCACCTACTTTTAATGGCGAAAGTGAGAAGGGTGAGACAACAGAAGCTTGGCTGTTTGGAATGAAAAAGTACTTTAATATTTATGATTACTCTTCTCAACTGAAAGCCAAGATGGATATTTACAATCTAACCGGAAAGACAGATATCTGGTGGCAGGATCTTAAAAGAATCAAGAGCATAAAAGAAAAAGAAGTAACTTGGACTATGTTTAAAAGTTTGTTTAAAAAGAAGTTTTTGTCGGCACAGTACTTTGAAGATAAATCAAAAGAGTTTTACGACTTAAAGTTGGGTACAATGAATATGAAAGAACTGTGCAGTAGGTTCCTTAGCTTGTTGAGGTACGTGCCCTACATGGTTGAGGAAAAGCCTAAAGTACAAAGGTTTCTCATTCGTTTACCTTTTAATATAAAAGATCGTATTGAGGATGATAATCCTTCCACTTTGGAAGAGGCCATGAGGAAGGGAAATTTTTGTTTTGACCAAAACAAAAAAAGAGAAGGAACAACTGGCTGGAAGAACAGTACGACTAATCAGTAGGATTATAAAAAGAAGAATTTTAATCAGAATGCTGGAGGTTTTAAGAAAAATTTTAATAACAGAAATTTTCCTAATAATTATCGGAGTAATACATCTCAGAACTCTACTGCTGCAAGAAATGTACCTGATAATAATAATCACAGCAATAACAATAACAATAACAACAGGTATGCTGAATAGAAAGGACCCATAAAGTGCTATGAATGTGGCGAACCACATAAGAGATTAGATTTCCGACGCAACATGAGGACAGCCAACAACATACATACTATGCAAGTAGAACCTACAGTTGGAGATATCACAAGAGAAATGCCCAGGATAAATGCAACATTGAAGAACCAGTAAGCGGACCATCAAACATCCATGGTCGAAATTGAAGGTATGATACAAAACAAGTCTATTTCTATTTTAATAGATCCAGGTGCAAATCTAAGTTATATTTCACCTACTTTATTAAACCGTTGCAAGTTAAAAACAGAGAAATTTGATAATGGATGGTTAGTTCAGCTTGCAACAGGAACTAAAAGAAATGTTACAGATTATGTCAAGAATTGTGAAGTATTTTTAAATCAGCTAAAAACGCAAGTTAATCTGAATGTTTTACCCTTAGGGTCATATGATTTGTTGATAGGCATGGATTGGCTTGAGCACCATAGACTTATACTGAATTGTTATGATAAATCTTTTACCTGTATAAATAATGAAGGTAATTCATAAGCAGTAAAAGGAATTCATAGGCAGATTTTAGTAAGGCAGATTTCTAGCTTACAAGTAAAGAGAGCTGCCAGAAAAGGCTGTAAATTGTTTGTTGTTAATGTTGTTAATGATGAGCATACATCTAAAGAAGACAAGTTAAAACTAGAGGATATTCCCATCCTTAGGGACTTTTCTGATGTATTCCCGGAAGAAATTTCAGGATTACCTCCGAAAAGAGAACTTGATTTCACCATTGAGCTAGTACCCTGTGCGGTACCAAACTCAAAGGCCCCCTATAGGATGAATATTCTGGAGTTAAACAAGTTCAAATCTCAGCTGAAAGAATTAATAGATAAAAACTACATAAGGCCCAGTGTGTCCCCTTAGGGAGCACCAGTAATTTTTGTTAAAAAGAAGGACGGTACCATGTGTTTGTGCATTGACTACCATTAGCTTGATAAAATGAAAATTAAGAACCGGTATCCCTTACCCTGCATAGATTATCGATTTGATCAAGTACGCGGAGCAGATATATTCACTAAAATTGACTTAAGGTCGGGTTATCATCAAGTCCGGATAAAAGACGAGGACATATTCAAAACTGCATTCAGAGTGCATTATGGACACTACGAGTTCGTAGTTATGCCTTTTGGGTTAACCAACGCACCGGCAGTGTTCATGTGTTGAATGAACAACATTCTGCATAAATATTTGTATAGCTTTGTAGTGGTATTCATTTATGATATCTTGGTTACTCAAAAACTAAAGAAGTTCATGATGAGCATCTAAAAATCAGTTTACAAGTACTTAGAGATCATCACCTTTATGCTAAGTTTAGTAAGTGTGATTTCTATAAAGATAAAATTCAGTATTTGGTTCATATAATTTCAAACGATGGTATTTCTGTTGGTCCTGATAAGATAAAAGCAATAAATGAGTGGCCTGTCCCTAAAGATGTAACTGATGTACGGTCATTCATGGGAATATCGGGTTATTATAGAAAGTTTATTGAAGGGTTCTCTAGAATTGCTAATCCCGTCACTTCTTTGCAGAAGAAAGGGAAGAAATTCATATGGGATCAAAAGTGTCAAGACAACTTTAATAAGTTAAAAGAATTGGTAACTACTGCACCCATCTTAAAAATTGCAAATCCTAATAAGGATTTCGTTGTATGCACGGATGCATGCAACGAAGGACTTGGAGGGGTCTTAAGTCAAGAAGGTCATGCAATTTCTTTTGAATCAAGGAAGTTAAAAATACATGAAAAGAATTATGCAACGTATGATCTTGAGTTGGCAGCAATGATACATGCTTTAAAAATGTGGCACCATCACTTGATCGGAAGAAAATTCATTTTAATGACTGATAATAAGGGTTTAAAGTATTTATTGGATCAAAAAAATCTTAAGGCAAGGCAAGCTAGGTGGTTAGCTTTCCTTAGCGAGTACGATTTTGAGATCTATCACATTATTGGAAAGGAAAATAAGGTTGGTGATGCATTGAGTAGAAATGCTGGATTGAGTTTTGTGGCAGCAATCAGTACTTTTAAAACTGGTCTGGAAAATCAGATCGAAGAAGGATTTAAGTAAGACGAAAATTATCAAAAATTACATGATAAAGTGGCTGAAAATTCATCTAAAAATGTTATAACAGATTACAGTATTAATGAAAAAGGCTTCTTGACTTACAAAAACAGAATTTATGTGCCTAATTTTTCGAAGGTTAAGTTGCTGATTTTAGTTAAATTTCACAAGAGTCTTTATTCAGGGCATCTTGGTTATCAGAAAATTATAACTATGTTAAGAAAAGAGTATTTTTGGCCCAACATGAAGAGTGAAGCTACTGAATATATAGCTAGATGCTTTGACTATCAGACTATTAAAGTTGAACATCAACATCCCGTTGGGCTATTGCGGCCCTTACCAATTTTAGAATGGAAATTGAAAATTATAAGCATTGACTTTATTACAGGTTTGCCTAAAAATCAGATGCAGAATGACTCAATTATGGTTGTTGTTGATAAACCTAGTAAAACTGCTCATTTTATTCCTGTTAAAACTACTTTCAAGGCTTCTAACATTGCAGATATTTTCATGAAGCAAAATTTTTTCTTGCATGGAATTCCAAAGGTAATTATTTCAGACTGAGACTCTAAGTTCACCGGTAACTTTTGGACAGCACTATTTAAAGGATTAAATACTAAGTTAAATTTAAGCACTTCTTTCCACCCACAAACTGATGGTCAAATAGAAATAGTAAATCAGATTTTTGAAAATATGTTAAGATTGTATGTTAAGGATCAGCCATCTAAGTGGGAAGATTACTTGCACTTAGCAGAATTTGGCTACAATAATAATTATCAAGCATCTGCTAAGTTAAGTCCATTTGAAATTTTGTATGGAAGAAAATGTTGTACTCCAATTTATTGGGATAATCCTGTAGACAGATTGATGTTAGGACTAGATTTATTGAATGAAATGGAGCTAACCGTGAAACAGGTTCAAGGTAACTTAAAAGTTTTCAAAGATCGGCAGAAAAGCTATGGTGATTTGAAACGCACAGAAAGAGAATTTCAGGTAGGAGACCATGTTTTTATAAAGGTAAACCCCAAGAAAAGTTCTTTGAAGCTTGGTAGCTATGCTAAATTATCATTGAGGTATTGTGGACCATTCAAAATCCTATCAATGATAGGAGTTGTTGCATATCAATTGGCATTGCCATACAATTTAAAAATCCACAATGTTTTTTCACGTTTCTGTTTTAAAGAAGTATGTGCACGATGCTACTCATGTGCTTGCATTGGAATGACATACAGGTCGAACCCGAAGGAGATTTTGAGGTGGAACCAGACTGTATTCTAGACCAGAGGGAAATTATGCTTCGGAATCGCACCATAGGGTAGGTAAAGGTGCAATGGAAGCACCTTAGCCCTGATGAAGCTACTTGGGAATTGAAAGTAATATGTGTGCAGCATATCCAGTTCTGTTCCAAGAGGAACTTGGTTATGAATAAGCAACATTGAGGACGATGTTGAGCTTAAGAGGGGGTGTTTGTAACATACCCTATTTGATGGAAAACATTTTGTGTTAAGAAACATTATGATAAATTTTATTGTAAAGTTTATATTGGATAGGTGTCCAAGGATGACTGTAATTTGCACAATATATTATTATTAAATAAATAAAATAGGAGACAAACACCTAAGAGGACTATTGAAAGAGTGGTTACTGATCCACTAGGTGGAATGGAATATGGGGTAGAAGGAAATGGACAAGTGGCAGCATTATGATGCAACTAACTAGCTATTGGTATAGGACAACTCCCTTGAAATGTGGTCATAGTGCCCTGAAAGATGGGACTGGAGATTGAGGCTCATTTATTAAAAAATGACCACTAAAAGACTTAAGCAATCTATATAATAGCCATCAAATATTGAACTAAGGTTCATCACTTTCTTGGAGAGGAAATTTATCTTGGGGTTTTGCTGTGTTTGAACCCAAGAGATCTGATGAGGGGATATGCTATGTCGTTGATCATGTTGTGAGTCTGCCAAACGCTTATTGATTTCAAGAGGTTCATGCTGAGGGAGAAGGAATTTTATTTGAGGAGGTTGATACCAAGTGGAGAAGGTATTTTGAGAGCCTTTCTTCTATAGTGTGTCTCTATGCAACAGGGAGAGAAATGATGTGCTTAGAGGAGCCATACATTGTGGGCATTAATCATTGGTTAGAAGCCATGGGTCTGGGCTTGTTTCCCAATTTAGATTAGTGAGAGAGAGATCTAGGAGAGACTTCTCTATATTAGTGTTTTTTTTAGAGTTAATAAGAGAAAAAGGTCTTTGAGATGTTGTTATCAATGATAATTTCTCTGAATCTTAGCCCTGACTAACTCATGAACAGGGTACCCTGTATGTATCCAATTCCCAGCTGTATTTTACTGTATGAGTTTTGTTTGCAGGATTTGAAGGTATGGAACCACCGCCTTTTTTTTTCATACCCATGTTTGAAGAATTCAGTTTCAAATTTGTGTCCGTAGGAGCCAGGGTCAGCACCCATTTGAAGTCAGTTACATATTTTTGTACTGAACAGTATGAGTGACTGCATCATTGGTACTATTGAAATTTTACTAACTAGCATAGGTCCATCTTAAACCCCGATCTATCAAGCATTGAGAAGGATCCAATTTCTTGAGGTGTAATTTTTTTATCCCTCTCGGTGCTTGACAAATGTTGGTTTAAGATGGATCTATGCTAGTTTTTATTTTTTTATTTTATGAGCCGACATAGTTTTTTTAGTTACTTTTTATGTGGTTTTATTTTTTAATTAATAGAGACTGCATGAAGATGGAACTAGAGACCTCGTGAAGTGCAGAACAAAAGCTTTACAACTACGCCAAATCCTTCTCGTTACATTGGACTTAAAATGTGTCAGCCAAAAAATGCAGATACTTCGTTAGAGTCCTCAAAGCGGGCAACTTACCCTCCAAATTAGACCTGCAGCTTGAAAATTCAATCCACTTTTGGTTGATCATCTATGAAACTGAAAACCTATATCTCAATCAAGTTGCAAGTGTTCTCAACCATTGGAGCCACCACATTCAAATGCAGGGTCAATTAAAATATGAACAATCCATTGATTTATAAAACCGCATATGCATACAAAATCTTCGAAGTTGAACCCTTTAGCGTGCCCACTATGAAGGAGTCTGTCACTAAATGTTAGAGTAGCCCGTCGGTCGGGGGAAGGTACTGGGTTCGATTGTTAGCCTGGCCTCTTTTCAAAATACTGTTAGAGCCAAGATTTGCTAAGAAGCTTTAGAGAAAGTGTGGGTTGAGAGGGGGTGGGGATGTTAGAGATAGAAATCCACACTTCTATCTTGAACTGCTATGGGGCCCATTATGAAGGGGTGTGTATCTCAGTGGTAACACAACACATTGGAAACAGTCAAGGCTTGGGTTTTGATTCTTACACTGCCCAATTATCCACACTAAATTGATTCAATTTTCAAAAAAATTGTGATTTGATTGATAATGAATCAATCAAGGTCAAAGACTGTAAGATTTATTTGCTTACAATCAAATTGCATGACCGCCAACTCTAATGTACTCATTGTTTCCTCAAATTTTCTATCGAAAACATATTTTTCTACGCCTAACCTCTAAAGATTTTTGACACCTGATCACCGAACCCTAAACCATAAAATTTATATGCACTCTGCACTTCTACATATTGTTTATGGATAACCATTCTATCCCAGGGTTGTTATAACATGACCTGACTGAGCTAGTCTAGTAGGGGATAACCCTTATAACTTAGGGTTGTGATAACCTGACCTGGCTTAGCTTAGATAGAAAGGACTAAAGTGCTTCCTCATGGGCACCAAACATAACCAGATAGGTTATGTTGTCTATATAACCTAGCAGAGTTTCCGGGAAATGGGTTCAGAATAAAGCAGACCATAGATACTTGTTTATTTGTGATTGATCTTAAAATAAAATCAATCACAGCAAAACAAGATAGAGACTATGCATACTTGCTAGATAATGAAGGATCCTTGAGGTCAAATGGAAATGTAAACAAAATTGAGGTATCGAGAATCAAGAACCTCCTGGGGAAGGGGTATCGAGAACAAGAGTTAACGTTGAAGCAGGGTGGTCGACTATTGGATACCCTATTGTTGTTACTCAGTCCCCCCCGTCCTGCCCCGGACAAGTTCAACGTAGATATTCAAGGGCATACCTATCATACATAAACTTCATTATATTGTCATGTTCAGAAATCATATCCATTTGAGATCCTAGGGTTCATCGGACTCCTCAAAATCAGAAATCATATCCTTGGCCTAAATTTTATGTGGTTGTCTATCATGAAGTTGTGCATCTCAATTTCAACTATGTTTCCCAACAAATAATAATCTTTGTCCATGGACAGATTAAAAAACAGAATGCAAAAATTAACAAATGGAAAAATAATTGCACTCTAGTTCCTTCATATTATCGATATTTTATCTTTAAAAGGCATTGATGCATACCTTGAAAGTTGCAGAGTGAACATTTTTGGAGAAGAAAAAACGGGTATTATAGAGAATGTCAAATGCATACCTCTTAAAGGATTTTATGGCCCATTCGGAAGGCGACTGATTGTCGGTAACCATTGTTACATCCTCCACTATCCAACTAGCTTTGCGCTTTTCTCCTATGGTTGAAAGGCATGGCTAACTCCTCCGCTATGTTTTCCAGGAACTATGAACTCTATTTTTCATGGGTATGCAATATTTTCGCCTCAAAACCCTATGTGGTTTGGTCTGTATTGTGCAAGAAAATGTTAACAATGAGAGTTCATAAGATCTTTCCAATAAAAAACCCAAGATCTCATATCTCGAGATCGGGGGAAACGAGTACAAGCTCACACAATGAGTGCCAAATGTGCATTCTCCAACTACCCTTATTAATTTCGTTGGTGATGTAAAGAGATGCGTTTTGTCTAAGAGCCAAGTGAGCACATTTTGATTTTTGGATCATGAAAATAAAAGTCATGGAAACTTTGCAATAATGCATAGGGTGTGTGCATTTACCATGGATGTAAATATATTATTACATGCATGCCAAATTAGATATCTTACCTTAACCCATTTGGATGAGCGTGGAATCATATAGTTCTATACTTATAGATAATTAAAACCAAAAAAAAGTATATATCATGGAATTTGAGTTTAGAAGTATAATGGATTTCTAAGGTTCTTATATTTTAGTTATATTTTAGTATTATTAAACTTTGAATAAGTTCTTGGTGATCATACACATCAGTTAATGTCTCGGGAACACAAAGTTATATTAGAAGTATTTGTTTCTATAACTTATCATCTTAGAGTCAAATTCCTATGAATGATTGTAATTATGTAGTTTGTAGCAACAGGGGTGAATTCTACAACATTAGTATGTGTGTTAATTGCAACAAATTTGACTTTGAAGGAAATATTCACCGGTGGGTTGGTTGTGATACTTCTTGCCTCCATATACACACATATTGTGTAATTTGTTTAGTACAAATAAGTAGAGGTACCAATCTTAAGGGTGGTGCGGGGCTTGTAAGAGGACATTAAAACTATTTTGATGGATGGAAGATTTGTTTCAGCTTTGTGCATGTGATTAAGATAGGGAAGCCCTCAAGAAGGAATTCAATTGCATTTCAATGATATTTCATGGAAGTGAGGATTCTAAGGGTAGGAAACTATTCTAAATGCCCGAAGAATGAAGATATTGATGAGATTGCAATTTGCAAAGTGATGCAATTTTCTTTCAAGAGTTAGAGATAGAAGTTGTTGAAATATTTGAAATATTAGAGATAGAAGTTGTTGAAGTTAGACATAATCAATCATAGGCCAATTATACCCTCAAGAGGCCATGTTTCTTTAGTGGAGGCAATCTTCTTAGCCTTAGATGGATGGACGAATCATTTAGAGCTCAAGATTGGATATAAGCTTCAACACCTATTTTCCCTTGTACATGATGAAGATTGGCATAGTTTCCTTCTAGTTCAACTCCATCTCTAAGGTAACCCTAATTTCTCTCAATCCCCCAATGCAATTTTGATGTAGTTTTTCCCATTACATCAACATAAGTATCTTCCCATGCTCAGAGAGAAACAAACAAACAAATTCGTTTTGAAACGATTTTAGCACATTTAATGACAAGTAGATGACATCCTATATCAAAGTTCTGGAAAGAACAATAAATGGCATGATCACTATTGGGTTCAACATCACAATGTTGGTAATTAGGTCTTATTTCACTTGCAAATGGAGCAACTTACAAGACCCAATAGGTTGATCAAACCACTTGCTATGAACCATACACCATCACTAGGTAGATGAGTGATAAAAATTTTAGCATCATTTTTCCACCTTTCCTTGCCTTTCACTTTCATTAGGGAGGATTTGTCGCAATATGAGACAAGGGTTATTGAAATCATGGTTAGATGAGTGGTTTGAAACACATTTTGGAGTTTTCATTAAATAGGAAGCTGAGTTGTGAGGGCAAGTTATTTAAAACTGTATATAGATAGTTTTGTATGGCAATGCTACTAGAAATGAGTACAATATATTCTAAGTGGACATCCTAATGAGTCTCTATCAATGGTTACAACTGATTAAGGATGCAGTGGAATACATCTAGAAGGTGGAGAAGGTAGTAGAGTGAAATATCTAGAACCTAATTATGCTTTGGCAAGTAGACCACTTGATAAACCAAGCAATGGATTTTGGGGTGAAAACAATGGCAGAGGACTTTGTTGTAGAAGCATAATAATGATATTCAAAGGTGGAGGAAGAGTTGAAGTGGGGTGTGAGGATGAGACTGGTGACAAAAAACTCAACTTTGATCAAAATACTATTGGTAAAGGAGGGTAACCTTTTGAACCCATTAGCATGGAAACATCAAAACCTTGCACCATGGGGGTGGTTGGAGTGGTTTTGACAATGTTGAGGGCATATAAGAGACAATATCATGGGGGAAGCAAGAAACAGTGAGAGGGTTGAACATGTTCTAAGAAAGGCATAGATCATAGACCGATGTTGGCTTAATTGTATGTGTGTAGTTAAAAAGAAGATTTACTAGTTGCAGAGGGAGGTCACCAATGAGGGAATAAATGGAGGAAGATTACAAGAGTTGAAGAAACTCAGCAAGTAAGGAGAGTTAGCCAACCAAGGGTTATGATATTGAGGACTAACAATGGATGGAAGTCCAATGAGGGGGTAGACCAGTGAAGGGGCCAAAACCATGTGCCCTTGTACAAGCAATGAATAGATGGGAACACACTCTTTAGGGGAAGGAGGTTGTAATCCACACTCGACACCAACCACTTTAGTATTTTTCGTGGCTATACCGACGGATGTACTTTTCATGGCTATAGTGACGAAATTTTGTGGCTATAGAGACGAAAAATACATCCATGGCTATAGCGATGATCGTCGGGGGAATTTTCAAATTTTTCCAAAAATTTAAACTGTTTTTCCACGAAAACATCAATTTTAACTGTTTCGTGGCAAACTTTCATGCCCAGGATAAATGCAGCGCTGGAAAATCGACAAGCAAACCATAAGGTTTCGAATCTATAGCTATTACTGTCTCTTATAAATCATTTTCAAAACTTGATGCTACATCTTTTAACCATCAAATGTATTGATGGCAGGTACTCCTCGTCTACAGGTTGTTGTGTTGAAGCTAAGTGGTGGTGTTGCTTACACAACCGGTAAACCTCGATGGTTTTCTTGTAGGTTACTCTTGGTATTTGTTGGCTGTTGTTTGGTGTTAGCCGATAACTAGGGTTTTGGTATCTAGCTGAGGATTTTGCCATTGTTGTAATGTTTTGTGAGCCAAAAGGTGAATGTAGGGAGGATAGGATCCTTGACCTACTTGCAACATTTCACTGTAAAATTATTTGTTGAAATGTAAAATCTGTTGAAGGGTTTAACCCTCGGTCGATTAATGGAATGAGAAGGTTATGGTACTTGTATCTTAATGTTGTTGTATTCGTCATGTCTAAGAGCAGTGCTCTAGGACCTATGTTATTGTTTTTCAATGCTTAGTTTATGAAATGTTTTGCCTTGTTAAAGGCCGAGAGCCAAAGGCTAAATGCCTCGTGTTGAAGTTGCAAACCTTGAACTTGTTCTTTTGTTGAAGAATTACTTTGACAGTTTTAATAAGTCGAGCTAAGTGTTACTACCTAGTCTTGTTTCTCTATGGTTTTGTCGAATAATGCTCTAACCCTAAACATTTTATTATTGTGTTTTTGATGTCGAATTGTGTCCTTCGTCTAAGTGGGATTTGTACAGGGTAATGAAAAGCGTGACTGTGTTAATCAAATGTTGAGCATGAGAATTGAACCTGTCACAATTTAAAGACTATTTTGTTTTCTTGTTTTTAACTGTATAAGGGTTTTGAATCCCACAATTGTTATGTTTGAGAAAATGTCTATTGAGTAGTTGACCCCTGTCTTGGATAGTCTATTTGATTTTTAAAAGGTGAAAATGTTTAAGATTTAAGGTTTGGTGTTGCTATCTAGGGTTGAAACTTTTGGGACATTAGTCCACATACATAAATGTATCAGTGGAATATCGTATTAAGGTTAAAATAGATCAAATGGAAAACTGAAGATCAAAATAGTACTGTACAGTGGTTTTTATTTGATAAGATAATGATGATAACATAAATGTTTAATGGCTCTATAAAAATAGCTATGTTTGTTTTACAGCTGTTCGATTTCATAAATGTTGACGTAAGATTCCAGTATAACCTTGTTACTCTAATGTAATGATAGGATTTAGGAGAAATGTTAAGAAAATGTATATGATTTAACTATGGTAAGGAAAATAGTTAACCTACAACTAAACCCTAGGTTTTGTGTAGAATAAGAAATGTTTACTTTTGCTGCTATAATTATAAGAATATTAAAATATCTGCATAAATTAAGTATTACTGTATGTTCCTATGGCTAAAAAACTTATGATATTAAATACAACATGCAAACAGGTTAAAAGGATTATAGGGAGCATGGTAGAGTTCTATCTAAGATAGTTATTCAATCGTTTTGTCTATTGCATAATATCATTCTTATCTATTTTTAAACACCTTCCGTGTACTAGAGTACGATACAAAAAACAATACATGGAAAAATGCAGGGAAGAAATCTATTCTATCATTTCAAATGAATTTTCTCAACAATTTACAGAATCATGATTAGTTCATAAATCAAATATCTACTTATGTAGAATGATCCCTATCAGCATTTGACTAATAAATCCTAAATAGACAATTCCAGAAATAAAATTACAACTACTTAGGAAATGAAATGAAAAGTAGAATGTGCAACTGTAGATAGGGTGGACCACGGGGGGTTCACTTAGTGAACTTGTTACATAGCACGATCGTTCACATAATATTAAAGAATACCCCTATTTTCACTAAATATTGGAAAATGCATCCTAAAATTGTATTGTTAAACCCCCCTCCCAATATGCCTTTCTAATTAAGAAAACCCCTAGTTTCACCATATATTGTAGGTATCCATTTTTATCAACCCATTTTTAACACCCCCTTTATGTCATATTACCAAGTTGTAACAAATAGGAGCCCTAACACATCTTAGTATAAGCAAACAAGATGCTACATAAAATAATAGTATAATGCTAATAATGATCCCACTAGGATTCCAAGGGCGACTGATCAATTTGTAGCATTGGATAGCGGAACACCCAAAGAAATAGTACTTGCAAAGGAAAAATGCATAAAACACAACCTAGTCAAGAGATCAACATAACAAAGAATGTAAAAGACTGATAGTCCAATTGTTAGTGCAATTCTTAGAAAATATGAGAATTGAAAATGTTTCACACCACAACCTGCCAATCTACCAATTTTATATCATGTAAATACAAATATAGCCATAGAGAACTCATGTTTTCTATAAGCTTAATAAATTAAACTCCATAAACATGCAAAATTGAAACCCTTTTGTGGAGGGACACCCCTACCTTCCTATCAAAACAAACATCATTGATGTATGAACCCAAATGAACATAGACAAATTCCTTTTACTTTTCAATAACACCGTATGATCATGTGCATATCTTGGATTTGGGTCATTCACAATATCCAATGAATTGCCTCCAGTTACTCTACATTTATTCTTACAATCGCGGGAATTAACAACATTTAGTTACCTTTTCTTGGGTTATATCTAGTTTTTTTATCTTTAAAGGATAGGGGAAAATCTCCATTGTTAGGTTTCAAGCATGCAATAGTTATAAAGATACACAAATGGTGAAACTTATATGATACCATTTCATGGTAATGATAACACATAGGGTATGTAAATAAGGATTTATATTTTCACCTATGTTCATGTTAATTCCAATACAATATTAAGACAAATGCCTTCCATATAAGAATTGAAATTACAATTATGAACATGTCGAATATAACTCAATCTAACAAATATTCGTAAGTGGCAATGTGAAAATATTAAAGAAGAATACAAAAGGTTGAAAAAAATAATTAGTTAAGAAACATTGATCTAACTTTTCTTGGTTCTAGTGAGCCAAGAAAGATTGGTCTCACTTTTCTTGGTTGTGGTGGAGCAAGGTTTAATTGAATCTCAATGCCCACCTAAACTCCAACTTAAAAAATGAAGATGTAAATCTTTTACCTGATGCCTACAAAAAATACAATACAATTGTTCAAGTCTAGAACTCCCATTTAACTATATCTCTTAACTTAAAGATGGAAAACAATATAACATCAATTCAAACCAAGCCTAAATAATCTATTAAATGAGGATTGCTGAAGGCCAATAATCCAAAGAGACTTCCATCGATATTATCATTGGTACACTATTATCAAATTTATGCAAACCTTAGGATCATAAGCAATATCAAATAAAAATGGAAGGTCCTTAAGTTTTAGGTGGTTATGAATTGAGCCCGTGATTTGGACGTATGAATCAATCTGATGATTTGGAGGTTATTCCTCAGCACTCCCAAATAAAATAACCCCCAATATTTATATTACTATGTCAAATTAAAAACCCCCCTTGACCCCTTAATACGGGGCAATATATTTTTGAGTTTTTTAAGAGTATTCAACCCCCCAATATGAATCGACGTGATATGATATTGCCTCACTGGTGAACCCCCCGTGGGGTGGACAAACACCAAAATAGGCCTGTTCCTCCCAACCTTCTCCAGAAGAAGCAACCAATATCACTTACTGCTTTAGGATCCTCGAGCCTGTTTACTGAACCACTAGGTAGAAGACTCTGTGTAGAAGGAAGGCACTCAGGTTGTACTTCCAACAATCAATCGAGACTTGCAATACACCTCAAAACCTCTGCCCTAAGCAGGAAATGACTCTACATCTAGCAGAAATTGAAGAGACTTACACTAAAACTCAAAACATAGCTTCCCCTCATCGAATCTCTTGTGTGCATACAACAGAACCACAAGGTAAATTTTCTCATCAGAAAAAGTGTGAGCCTCTGCTCAATTCAATGGCTTTATAAAGATGCCTAGGTCTTTAGTGGTCATTTTCCAAATAAATGAGCCTCAAGCTCCAGTCCCATCTTTCAAGGAACTATGACCAAAATTAAAGGGAGTTGTCCCATAAAAACATCTAGTTACTGATTTCATGATGTTTCCACTTATCCATTGCCTTCTACCCCAGATTCTATTCCAGCTAGTGGGTTAGTAAACACTCTTTCAATAGTCTCTTTCGATGAGTGCATCCTCTTTTATTTTATTAAATAATAATATTGTGCAATTACAGTCATCCTTGGCCACTTGTCCAAAATATTAAACTTTACAATAAAATTTAAGATAATGTTTTCTTCAAACATAAAATTTTTCAGCAAAGGGGTATGTTACAAAGGTTTACAAACCCTAAGAATCAGAGAGACTATCGGCCTCCTTCCCCACTCTCACATGCAAAATGAATGCTACAGTCTTGGTCTCGGCGAGCATTACATGGGAGAGTTAGGGTTTATCACAAAACATGAGACTGACCATGAGATCAATGATGCAGATAGTGCCACAAGGGCATTCCATCTTTTGGATCACCAACTCCATTTAATTGCATTAAACACAAGAACTAGCAACGTCGAAGTGCCTGCCAACGCATAACCCACTACGATGTTATTACCTTAATGCATTTTCATAGCATAGGTTGTAAGCGTAGAGTTAGGGCATGTTTTGTAAATTGTTGCAAGTTATATCATTCCATAGTTAGAACAATAATGTTACGTGCATATAGTTTATGCATATGGTTCCTTATATAGTTTCAGACAGATAGGTTATGCATATAGTTTATGCATATTGAACATGCATATTAACCAAGTCCACATTTTGTAATAAGATCAATCTATTTTATGTGCGTAAGAAATATTGTAAGTATGATGCCTATAGCCTACTAAATGGAAATATAATTACCATATATACTCCATAAGTTTGGATAATGGATTATTAATACATTGTATATCTCGATAGTTTTGAATAGAAGTATGTGATGAAAACACAAAGTATTTTCTCCATAGATTTGAATAGAGTAGGTTATCCTTTTGTTCCTCAAAATAGATAAAAACATGAAAATTATATGCATACAAAATATTTGGAGATAACCGATGCAATTACATAAAATACCTGAGTTTGATTTGCAAGGCAGTTAATTTTTCTCTACACATTCGTATTTCAACTTTAAAGGCTAAACATTGTACTGCAAGATTAATCTGAAATGCAATGATATACTTCAGTTGGAATTTCTCTGTCTTACATGCATTCTGCAAATAGATTTTAGGAGCATTAGCTATCAATAGCTAAGTAAGCCTCGAGGTGTACAAAAGGACCCCTTCATTACAGTGAGACGATCAATTAGTCTCTAATATAAAAATAAAAAATGTATAACATAGAACGAAAGTGATGATATGTATGCAAACAATAAAGTACATAATGCAAGCATTTGAAATATTTAACATTCTGACGTTTGTTTGCTGATAAATGATGTTACAAATTTTTAATACACTAGTTAAGTTAACAGTCATTATGACAAGTTTCATGTTTTCATAAGTAATCTAAACCCTTAGTCACTAACGCCGAATTATAGGATTTGTTGTCGTTAAGCGCTTTTGGATTTTATGTTTAGATGTGTTTCAATTTAACATTTTAATACTTTCGCACAGCAAACACAAGCAGTTATTGCTACTTGAATTTTTTTAAATTTTAGTGAAATTTTGGGGATGTTACACAACCCTTAGTAACTCTTTCTTCAACATAAGTAGAGTAGGTTGCAGCTAAAAGCGCTGCATGTCAAGTCGTTTGGATGCGGAGGATGTTAAGTGATCTGTTGTAGACCCAGCAAGCATCCACAGTCATTTACTACAACAACAATTCAGCTATCGCACTGACAAAGAACCATGTATATCACAAGAGAACCAAGCACATCGACACAAGGTATCATTTTATCAGAGAATTGATAAATAACAAGGAAATCTGTTTAGAATTTTGCAGGTATGAAGGTCAAGTAGCAAACATATTTACAAGACCGTTGGAAAAGGACCCATTTCAATATCTGCGAAGTTGTTTGGGAGTGACAAGTTCAGCGTAGTGAACTTCGTCATACATAGAGCATGTTTCAGCTCTGAAATATTTTGTAATATTTTATTTTTGTTTTATGATCCCCATCCGCTCATAATTAAGGGGGAATGTTGGAAATATTGTAATTAATGATTTGATAGTGTATCTACTGCGTTGGCTTTGTCAGTCACCCTATCAGTCATTTTTTGTGTTAGTGCGCAAAATCTGCAATGTCGGTCTGTCAGTAAGTTCGCAGCTAATCGCCGCACATCAAGTTTCTATTAATGTAACCGCGTTAGTAGCTCGCATGCACAGAATCCTTAGGTAAGAATTAATTACAGTGCTTAATTCAATCCTGTAGCTTCAAGGTGAAGCGATTTGTTAGGAAACTCTATAAGTAGAAGCTCATAGTTGAAATGCAGAGAGAGATGTGAAGATGAGAGGATTAGAAGTGAAGATCCATGAAGTTTGTATCGAAGAGCCCAAGCTCTATGAAAGTAAAATATAAAAGTAGAAACTCATTTCCATATATTGAGGTGTTGCACGGTTTACTTTGGCAATATGCATAAGTTATAGTTTTATGTTTCATTCTCAAGAATGTTGAATTTTGCATATCGCACATCTTCTCCATATTTACTTGTGTGAATGTTTCTTACATTTACGCGCAGTAAAAGAAATCAAGATTACCAAATAGTTCACCGCAGTGAAAGTTTTAATTTAACAAGGAGTAACTTCGTGTAAGATGTTTTAGTTGTTATGTCTTAGAGAAATATAATTTATGATAAAGTTTGTTTAAGTGATCTGCGAATTATTTGAGAAGTCCGCGAAGTAGAGTATTGCAAAGTTAACTTCGCATCACTGCAAAGTTAACTTCGCATCACTGCAAAGTTAAACTGCGCAGTAAAAAGTTGAAATTTGTGCAGTTAACCGCCGCGCAGTTACTCGCCGCACAGTTAATCTGCGAAGTTAATTCTTAGTGAAACAAGTGTTCCAAAAAGTAAAATTTGGGGTTCTCTATTGTATGATCGACGAAGTTCGGAAGCGAAGAAAAAGAAGATATCCATCTACTGCGTAGTTAAATCTTATTTATTACGCGGTGTGCTTTTCCCTTGAGTTAACACATAACAAGATAAGAAATATAATATAATTAAATCTTTACCATCACATAAATTTATTTAAAATTTAATATGGTATTATCTTATACAAACTATTCCGTAAGAGTTATGAAGTGAGCTTAACGTGATATTTCCTATGTCTGATTCTATATCTTAATGTGAGAGTGCAACGCAATCGTGATTTGACTAAATTTTTACATTTAAAGAAGAATATAATACACACGATTTGTAACCAAAAAGCTCCCGTGACAGAACTTGGATTGCGCCAAGAGAAAGGTTAAGGTGGGTGATTTCTCTCGCTATATAAGTGACATGGATGAAGTCGAGGTAATCAAGGTAATGACAGCGACTCATGTCCTCAAGTTACGGGTACAACTGGAGGAATAAAGAAAACAATAACAAGGGAGATTCCGCCAAAGGATCGGTGGGAGGAGCTCGGCTACCTGATCTAGGTTGAAATAGCGATTCACTATATGAAACTCCAGATCAAATGACAGGTTGGTTCAACACCTTCCAAGACAAAGATCTACGAATAGATCGGGGTAGAGGAAAGTGATCATTATCCATGCATCTGGTGGACCTGAACATAGATTTTTGATAGACCAACGAGACCAATCAATACTCTGACATTCATTGTTCAGTAAGACAAAGCATTACCAATATTAATTCATAAAAGCATACAATATAAATAAGGGAAACATAGTGGTCCAAGGGATTAACACAAGGTTAACTGAAACAAGGATTCATGATGCGCATAGGAATTTATAGTTGGGGTGAGAAATGACTAAACCGATATTGGGGCGGTGTTTGGAGATCTCTATGGGGTAGTCTAAGACAAATACTAGACTGACAATGGTGTTCGAAGATATCTGCCATGGACTAAGACTATTAATAGAGTATTGGGGATATGGTCTCTTGTCTGAACAGGGAAATCATTATTCATAAAGGGAAATTAAAAGGACAAATAATACATTCCATGTCGTAATACAAATCACAAAAACATTAAAGATACATTATTCAGTTAATAGTCATCAACACTAAATACATTTTATTTTCCTTTTTGGCGGTCAGTCTCTTAAGAGACACGATCTGAATCTGTAGCCGAGTGCATTGTCAGATCTAAGTAAAAAAATATATAACTAAATAAAGAAAAATACTTTAAAAATAAACAATCGATAAAAAATGCTCATCACTCTCCATTCGATGAACTATTTAAGAAGAGATGCATGACTTCCCTTTAACTTAGAGTGAACTAGTTCTGAGAGGAACATATTTTAAGTGAATACAACTACTAGACAGAGAACGTGTCAAACGCTCCAACAGAGATCTACAGAAGAAAAATAATTATACTGCAAGTAATCGCAAGGAGAAGTGTGATTAGACCAACGTGGGAGAGTTGAATAGCTGGGCCAAGATCAATTTAGGGTTTTAATGGCACGACATAAAGCGTGAGTGAAGGTTGGGTGAGATCTGCAAACACGACATCAGTTTATACAGGCATCTAAATAATAGTTGTAACAGACTGAGCTTTCTTCTCCACGGTCTTGGATACGAGCTCTTACATTCAATTCTAAGGTAATAAATATATAGGCTGGAATCTGAAGGTGTAACGAGTCAAAGTTTTAGGGATCTAATTAGATCCTTCGAATCCAATTCACCCAGGTATACTAAAGCTATGCGATCTGGTGTATCAAACCAAGGTCAAACTCAAGACTTCAACCGAAGATGCACAAGGCAATGCGACTACACAGTTGGGAAATTAACATCGATCTGAATCAGAAATTCAAATGGAAATGCACAGAAAGGTAGCAATTACACAATCTGGGAGTGGCATAGATCTAGATCAAATTCGATTGGAAATACACAGAAGAGAGCATTTACATGATCTGGAGGTTGCATAGATCTAGTTTTTAAACTTCAAATGAAATGCACATAAACTAATCAATACATGATCTGTAAATTGCACAGACCTTAAATTAAAACTTCAACAGTATGCATAGAAACTAAGTAAATGCGTGATCTGGAAATTGCACAAATCTTAAATTAAAACTTCAACAGAATGCACAGAAATAACTAATACAGAGTGTAAGTTCGGATCTTTAGTTGCACAGGCTATCACAGAATTAATATGGTACAGAGAGAAACCTGATCTAATCTTCGATTGACCACGCAGGAATGCATTTTTTTTTATAAATATTATGTACATGCAGGATGAATGCATTTTACAGGATGAAAACCTGATTCAAATGTTTGATTCGGAAGCACAGAAGTGCGATTTATTGTAGGGCCCCTCCTGTAGGGTCCTTCCCACTTAACCTGAAACTCAACCACTTGATACAAAAGAGATTAGAAAGCATAATGACTAGATAAATAAACTAAATAAATGAATAACTTAGAAAATTAAAACAAACTATAACCTGTCTCTGATACCATCTTGTCCACTGCCATCTGCGTCTTCTGTAGGATCCGTCTAGCAAAGTTTGTTTAACCATAGGTGAAGAAACCGTTAGCTTCGCCACCCAACCATAGGCTCATGCTTTCAGTCGCATGGCCTCCCCCAAGCTTTGGGTCGTAGAGTTCACACACAATAATCAAGAAACCCAGCTTGGGATTCCCCCCCCACCAAGATTTCTAGCCAAACCCTCAATAGCAGCAAGTCATGAGGTAACCCAAAATTACGATAGTCATCTGTTAAGATCCTAGTGGACGGCCTTCACTAACACCTCAGGGTTTTGGTGTAACGGTTTGTATCATCTGGTATCAGAGCACTTTCTTGGGCTCGCTGGGTGAAATTTCTGCCAATTTTTTTTTCGCATCTGTTGCAGGTTCGGATTTGGGAATAATCCCTATCCGCTTAACTGTGGGAAGTACTTGGGCATAAGCCCTAAAACTCATTGTGAGGAGTACCATAGGAACCCCGAAGTAGCTGGCCCATTGAGAGGACCTGCCAGCGAAAAGGGCAACGACCCCTACCTGATTGACTAGTTCCCACCCGTGAGGTAAACCAAGAGCTGTCGTTTGTGGCAAAGCGGTTATAAGTTTTACCTGAGCTGTGGAGTGAGGGGTATTGCCCCAATACGCAAGCCGTTAGACAGCATTGGTGGCCGAGTGAAACCCCTGAACTGTTAGGAAGCCGCACATACCTGGGGTCCATATCTACTTTCAGTTGAACTATTGTCGATCACTACTGCGCCGTTTCAGATCCATTTTGCAAGCCGTTCCAGATCCATCCGTTTTCAATCCATTCGGTGTTGTTCCAAATCCCTTACGAGCCGTAGCTGCCCCAGTATAAAATTCAGTTTTTTGTCCATATCTCCCTTGTTTTCACTCTGTTTCCTTTGAAATTTTTGGGGAACCCCTGTCATCCCATTCTGCATATTTCATTCCTGAGGACCCTATCCCCAATTCCCCTTCCCAAAGACCGAAAGCCCACATTTGTCTATTTTTAGGGTTTGCCATAACTTCCTCAGATATCACCCAATCACCTTCAAATTTTACCACAGAGTTCCTTTCTGAATTCTACTTCTTCGTCCCCCTCTGCCAAATTTTCCCATTCTTTCACCCCGCTTCTGAAATCCTCATTTTTGCTTCCCTGTCTAGTCGCTAGTGTCCAACACCTAGTCAAACCCCAATTACCCTTCGGATTTTTTCCCAACTCCAGATTTTCCCTTACTGAAGCAATTTCTGTTTTTGTTTTCCTACCCAGTCAAAAAAAAAACTCCTGGTTATGGTTGTCACCCGTGCAGGAGCAAAAACCATGGAAGAAGCACTTGCATCCATCCAAGCCAAACTCCAGGATCTGGATGAAAAATTTCTCGACCTCCATCTTAAACATTCAGCTATGAACAACAAACGACAGTCCGAGTCTTCATCAGACAATGGGTTCTCTTCTTCCAGCAATTTCCGTGGTTCGAAGCTTGATTTTCCTCGCTTCAATGGTACTGATCCAACTGGATGGATCTATCGTGCAGAACAGTATTTCAGTCTACATAATACTTTTGATGTGAACAAAGTTCGGCTAGCATCCTTTCACTTGGAACAGGAAGCTCTTCAATGGTACCATTGGTACATCAAGGCTCATCCAGAGCCCAAATGGTCAGACTTTTGCCAGCTCCTTTTGCAACGATTTGGTCCTAGTGCTTTTGATGACTTCACCGGAGCCCTCACTAAAATTCGAAAAATTGGCACTATGAGAGAGTATCAAACCGAATTTGAGAACCTAGACAACCACACCGAAGGATTGTCTTATGACTTTTAACAGAGTTGTTTTATCAGTGGTCTAAAGGATGCCATCCGCTCTGAGGTCAAAATGTTATGTCCCACCACAATAATGGAATCCCTAGGGTTGGCTAAGTTGGCAGAAGACAAGATTGCAGCCCAACAACACTCCAAGCCCACTTTTGTTCCCTTTCGAAATATGGGTTCTCAGCGACCACCTATACCGCAGGCTCCTCGACCGACTCCTATCAAGCGTTTGTCAAAAACAGAGATGCAAGCACGCAGAGAAAAGGGGATTTGCTATAATTGTGATGAGAAATTCATTCGGGGACATAGATTTGTTCAGCAAAAGCTCTATCTCTTGGATGTGGAGTCTCCGGCTGCCTCTGAAATTGGTGACAAAGATCCAAAAACACTGGATGCTCTGGTCGACATTCAGGAACCGCCTATTGACCCTCCGTCTCAGGATGACTAGCCAGAAATATCTCTCCATACTTTAGCTGGAATCACCACCCCCCAAACAATGCGGGTCAGGGGTTACTTCAAGAAGCTTCCTCTTACAATACCCATTGATTCTGGTAGCACTCATAATTTCAATGACCCTCGGATCGCCGAACAAGCTGATTGTTTTATCCATCCTTGCTCCAACTTTGAAGTCATGGTTGCCAATGGGGGCACCTTACCTTGCAAAGGGAAGTGTCGAAATGTGTGTATCTCTATGGGAGATTATACCTTGCGATCTGACATGTTTGCCTTGCCCTTAGGCGGATGTGATGTGGTTTTGGGCGCTCAATGGCTATGCACACTTGGCCCTATCTTATGGGATTTTGCTGAACTTTGGATGCAGTTTTCCCTCAATGGACAAAAACACACATTGACAGGATTACAACCAGGTTCTCTCAGCATCATCAGTTCACATCGCATGGAAAAAATCGTCAAGAAGAATTCACATGGTGTCATTGCTCAGATCCATTCCATTCAGATGCAACCATCAGCGGTCTCCACTACTCCTTTGGATCTACAACAAATTCTGGATCGATATACAGGTGTCTTTGCTGAACCAGTGGGATTGCCACCTTCCAGGCCAGAATACCATCGTATTAAACTCCTTCGTGGCAGCGTTCCTCCCAACATCAGGCCCTATCGCTACCCATTTCACCAAAAAACGGAGATTGAAATGCTCGTTCGAGACTTATTGAAGCAAGGTATTATTCGCCCAAGCACTAGTTCCTTTTCTTCTCCAGTTATTCTTGTCCGCAAAAAAGATGGGTCATGGCGCCTCTGCATTGACTTCCGAGCACTTAATCACCTCACCATCAAGGATAAGTTTCCAATTCCTGTTGTTGATGAGCTTCATGGGGCTCACTTTTTCTCCAAGTTGGATCTTCGTTCTGGGTATCATCAAATTCGGGTCCATGAGGATGATATCCCTAAAATAGCTTTCCGCACACATGATGGCCATTATGAGTTTTTGGTCATGCCCTTTGGCCTCACTAATGCTCCTTCCACATTCCAGGCCTTAATGAATAAAATATTTCGATCCTACTTGCAGAAATTCATTATGGTATTCTTTGATGATATCCTCATTTACAGTAAAACATGGGATGAACATCTCCAACATCTGGATCTTGTCATGCAACTTTTCTCTGACCATCATCTCCATGCCAAGCAATCTAAATGTGTTTTTGGACAGAAGGAAGTTGAGTATCTCGAGCACATTATCTCAGCACAAGGGGTTCGTGTGGATCCTTCCAAAATCGATGCCATGAACAATTGGCCGCATCCTCAGACACTCAAGAGCCTTCATGTTTTTTTGGGGTTGACTGGCTACTACCGCAAGTTTGTCAAGGATTATGGGAAGATTGCAGCTCCATTAACCGCTCTATTGAAAAATGATGCTTTTACATGGACACCTGCTGCTTAGTGTGCATTTGAAAAACTAAAACAAGCTATGTGTACTACACCTGTGCTAGCTATGCCCGATTTTTCCAAGCCTTTCACTATTGAGAGTGATGCTTGTGGAAATGGACTTGGTGTTGTTCTCCTTCAAGATGAGCACCCCATTGCGTTCACCAGCAAAGCCCTTTCAGGTAAGAATTTAGCTGCCTCTACCTATGAGAAGGAAATGATGGCTATTTTGCATGCAGTACAGAAGTGGCGCCCATACCTATTAGGGAATCATTTCTGCATCAAGACTGATCACCAGAGTCTGAAATATTTCTTGGACCAGCATGTGTCCTCCCCGACACAACAGAAATGGGTTAGCAAACTCATGGGTTATGACTATGAGATCACTTACAAGAAGGGTAAAGACAATATTGTGGCAGATGCTCTTTCTCGCACATTTGATGCCCAAGGTTCTCTTTCAGCTATTTCTATGCCTATTCCAAATTGGTTGCAATCTGTTCAACAGGGTTATGTCAATGACTCTTCCTTATCTCAAATCATCCAACGCTTGACGAACAACCCTTCTGTTGTACCACATTACTCTTGGGATGGTGCTTCTCTGCGATACAAGGGTTGTCTGGTGCTTCCCCAGAGCACAGATCTTCAACAGGCTGTCTTCTATGAACTCCATGCTTCTCCATCGGCAGGGCACTCTGGGTTCCTCAAAACGTATGAACGAGCACGGCATAACTTCTTTTGGCAGGGCATGAAAAGGACAATTCAACAGATGGTGGCCGAATGTGATACCTGCCAGCACAATAAGGGTGAAACAGCACTCCTTCCAGGATTGCTTGAATTTGGTGTGACGGTTCGTATCATTTGGTATCAAAGCCTCCACCCAGGTTCGAGTCACAAAGCGGGTGGCAATGTCGGCATTGCAGTGTTCGCCCGGGGCTCGTACGGTGCAAAGGGGACACCACCGTACGGGCGCACATCCAGCCCAGAGTCTGGACTGCGGAGCGTGGTGGGATGTTAAGATCCTAGTGGACGGCCTTCACTAACACCTCGGGGTCTTGATGTAACGGTTTGTATCATCATCCAGGGTTTGGGTACTTTACCCATTCCCAATGCCTTCCTTATAAAGGAAAATCTCATGCGACACATGTTTCTTGTCACATACCCAAATTAGGCGAGTTACTGAAATAGTAAATTTAAAGAAGTTCTTATCATACTTCCATGAAGATAACACCATGATTAATTAAAATAAACAATTCCTCATGCATCATCAAATCTACCTATGCGACATTCTAACATTCTGCATAAGCAATTAAAACCCTCAATATATATATTAATATAAGATGCATGAGGAGCCAAACATATAAACAATCCAAGTTGTCCTAACTACACGATAACGGGGACCCTTATTAATCAAACGCATGAGACTACAATTCAACTACTCTACCATCATACCTTCGTGCCAAATTTAAACATAATATAAGGAAACCAAACCAAAATAATAGTACATAACCAACATTTTACAAGGAAGCATTCGACACAACCAACCATCATAACCATCATGATCATACAAGAGAGAGACGAGATTTCACGTGGTTCGCCCAGGAGGGGCTACGTCCACCAAAGAGGGTCATATCTTATTATTTATTCAACAATTCAAGGGTTACAAGATACCATATAACAATGGTTTTCCTCTTTCTCGGGTATCTCTTATGGAGAGAGTATATTCAAAACTTCCCAAAATCTAACTTCTGCAAATATAGGGGTTTCTTCGCAGTTCTTCACCAAGGAACACAACTTTGATGCAGGGACTCGGTCCCAAACAAATGATACAAACTAAGTCTTAAATCCGGTGCGGGTCTGCACATCCTTTCTTCATTTATAAGTTTAATACACATATATTACTATGCACTATAACACTTGATATATATATCTCAAGACGCACCCTTAATATGACTTAATCCAATTTAATAGGGTATACAATTTGTCCCTTAATAATAATAAAAGAATGATTAATAACATATGCAAGTGAATACATTCTGAAGTTACAAAATACATCAACATCGGAGAGCGCCTTTAGAGAACAACTTGAATCCATGGAAATAAATTGAAAACAATGAGAGTATATTTAACAACGTTTTTTAACATGAACCAAACTCTTGCTGAAAAATCCTTCTATCTACTTTAGATCGTTGATTTATCCATTTCATAAAACATGAACCTGAAATACACTCTGCCTCTAGAGATATTTATTTAACCATGTTTAACCCCACATCCACCTGGCCCACACATTTGCTAGCTAGCGATCCTGGATCAGGACTTATATATATAATAATAATTATAATAATTACTAAGGCGTAGTTAAATCCCTCAATGCATGACACGTAGAATCCCTTAAACAAAAGAACTCAAAGGTCAAACTAAAGGTTATCGCCAAACCTAAAATTAACCTATATCAGAGGAGGAACTAGATGCTACTCCTAAGGTTATTACAGGAGTGAGGCAATGCGTATCACTGCTGGAGAAACTCAAGTACCAAACATAGGTCCAATGGAACAACGTTTCTCTTATAGTAGTGATATAAAATGAGGAACAGGGTAACATTGGCATAGACTAACCCATTAGTCAATGTTGGATCACAGTGGCATAAAAAGAAGCATAAAATAAGGAGAAAAGAATCTGGTGGATCGACGCTGGCACCAACAACTATTACTGACGTCAGTGATCTGTGGAAAATAACAGAGACCTAAAAACGCTAGCAGGGTCAATCCTTAGAAAAGAATTGATAGAGACAGGGTTTAATACAGTTTCTATGCAGTGTAAAAACAAAAGGGCAAGCAGAGGTTCACACTAACATTTCATAAGAATGTTGGTCTATAAATTATTAAGCAATCCATCTGCATATGGATCGGTGTAGTATTTTCAAACATGTACAACAATAATGTAATAAAGATTCAGCAAACTGATACCAAAAGTGGGCAATCCGCCATTCTGAAAACAAAACACAAAGTATAAACAATAGCACAATGACACCCAATTTTATCATACAATTTGTCTTATGACTGCGTTTATTCGAAGAAGGAAAATCAGGCATCAACAAAAATCAAACTCGAATCCAAACGATACCCTTCCACATCGGATTTTCCCCAAGTCTATTTACTGAGTCTTCCTGGATTAGTTAATTCGCTTCAATAGATGGAATAAAAATGCCGAACATATCTAAGAAGGAATAGTGCCCATTTAACAACTAAAATTCTACAGTTTAAATAGCATACAGAAATACTTATCTGAGCACGTTGTATATTAGGAAATGGACCCATCAAGATCACTTCCATTATCTCCGTTGCTGAGGTTCATAAGAAAGTAAATATCGCAGAGTTACCCTGAGATGGAAACTTTTGCAATACAGCGATCCAATGAGTCGATAGCAGTGTGCAATCCCAGATCATCGATCCAGCTGCTCTCCTTTCTGTCCCACCCATCCCTTCTCGTTGTGCCAATACCGTCCGCCGAATCCCATCCATCTCAGAGACAAAAAAAATATCTTCTTACCGTGTGCAGATCAAGACGGAACTGATCTCTTCTTCAGCGCCAATACCGTCCGCCGAATCCCATCCATCTAAGAGACAACAAATATCTTCTTACTGTGTGCAGATCAAGACGGAACTGATCTCTTCTTCAGCGCCAATACCGTCCGCCGAATCCCATCCATCTAAGAGACAACAAATATCTTCTTACTGTGTGCAGATCAAGACAGAACTGATCTCTTCTTCAGCGCCAATACCGTCCGCCGAATCCCATCCATCTAAGAGACAACAAATATCTTCTTACTGTGTGCAGATCAAGACGGAACTGATCTCTTCTTCCGCCCCATACAAGACAAAAGACTCCTCTCCTTAAGCACCCCCCATTCATCCAACTACCACCGCCTGTTTAATCTTTCCCTCCTCGTCTCTCTTTGTAGAGTCCGCCACTAAAAAATTAGGGTAGGTTTTTCTGCCAGCTCATGGACACCGACTCCCGTAAGATAGGCAAATATTAAGGAGACCGACTCCCGTAGGATCTGTTTAACATTAAAATATTAAGGAGGGATGCTTATCCCAAAGCCACGACTAACAGTAGTAGAGTAGTGGCAGGCTCAATGCTAGGCAATGATAATCCCGTAAGATATATATATACATATTGAAAGGTATAAGTATAGTGGGGCATGAAAACAAACTCAAAAGCTAAATAGCTAGGCAAACACGCATCTTCTTTGGCTTGGATAGAAATGTCCAAAGGTATTTCTAAGGAAAAACGCCATTTATTGTATACTATTATTTCATACTTACTATGATGAAGCTCTATTAGGGTTTACTCATCATAAAGAGTCTTTTCCCTTCCTTCGATATTTTTTTTTTGTATGAAAGTATTTTCCCTATTTTGAGTTGGAAGTTAGTCGCTTAGTTTCAATAGGACCATTAATTAGGTCATAGTCATCTTCTTACTTAAGGATATGTTCCATACTTAAAAGTAGATGGTGCCGAGCATCCAACATCCTCAACCTATTACGGCAGTACTCAGTAGTTTTAAGGTCAACACATAAACTTCCCCCTTTTATACACACACACCTATATATATATTTATACACGAATACTTATTGTGTACCATAATTTATAAAGACCTAACTTATGAAGAAGTCCCTTCTTCTAACATTATTTTCTTTTTCATACCTAATTACTGGGCATTAGTTTGCCAGACTAAGACAGGGGTATCCCTAGGGATTTCCCAAATGGTTCATAATAATAGTTAACATACTGCTACCCTTTAGATCTTGGGAGCCCACAATGCTCTTTGACCGGTAAGGCATTTTAGTAAATTTTTAAGGTAAGTTCAAAATTTCTAAGTGATCTTCAGTGAAGTCCAAAGTATGTTCAAGTGTTCGTGGCAATAGAACTACATTAGTCATCGATTTATGGCCTACGTTCTGTAAACTTCTCCCAAAATAGGTTCAGTTTCCCATTGTTTAGTTGTGTCACCATTGTGTACTCTCCTAAGTACTACAATTTACACTTAGAAAGAATAAGTAAATAACAAGGCTTACATAGTTTACGGGTGAGGCCTTTTTCCCTGAGCTCCTCACCAGAATGACTACATAATTACATTCTCAAAAAACAAAAGAAAAGGGATAATAAGCAGGATGTTACATCCTTTCCCCCTTAGAATTAACACCGTCCTCGGTGTTGGCAGTCTTTTGTCTCTTCATCTTTGATCTTTACTCGATCTTGAATTTTTTTTTTTTTTTTTTTTTTGTGAGATGCTATTGTTCATAACCTACATTTTAATGCAACAAAATCAGATCTCCACAATTATTCAGTAAAACTTATCATCAATTCCATAATCCAACTCAAAAACATAAACAATGAGTCCTCTTTGCAACACAACATTTGCAATTCATGGAACGTCTTTTAGTCTTTGTTTGTGCCTTTTTATCACAAGCACACATAATCCAGTGCTCCAATAATGTAGATTGTTAACTTAATCAAAACACATCATTCTTTTCATCCAAGAAATTCTTGCCTAACACCGCAGTGCTCATACAACAACCCTTTCAGAAAATTTTTGCCTAACACCCAAGTGCTCACGCAGCAATTCATTTGGAGATTTCTTTCCTAACAATTCAGTGCTCACGCAGAAATACTTTCTCCCATGCATACTAAGCAGCGTCCTGCCTCCCGCATATGCATTCTTTTATAGTTTTGCCTAGGTCTTTACAGCTCGCCGATTCCTTCGAGAATCCTGGCGGCTGTCAACTCCCTAATCTCTAGGGAGTGTTTCAGTGCCCTTGACGCACTTTTACATAATTCCCCTCAAGCCTTCTCGCTTGAGTCCAGGAATCTATTCTCCTCAAGCCTCCTCGCTTGAGTCTAGGAAATCTCATTCAAATTCATTAATTATTTCGTCATATTGCATTTTATAACCATACAATTTCTCTGACCAATTTGGTCTAGTTCTTTATTCAACAAAAAAAAATTAACAATAATAAAAGCTGCAATGTGGATCTTTCATCCTCACCCCTTTATTGTACCATGCATAATATATTAAGCTTTTGTCTTTCAAC
The DNA here is from genome assembly GCA_027924585.1 of Larix kaempferi. NCBI lineage: Eukaryota > Viridiplantae > Streptophyta > Pinopsida > Pinales > Pinaceae > Larix > Larix kaempferi. The sequence goes on from BSBM01000632.1 coordinate 7,235,801, forward strand.
AAGTTCCACCGAGTTTTGGCCATCTGCCAAATTCAATTGTTAGTAACACTTTATATAACAAAATCAAATATTTGTAAATAAGAAAATCATTCATTCTTCATACTACAATATCCATACTTGATCATCGGAAGTAAACATTTTCTCCTTCCAAGCATATCTAACCTACTTAATAGGTTATATAATTCCTTGAACACGAAATAATATTCTCCCAATGATGACCCGTGGACATGATGATTCCTTAACCTCGAAGGTTGTCCTTCACCTTTGTAAGGGTGGCCGCATATCTTCTTATTATCAGATCCTCATATGTCGAGGTACCAGTTTACCTGTATCATCACATATTAGTATTACACTAAATATCACATGAATCTATATATCCCATTTTTACCTCTTGACTGTTGTAGTGATGTGTGGGAATATAACATTCCGCCCGACCACAACATTAAATGTGTTAGTCGTAAAAATGTAATTAAATCATAAGAGCAATCATGCATAAAACATATGTCAATCATCACCTTGACTTGTTTCATACAAGCTTATACATCAATTACTGTTAAATATTACTTCTGATCTATCATGTAAATTCCATGATATTAAAGGTTTTCCTTAACTCCTAATGCGGATATAAAACAGTCATTATAAAGACATCAGAAATTTAGAGTGTCATGTATTACCCTTCTGTGGCGGTTCTAGTTTTCCAATACTTTTATTCATACAACAACACATACTCACTATTAATTACATCTATGCATTCATTATGTGAGCAATATGATTAACTATAATTTTATCTTTTAACAAAATAATCATTTTGACACCACATATAATTGTATGTGACAACAAATCATCATAAATCATGATCTCATAAAAGTATAGTTTTTATTACTACCACTCCTAGTATCCCAACATCCATGAAGATGAGATCATGCATTTCCATCATATATTCTATTATTTATCCAACCTTTCCCTCGCAGTCATAGGAAAAATTTTCAAACTCTCTTAGTTTGCAGTTGACATAATCTAGACTAGAAAGTCTACATTTCTTGTGGAAGGTTAGTTCGGCTGTATGTATGTTACCAGAATTTCCTAGTTATGTCAACATCATAAATTTATCATTCAGAGTGGCTTTATATATGAAAGGAACTTGACAGTTCCTAACATAATCAAAACATTAGACCATCTTCTTTAGTCAAATATTAGTCTAAATAATTTTTTTATAAAAGACTTAACAGATATAAGTTGCTTATTTTACCTATCTGAACCACATATTCGGAAATCCTCACGAATGGATCAATAGAATTCGATTAGTCAGACACAACTAACAAAATGTATCAACCCTATTCTCCCATATGACGCGTTTGATGAAACTGAAAGATATCCACTCCTAAGAATAATAATAAAGGTAGAGAAGGTAATAAGTATTTAAGACGAATTATCAAATCAACAGATTTAAGAGAGTTCCTCAGTTTAGCACATTCACAACTAGGATGACTTTCAATATACGAAGACTCAAAACCATAACCGTTATCATTCAAAAGACTATTTTCTCGTCGTTCTAGGAATTCTAATTTGTAAAATAGGGGGATATATTCATTACCAATAGCAGATTGTTCATCTCCATAATGAAACATATACTATCCTTACCTACTAACAATGTTGCGTCATTATGAAGTTTTCACCAAATGAAACATACTTACTTGCAATTCAATGACGACTTGTGAACTACCTGTTGTCGATCCGTTGAAATGAAATTTTCTACTGCGTCTTGTGTCGCCAGTTCGACTAACTCATATATGTTTTCCCGACTGAGCCCAAATAAGCCCGAGTGTTTGCAACCTGTGCTCTGATACCATATGTCACATACCCAAATTAGGCGAGTTACTGAAATAGTAAATTTAAAGAAGTTCTTATCATACTTCCATGAAGATAACACCATGATTAATTAAAATAAACAATTCCTCATGCATCATCAAATCTACCTATGCGACATTCTAACATTCTGCATAAGCAATTAAAACCCTCAATATATATATTAATATAAGACGCATGAGGAGCCAAACATATAAACAATCCAAGTTGTCCTAACTACACGATAACGGGGACCCTTATTAATCAAACGCATGAGACTACAATTCAACTACTCTACCATCATACCTTCGTGCCAAATTTAAACATAATATAAGGAAACCAAACCAAAATAATAGTACATAACCAACATTTTACAAGGAAGCATTCGACACAACCAACCATCATAACCATCATGATCATACAAGAGAGAGACGAGATTTCACGTGGTTCGCCCAGGAGGGGATACGTCCACCAAAGAGGGTCATATCTTATTATTTATTCAACAATTCAAGGGTTACAAGATACCATATAACAATGGTTTTCCTCTTTCTCGGGTATCTCTTATGGAGAGAGTATATTCAAAACTTCCCAAAATCTAACTTCTGCAAATATAGGGGTTTCTTCGCAGTTCTTCACCAAGGAACACAACTTTGATGCAGGGACTCGGTCCCAAACAAATGATACAAACTAAGTCTTAAATCCGGTGCGGGTCTGCACATCCTTTCTTCATTTATAAGTTTAATACACATATATTACTATGCACTATAACACTTGATATATATATCTCAAGACGCACCCTTAATATGACTTAATCCAATTTAATAGGGTATACAATTTGTCCCTTAATAATAATAAAAGAATGATTAATAACATATGCAAGTGAATACATTCTGAAGTTACAAAATACATCAACATCAGAGAGCGCCTTTAGAGAACAACTTGAATCCATGGAAATAAATTGAAAACAATGAGAGTATATTTAACAACGTTTTTTAACATGAACCAAACTCTTGCTGAAAAATCCTTCTATCTACTTTAGATCGTTGATTTATCCATTTCATAAAACATGAACCTGAAATACACTCTGCCTCTAGAGATATTTATTTAACCATGTTTAACCCCACATCCACCTGGCCCACACATTTGCTAGCTAGCGATCCTGGATCAGGACTTATATATATAATAATAATTATAATAATTACTAAGGCGTAGTTAAATCCCTCAATGCATGACACGTAGAATCCCTTAAACAAAAGAACTCAAAGGTCAAACTAAAGGTTATCGCCAAACCTAAAATTAACCTATATCAGAGGAGGAACTAGATGCTACTCCTAAGGTTATTACAGGAGTGAGGCAATGCGTATCACTGCTAGAGAAACTCAAGTACCAAACATAGGTCCAATGGAACAACGTTTCTCTTATAGTAGTGATATAAAATGAGGAACAGGGTAACATTGGCATAGACTAACCCATTAGTCAATGTTGGATCACAGTGGCATAAAAAGAAGCATAGAATAAGGAGAAAAGAATCTGGTGGATCGACGCTGGCACCAACAACTATTACTGACGTCAGTGATCTGTGGAAAATAACAGAGACCTAAAAACGCTAGCAGGGTCAATCCTTAGAAAAGAATTGATAGAGACAGGGTTTAATACAGTTTCTATGCAGTGTAAAAACAAAAGGGCAAGCAGAGGTTCACACTAACATTTCATAAGAATGTTGGTCTATAAATTATTAAGCAATCCATCTGCATATGGATCGGTGTAGTATTTTCAAACATGTACAACAATAATGTAATAAAGATTCAGCAAACTGATACCAAAAGTGGGCAATCCGCCATTCTGAAAAAAAACACAAAGTATAAACAATAGCACAATGACACCCAATTTTATCATACAATTTGTCTTATGACTGCGTTTATTCGAAGAAGGAAAATCAGGCATCAACAAAAATCAAACTCGAATCCAAACGATACCCTTCCACATCGGATTTTCCCCAAGTCTATTTACTGAGTCTTCCTGGATTAGTTAATTCGCTTCAATAGATGGAATAAAAATGCCGAACATATCTAAGAAGGAATAGTGCCCATTTAACAACTAAAATTCTACAGTTTAAATAGCATACAGAAATACTTATCTGAGCACGTTGTATATTAGGAAATGGACCCATCAAGATCACTTCCATTATCTCCGTTGCTGAGGTTCATAAGAAAGTAAATATCGCAGAGTTACCCTGAGATGGAAACTTTTGCAATACAGCGATCCGATGAGTCGATAGCAGTGTGCAATCCCAGATCATCGATCCAGCTGCTCTCCTTTCTGTCCCACCCATCCCTTCTCGTTGTGCCAATACCGTCCGCCGAATCCCATCCATCTCAGAGACAAAAAAAATATCTTCTTACCGTGTGCAGATCAAGACGGAACTGATCTCTTCTTCAGCGCCAATACCGTCTGCCGAATCCCATCCATCTAAGAGACAACAAATATCTTCTTACTGTGTGCAGATCAAGACGGAACTGATCTCTTCTTCAGCGCCAATACCGTCCGCCGAATCCCATCCATCTAAGAGACAACAAATATCTTCTTACTGTGTGCAGATCAAGACGGAACTGATCTCTTCTTCAGCGCCAATACCGTCCGCCGAATCCCATCCATCTAAGAGACAACAAATATCTTCTTACTGTGTGCAGATCAAGACGGAACTGATCTCTTCTTCAGCGCCAATACCGTCCGCCGAATCCCATCCATCTAAGAGACAACAAATATCTTCTTACTGTGTGCAGATCAAGACGGAACTGATCTCTTCTTCCGCCCCATACAAGACAAAAGACTCCTCTCCTTAAGCACCCCCCATTCATCCAACTACCACCGCCTGTTTAATCTTTCCCTCCTCGTCTCTCTTTGTAGAGTCCGCCACTAAAAAATTTGGGTAGGTTTTTCTGCCAGCTCATGGAGACCGACTCCCGTAAGATAGGCAAATATTAAGGAGACCGACTCCCGTAGGATCTGTTTAACATTAAAATATTAAGGAGGGATGCTTATCCCAAAGCCACGACTAACAGTAGTAGAGTAGTGGCAGGCTCAATGCTAGGCAATGATAATCCCGTAAGATATATATATACATATTGAAAGGTATAAGTATAGTGGGGCATGAAAACAAACTCAAAAGCTAAATAGCTAGGCGAACACGCATCTTCTTTGGCTTGGATAGAAATGTCCAAAGGTATTTCTAAGGAAAAACGCCATTTATTGTATACTATTATTTCATACTTACTATGATGAAGCTCTATTAGGGTTTACTCATCATAAAGAGTCTTTTCCCTTCCTTCGATATTTTTTTTTTGTATGAAAGTATTTTCCCTATTTTGAGTTGGAAGTTAGTCGCTTAGTTTCAATAGGACCATTAATTAGGTCATAGTCATCTTCTTACTTAAGGATATGTTCCATACTTAAAAGTAGATGGTGCCGAGCATCCAACATCCTCAACCTATTACGGCAGTACTCAGTAGTTTTAAGGTCAACACATAAACTTCCCCCTTTTATACACACACACCTATATATATATTTATACACGAATACTTATTGTGTACCATAATTTATAAAGACCTAACTTATGAAGAAGTCCCTTCTTCTAACATTATTTTCTTTTTCATACCTAATTACTGGGCATTAGTTTGCCAGACTAAGACAGGGGTATCCCTAGGGATTTCCCAAATGGTTCATAATAATAGTTAACATACTGCTACCCTTTAGATCTTGGGAGCCCACAATGCTCTTTGACCGGTAAGGCATTTTAGTAAATTTTTAAGGTAAGTTCAAAATTTCTAAGTGATCTTCAGTGAAATCCAAAGTATGTTCAAGTGTTCGTGGCAATAGAACTACATTAGTCATCGATTTATGGCCTACGTTCTGTAAACTTCTCCCAAAATAGGTTCAGTTTCCCATTGTTTAGTTGTGTCACCATTGTGTACTCTCCTAAGTACTACAATTTACACTTAGAAAGAATAAGTAAATAACAAGGCTTACATAGTTTACGGGTGAGGCCTTTTTCCCTGAGCTCCTCACCAGAATGACTACATAATTACATTCTCAAAAAACAAAAGAAAAGGGATAATAAGCAGGATGTTACATTTCTTCATGCATATTATTTATTTTATTTATATTCTAAATAAAAATAACTCACCCATCCAAGTGTCATCTTTTCTAGGAGATGCACGAACATTCCTAAGTTTGCTCATATTTGTCCCCCAGATATTTCACTTAACTCCTAGATATGTGGTGAAGGTGGGGTTGACTAGGTGTCCATGCCTAGGATTCCATTTTGCTCCTAAATAAATATTTTTAAATAATCAGAAATATCCTTTCATGTGCAAATGCCTAAATAACACTTAATATTATTTAAATGCCAAAGTAATCATTTATTTGCAAATGCCTAAAGTACTCAAATGCATTTCTATGTAATGTTCTAGGTGCAAACTTATATGTTTTTATGCAATTAAGTTTAACAATCCTTTTCGCTAGGATCTCGGTGCCGCGCCGTTGGGCCACCCCATTCCTTAATTTTATTTCCCCGACGTGACACCACTCTGTTGGGTCTAGTCATCTGTAGTTTTCATTCCTCAGTAAGGTACCACATCGTTGGGTCCTTGCGTCCACTGTTTCCCTTCTCGGCAGGGTACCGCACCGTCGGGCCCTTCTATCGTCATCCTTTCATTTTGACTTGCGGGAACTTCATGTAGGGATTTCAGGAGCCGTTACCTTCCATCCTCCGTCTACACGCTATTAGGGATGAATGGCGCTGAGGAGTGAGTTCGTTCTCACTGTGCGCCCCCCAACTCGTACGTGACTAGTTCTGTCGTGGCCCACCTTGTACGCCCTCACGCTTTCCTCTTAAGCAAGAGGATCAATGCTTATCTGCTCAGTGTGGTATTCCGTCGGAAGTTGACATCGTCGTCACTCTCCCTGTGTGTGATTTATCCGTACTCTACGACCCTTCAATTCCCTTGTGTGTCCGTTAGTGAACCGTTTCACCGGCTGCTACACACATTTCTCACAAACATATATTAGTAGTATTGTCCTCAATTATCATAATATGATTCATAAATCTGCTATTTCGTTAAGCATTTATAGTTTACTCGTAACATTGCTCATTCATCTAATCAGAAGTGCATCTCATCAATATTTAATCTCTTTGTTCTCATCACATAATCAATCGTACAGCTAGTCGTTAAGCATCATTCACATGTACATTTTTCATAATCAAAGTTAATCGTTAAACAACATGTAATCATTCATTTACATCAACTATACAGATACACATATATCATCATTTTATTGATTCACAATCAACCGTAGTCGTGAATTTACTCAATATAAAATCAAGGGGTTGTTTTATTAATGTTTCAATCAGTCGGGTCACTCAATAGGTTCCCTCAAGGTCTGCAGTAGTCTAGGGGCACTCCATACACCCCTACTTATTTAGAACTTTGTCCCAAAGTTCAGAGTAAATGTGGAATGCTATGATGCATCTTAGTTGCATCATCCCAAGTCGCAGAGCTAGGACTATAACTGTCCCACTACACATTGACTTGGTCAATCAAGGCTAATCATTAAGCAAGATGTAACAATCAATTATCCCTCTCCACACATATAATTTAATTCCTTAATTCATTTATCAATTATTGTCATCATTCACATCTTCATATTTTTCTCAATCATTTGAGGCATAACAAGGCTCAAGAGACCACTATATCAAAGTTGTTCAGCCAGGTCACTTGAAAAGTGCCCTTAAGGTCCACAACCATTCTAGGGGTATTACATACACCCTCTCATATATATAACTTTATCCCGAAGTTAATTTTTGTTCTTCTAATTCTGACGTTAGGCTTTATCTTAATTTCTATTCTCATCTTCATGTCATTCTATTCTATTTTTCTCCAACAATCATGGCTATAAGCACAAGTGGTTCAAGTCATTAGTTCCTATATCATCTAGTATGATTATGATACACCCTCAGGAACTTAATCGTAACTTCGTCTCATATCAATCCGATAATACATTCCATAATTGTCAGTCCCAATTGGATTTCCTATATCTCTTATCCATTCACGCAGGTCTACGATGTTCAAATTTTCAACAAGCTGCATTGTGTCAATAGCCACCCAATAATTTATCAGCACAACAAATCCAAGTAAAGTTTCAAATTTATTTGGCTATTTTCTCTTCAAGACAAGTCGCAGTTTTTAACAAATCAGGAGAAACCCTCAAATAGTCCCAAAACCAAATTCTATGAGACTACTTCCAAATACCTCTAAAATAATGTTGGTTCTCAATAAGATAGGATTCGAGTCGTCGAAATTTAGTGAATTAGTTGAACATATTGAAATTTAAATCTTAGTCATTTCATTAGTAACACCATGTCCAGGTTAATGAGCTTATCACATTCTTACCTCATTTGATCCTTTTTGTTGTCACAGGGTTACTTCGACAGACTCATCAAGTCGTACAATGTCTGTTTTTTTTTAACCTCATAGAGTTCCATCTTGGCTAGTCATATTCTCATCAAGGGTTGACTATGTCCTTAGGTTAGCTGCATTATGTTTAGTTCATTGTGTTGATCATCTCCATACATCGTTTTACTAAAATCATCTTTGTTTGGTCCCTTTCGATGGACTTTCCAAGTTTCATCTTATGTGTCTATATAGTCTCATCGAGTCCTATCATCAGAATTAGTTGTCTCTTGATTTAAGTTGCACATCATCAGGTGGTTAGCATCATTGTGCTCAACTTTTGGTGTTATTAATATTGATATCATGTTTTTTTTTAATTTTAAGCCCATTCTACTCCCTCGGCAATCTCTTAAAGTCTCATCAATCTAAGTATCTAGGTGTCTTTGTCAGTTAAAATTGATCAATTTCCTATCATTTAGTAAATTCTTCTAGTGCAACTCCCAGTAGTCTTCTCGTCGTGGCTAAGTAGGGAAGGTTTAAAATATTCCCCACATGAATCTGATGTAAAAGAGATGTAGGGACCCTCCCATGTTGAAAACGAAAGAAACCCTTTCCTACATGTAACAATGATCAAAGGCTACAATGTTCATTGTCATCTTTCATAGCTAAATTGACTGTAACGGTGCTAATATTATCAAACATTTCAATAATAATGAACCCCCAATCAATATCTAGTTATCTTTAATTCGTCCAAATGTAATTATGACATTATCTATGAACGAAGCTATACTTATAGGTTACTTGAAATAAATAGTAATTATATTCAAAACAGAACTTAGAAATATTCCTTTCATGACATCAACATTTACAGTTTTACAAAATTATTCAAAATAGAAACTGCAAGTTATTCTTTCCATTTTAGCATTCACATGCCTCAAGCAAATAAATGTTAAATGCATTTAAAACAGAAACTTAGAAAAATCAGCATTACATTTTTATGAAATAATGAATAATTATTCAAAATAGAAACCGAGAATCATTCTTCTCACTTAGCATTTACATGCATCAAGAAGATAAATGGTAATTGCATTTAAAACAGAAAGTTCTAAAACTCGGCATTACATTTCCATTTTAGCATTCACATGCGTCAAGCAATTAAATAGTAATCACATTTAAAACAAAAATTTAGGAATATAATTCCATGACATTCTATTTTGAAATAATTAATAATTATTCAAAATAGAAAGGAGAGTCATTCCTTCCATTTAGCATTTACATGCGCCCATCAAATAAATAGTAATTGCATTTAAAACAGAAATTTAGGAATATTAATTCCATGACATTCTATTTTGAAACAATTAATAATTATTCAAAATAGAAACGGAGAGTCATTCCTTCCATTTAGCATTTACATGCACCGAGCAAATAAATAGTAATTGAATTTAAAATAGAAATTTAGGAATATTAATTCCATGACATTCTATTTTAAAATAATTAATAATTAGTTGAAAGTAGAAACCGAAAATCAGAAGGAATACAATACTCATGGATTTACCCAATTGTTCTCCTCTTCCAGAAGCAATCCCTTCTGCAACAGCCATTGCAGATATACGCCTCGGTTGAGTGCAGAAAATGTTACAAAATGCCCCACGACCTAACTCTATCTTAGACTCTAACACATGATGCACATATAATATTTATATATACTAAACCATTCTTTTCTAACCCCAAGAGTACTAAGTTATATGTATAGTTATCCAATAATTAAAATAAGGGTTGAGCGCTCGATTCCCTTTCTTATATATATATATATTGCAAAAAAATAACAAAAAGTATAATTCTTCTCACGTAGAGGAGTATACTCTACAGCTATTGCAAAAAGTGTAAAATGGTAAAAGTGGATAGTGAACCTTATATGCAAAGATCACAGTCTGTATGCGCAATCAAAAGATAACTACAGAAATAACCGAATTATATATGTTGAGATCGTATTTTAAGAGCAGGGATCGAATTCATAAACCCAAAATTTGATGGTTGGGAAGATCGATACGCAGCGATCTTGAGTGATCCTAATAGAATAATAACCCCAGTAGAAAGGGGTATAATCCAGAGTAAATTCCCAGATTCAATGGACCAAAAAAAAATTATGAGCAGAGGAATGAGATCTTATAACAGAGGGAAACTCAAGTTAACAATAGTTGGATTTGGTCATTTGGTTGACATAGGGATTCAAGCTCTCGATTTAATCTTATGAATATCAATACGATACTCCTAGCAGAGATTAGAACTCCCGAGTTTAAATTAAAGTATCAACATGTCACCTGCGGACAGAGTTCATAATCCAGGTTTAAAATTATAGATATTCAACTTTAATCGCTGCCAAAGTGCAAGACTCTAGATTTAAATAAAAAGGGAATTCAACGATGATCGCAACAGAGGCTAAGCCCCATAATTAAAATAGGATCTCAACGCGAACAGCGCTCAGGTTGAATTCTGGAAATGAGAAGACAGGGCTAACTGATAAAATAAATACAAATCTAATCAGATTCATGAATTAGGGGGTTTACAGAACGATCTACAGCAATCTGCCATTATCTATGAAGATAATAAGCGTAAGTGGAATGGGTACGTTTATACATCGAGGAGAGCCCCGGTTGATAGTTCGACCAGTCCCCACAACGAATTCCAGTGGCCATGTTTCATATACACAGAAATCGCACCAGTAAATATCAATTATACCAATTAAAATGTATAGATACTTAAACAGAACAACATAAGAGCATTCCTAGGTTTCTATCATTCCTCTATTAATTTAAATCTTATCCAAGGTTAGTATTCATTCTTCAACTAAACGCACAAGTATTCCAGAACATACAACTAACTATTAAAACCTGTTTTGCAGCTTGATTGTATGGTGAGGATTACGTTGGAAGTGTGCCCTCAAGGCTCGACCAGCTCTGATACCAAATATAGGGCCCCTCCTGTAGGGTCCTTCCCGCTTAACCTCAAACTCAACCACTTGATACAAAAGAGATTAGAAAGCATAATGACTAGATAAATAAACTAAATAAATGAATAACTTAGCAAATTAAAACAAACCATAACCTGTCTCTGATACCATCTTGTCCACTGTCATCTGCGTCTTCCGTAGTATCCCTCCAACAAAGCTCATTTAACCATAGGTGAAGCAACCGTTAGCTTCGCCACCCAACCATAGGCTCAGTCGCATGGCCTCCCTCGAGCTTTGGGTCGTAGAGCTCACACACAATAATCAAGAAACCCAACTTGGGATTCCCCCCCACCAAGATTTCCAGCCAAATCCTCAATAGCAGCAAGTCATGAGGTAACTCAAAATTACAATAGTCATCTAAGGTCTAGGTCCTTTACCCATTCCCAATGCCTTCCTTATAAAAGAAAATCTCATGCGACACATGTCTCTTCATGCATAATTATTTATTTTATTTAAATTCTAAATAAAAACAACTCACCCATCCAAGTGTCATCGTTTCTAGGAGATGCACCAACATTCATAAGTTTGCTCATATTTGTCCCCCAAATATTTCATTTAACTCCTAGATATGTGGTGTAGGTGGGGTTGACTAGGTGTCCATGCCTAGGATTCCATTTTGCTCCTAAATAAATATTTTTAATATTTTTAAATAATCAGAAATATCTTTTCATGTGCAAATGCCTAAATAGCACTAAATATTATTTAAATGCCAAAGTAATCATTTATGTGCAAATGCCTAAAGTACTCAAATGCATTTCTAAGTAATGTTCTAGGTGCAAACTTATATGTTTTTATGCAGTTAAGTTTAACAATCATTTTTGCTCGGATCTTGGTGTCGCGCCATTGGGCCACCCTGTTCTTTAATTTCATTTCCCCGACATGGCACCCCTCCGTCGGGTCCAAGCATCCGTAGTTTCCATTCCTCGGCAAGATACCACATCGTTGGGTCCTTACGTCCACTCTTTCTGTTCTAGGCAGGGTACTGCACTGTCAGGCCCTTCTGTCGTCATCCTTTCATTTTGACTTGCGGGAACTTCATGTAAGGATTTCAGGAGCCATTACCTTCCATCCAACTTCTACACGCTATTAGAGACTAATGGTGCTGAGGAGTGAGTCCATTCTCACTGCGCCCCCCCAAATCGTATGTGACCAACTCTGTCATGGCGCACCTCGTACACCCTCATGATTTCCTCTTGAGAAAGTGGATCAGTGTTTATCTTCTCAGCGTGGTATTCCATCGGAAGTCGACATCGTTGTCACTCTCCCTGTGTGTGATTTATCCGTACTCTACGACCCTTCAATTCCCTTGTGTGTCAGTCAATGAACCGTTTCACCTGCCGCTACACACATTTCTCACAAACATATATTAGTAGTATTGTTCTCAATTATCATAATATGATTCATAAATCTACTATGTTAGTCCCAATTGGATTTCCTATATCTCTTATCCATTCACGCGGGTCTACGATGTTCAAATTTTCAACAAGATGCATTGTGTCAATAGCCACCCAATAATTTATCAACACAACAAATCCAAGTAAGGTTTCAAATTTATTTGGCTATTTTCTCTTCAAGACAAGTCACAGTTTTTAACAAATCAGAAGAGACCCTCAAATAGTCCCAAAACCAAATTCTATGAGACTACTTCCAAGTACCTCTAAAATAATGTTGGTTCTCAATAAGATAGGATTCGAGTCGTCAAAATTTAGTGAATTAGTCGAACATATTGAAATTTAAATCTTAGTCATTTCATTAGTAACACCATGTCTAGGTTAATGAGCTTATCACATTCTTACCTCATTTGATCCTTTTTGTTGTCACAGGGTTACTTCAACAGACTCATCAAGTTGTACAATGTTTGTTTTTTTTTTAACCTCATAGAGTTCCATCTTGGCTAGTCGTATTCTCATCAAGGGTTGACTATGTCCTTAGGTTAGTTGCATTATGTTTAGTTCATTGTGTTGATCATCTCCATACATCGTTTTACTAAAATCATCTTTGTTTGGTCCCTTTCGATGGACTTTCCAAGTTTCATCTTATGTGTCTATATAGTCTCATCGAGTCCTATCATCAGAATTAGTTGTCTCTTGATTACGTTGCACATCATCAGGTGGTTAGCATCATTGTGCTCAACTTTTGGTGTTATTAATATTGATATCATATTTTTTTTTAATTTTAAGCCCGTTCTACTCCCTTGGCAATCTCTTAAAGTCTCATCAATCTAAGTATCTAGGTGTCTTTGTTAGTTAAAATTGATCAATTTCCTATCATTTAGTAAATTCTTCTAGTGCACCTCCTAGTAGCCTTCTCGTCGTGGCTAAGTAGGGAAGGTTTAAAATATTCCCCACATGAATCTGATGTAAAAGAGACATAGGGACCCTCCCATGTTGAAAACGAAAGAAACCCTTTCCTATGTGTAACAATGATCAAAGGATACAATGTTCATTGTCATCTTTCATAGCTAATCTTGACTATAAGGGTGGTAATATTATCAAACATTTCAATAATAATGAACCCCCAATCAATATCTAGTTATCTTTAATTCGTCCAAATGTAATTATGACATTATCTATGAACGAAGCTATACTTATAGGTTACTTGAAATAAATAGTAATTGTATTCAAAACAGAACTTAGAAATATTCCTTTCATGACATCAACATTTACAGTTTTACAAAATTATTCAAAATAGAAACCGCAAGTTATTCTTTCCATTTTAGCATTCACATGCGTCAAGCAAATAAATGTTAAATGCATTTAAAACAGAAACTTAGAAAAATCAGCATTACATTTTTATGAAATAATGAATAATTATTCAAAATAGAAACCGAGAATCATTCTTTTCACTTAGCATTTACATGCATCAAGAAGATAAATGGTAATTGCATTTAAAACAGAAAGTTCTAAAAATCAGCATTACATTTCCATTTTAGCATTCACATGCGTCAAGCAATTAAATAGTAATCGCATTTAAAACAGAAATTCAGGAATATAATTCCATGACATTCTATTTTGAAATAATTAATAATTATTCAAAATAGAAAGGAGAGTCATTCCTTCCATTTAGCATTTACATGTGCCCATCAAATATATAGTAATTGCATTTAAAACAGAAATTTAGGAATGTTAATTCCATGACATTCTATTTTGAAACAATTAATAATTATTCAAAATAGAAACGGAGAGTCATTCCTTCCATTTAGCATTTACATGCGCCGAGCAAATAAATAGTAATTGAATTTAAAATAGAAATTTAGGAATATTAATTCCATGACATTCTATTTTGAAATAATTAATAATTAGTTGAAAGTAGAAACCGAAAATCAGAAGGAATACAATACTCATGGATTTACCCAATTGTTCTCCTCTTCCAGAAGCAATCCCTTCTGCAACAGCCATTGCAGATATACGCCTCGGTTGAGTGCAGAAAATGTTACAAAATGCCCCACGACCTCACTCTATCTTAGACTCTAACACATGATGCACATATAATATTTATGTGAAGTATACACACATAATATTTATATATACTAAACCATTATTTTCTAACCCCAAGAGTACTAAGTTATATGTATAGCTATCCAGTAATTAAAATAAGGGTTGAGCGCTCGATTCCCTTTCTTTCTTATATATATATATATATATATTGCAAAAAAATAACAAAAAGTATAATTCTTCTCACGTAGAGGAGTATACTCTACAGCTATTGCAAAAAGTGTAAAATGGTAAAAGTGGATAGTGAACCTTATATGCAAAGATCAGAGTCTGTATGCGCAATCAAAAGATAACTACAGAAATAACCGAATTATATATGTTGAGATCGCATTTTAAGAGCAGGGATCGAATTCTTAAACACAAAATTTGATGGTTGGGAAGATCGATACGCAGCGATCTTGAGTGATCCTAATAGAATAATAACCCCAGTAGAAAGGGGTATAATCCAGAGTAAATTCCCAGATTCAATGGACCAAAAAAAAATTATGAGCAGAGGAATGAGATCTTGTAACAGAGGGAACTCAAGTTAACAATAGTTGGATTTGGTCATTTGGTTGACATAGGGATTCAAGCTCTCGATTTAATCTTATGAATATCAATACGATACTCCTAGCAGAGATTAGAACTCCCGAGTTTAAATTAAAGTATCAACATGTCACCTGCGGACAGAGTTCATAATCCAAAATTATAGATATTCAACTTTAATCGCTGCCAAGGTGCAAGACTCTAGATTTAAATAAAAAGGGAATTCAACGATAATACAACAGAGGCTAAGCCCCATAATTAAAATAGGATCTCAACGCGAACAGCGCTCAGGTTGAATTCTGGAAATGAGATGACAGGGCTAACTGATAAAATAACTACAAATCTAATCAGATTCATGAATTAGGGGGTTTACAGAACGATCTACAGTAATCTGCCATTATCTATCAAGATAATAAGCGTAGGTGGAATGGGTACGTTTATACATCGAGGAGAGCCCCGGTTGATAGTTCGACCAGTCCCCACAACGAATTCCAGTGGGCATGTTTCATATACACAGAAATTGCACCAGTAAATATCAATTATACCAATTAAAATGTATAGATACTTAAACAGAACAGCATAAGAGCATTCCTAGGTTTCTATCATTCCTCTATGAATTTAAATCTTATCCAAGGTTAGTATTCATTCTTCAACTAAACGCACAAGTATTCCAGAACATACAACTAACTATTAAAACCTTTTTTGCAGCTTGATCGTATGGTGAGGATTACGTTGGAAGTGTGCCCTCAAGGCTCGACCGGCTCTGATACCAAATATAGGGCCCCTCCTGTAGGGTCCTTCCCGCTTAACCTGAAACTCAACCACTTGATACAAAAGAGATTAGAAAGCATAATGACTAGATAAATCAACTAAATAAATGAATAACTTAGCAAATTAAAACAAACCATAACCTGTCTCTGATACCATCTTGTCCACTGTCGTCTGCGTCTTCCGTAGTATCCTTCCAACAAAGCTCATTTAACCATAGGTGAAGCAACCGTTAGCTTCGCCACCCAACCATAGGCTCATGCTTTCAGTCGCATGGCCTCCCCCGAGCTTTGGGTCATAGATCTCACACACAATAATCAAGAAACCCAACTTGGGATCCCCCCCCACCAAGATTTCCAGCCAAACCCTAAATAGCAGCAAGTCATGAGGTAACTCAATATTACGATAGTCATCTAAGGTCTGGGTCCTTTACCCATTCCCAATGCCTTCCTTATAAAAGAAAATTTCATGCGACACATGTCTCTTCATGCATAATTATTTATTTTATTTAAATTCTAAATAAAAACAACTCACCCATCGAAGTGTCATCTTTTCTAGGAGATGCACCAACATTCATAAGTTTGCTCATATTTGTCCCCCAAATATTTCATTTAACTCCTAGATATGTGGTGTAGGTGGGGTTGACTAGGTGTCCATGCTTAGGATTCCATTTTGCTCCTAAATAAATATTTTTAATATTTTTAAATAATCAGAAATATCCTTTCATGTGCAAATGCCTAAATAACACTAAATATTATTTGAATGCCAAAGTAATCATTTATGTGCAAATGCCTAAAGTACTCAAATGCATTTCTAAGTAATGTTCTAGGTGCAAACTTATATGTTTTTATGCAGTTAAGTTTAACAATCATTTTCGCTAGGATCTTGGTGCCGCGCCGTTGGGCCACCCCGTTCCTTAATTTCATTTCCTCGACATGGCACCACTCCGTCGGGTCCAGGCATCCATAGTTTCCATTCCTCGGCAAGGTACCACATCGTTGGGTCCTTAGGTCCACTCTTTCTGTTCTAGGCAGGGTACCGCATTGTCGGGCCCTTCTATCATCATCCTTTCATTTTGACTTGCGGGAACTTCATGTAGGGATTTCAGGAGCCATTACCTTCCATCCAACGTCTACACGCTATTAGAGACTAATGGTGCTGAGGAGTGAGTCCATTCTCACTGCGCCCCCCCAAATTGTACGTGACCAGCTCCGTCATGGCGCACCTCATAGACCCTCACGCTTTCCTCTTGATAAAGTGGATCAGTGTTTATCTGCTCAGCTTGGTATTCCATCGGAAGTCGACATCGTCGTCGCTCTCCCTATGTGTGATTTATCTGTACTCTACAGCCCTTCAATTCCCTTGTGTGTCCGTCAGTGAACTGTTTCACCTGCCGCTACACACATTTCTCACAAACATATATTAGTAGTATTGTCCTCAATTATCATAATATGATTCATAAATCTGCTATTTCGTTAAGCATTTATAGTTTACTCATAACATTACTCATTCATCTAATCAGAAGTGCATCTTGTCAATATTTACTCTCTTCGTTCTCATCACATAATCAATCGTACAGCTAGTCGTTAAGAATCATTCACATATACATTTTTCATAATTAAAGTTAATCGTTAAACAACATGTAATCATTCATTTACATCAACTATACAGATACACATATATCGTTATTATTGATTCACAATCAGCCGTAGTCATGAATTTACTCAATATAAAATCAAGGGGTTGTTTTATTAATGTTTCAATCAGTCGGGTCACTCAATAGGCTCCCTCAAGGTCTGCAGTAGTTTAGGGGCACTACATTTATCATGATCCTATAATTTATATGTATATTCAATAATACAGAGATGTGTTTCTTTCCAAGATCCAATGATTAGTATGCATGTGCAGAACTTATAAACAACATTGCGAGCTAGTTAGTTAGTTGCAACCATCCAAAAGAAGATCTACACAAATATGACTCACGTTCAACCATGATATTCACCATATAATTATCTAATCATCTAAAACTCATTCCAACATATATAAGTTACAATTTGCTGATATTAAATATGAAAAGAACAGTTACCTGTCTAGATGAATATGGCAGAGCTAGGCATAGTTGCAAATCTATCGTCGACCTTCACGAAACACGGACAAACACCTCGGTGTTAACACCCAAAAAGTGTTCACTACCTCATCTACCACATTATATGGCTCATTTGTCCATTTTCCTACCATATTTCCCTTAAAATCCCAAAAAATCCCATTAAAAAGCCTCCAAAAGGCCTAAAATGCCTCCAAAAGGCCACAAAACCATCAAAATAGCCTAAAAAAGGCTAAAAAACCCCCTTTTCCTCCAAAAATAGCAAAAATCCCCTAAAAAGGGAATAAAAAATATAAAATAATGAGGAAAAGGAGGAAAAAACCCTATACAGCTGCCCAAAACTATGTGTTTCCTAAAACCATGGGTCAGCACTCCACCACCAAAAAACTATAAATAGGTGATGGAGATCCCTTATTCCATATCCACAATCACAAGCACCCTTACTCTGCCAAAATCTCTCTCGAAACCCTAGTTCACCATTGAACTATTTTCACCTTGAGAGCCACTTTTGGCCCATTCCCATCATTGGAGAAGGAGAAGGAGCATCTTGAAGCTTGGAGCATCCTCTTGGACACTGCAAAGGGCTTCATCAAACCTTCTCATTGAAGGTAATATCAATACAAAAAAGCCATTCTTTAAATTTGATGTTTATGTTTCATGCATGCTTTAGAAGTAATTTAATTTTTGTTTTAGCTTAATTAGTTTAATATACTGAACTGCTACTAAGGAGTCCATTCTCCTTAGTAGGTGCTCATTTGCACAAGCTAGGGGTAAAACCCTAGCTACACTCGGTAAAATTATTGCCGAACTCACTATAGTTTTCTTGGTCGGGTCAAGGCTCGCCCGGCTCTGATACCAAATGTAGGGACCCCCCATTTTAGGTCCTACTTAAAAATTATTAGAAACTTAAAAATACAATATAATCATTATGATGCATAATCATTAATAAAAATTAACAAATTCGAGAACTAACAAAAACACAAAACCTATTATTGCAGGTGGAATATGTTGTTGGAGGAGTTGTCATCGTCATCAATCCAATCCCGCTTGCCCTTGCTGTCTGCTTCACTCATTGTGTCCCTCCAGTAGAAGCGCGTTTACCCATAGGAGAAGCAACCATTAGCTTCACCACCCAACCGTAGGATTATGCTTTCAGTCGCATAGCCACCCCGAGCTTCGGGTCATAGAGTTCACACACACCAATACTAGAGACTCAAAAATTGGTTTCCCCGCCACCAAAGTCTCTTTCCAAACTCCAATAGAAGTAAGTCACTCTCTTGCAAAAATTACGATAACCATCCAAAAACTAGGTCCTTTACACATGTCGCTTCATGCAAAAATATTTAATTTCTTTTTATTTAAAAAAGTAATTTAGCTCACATATCCATGTGTCAAGTTTTCTAGAGAGTGCACTAACTTTCCCAAGCTTACTCAAGTTTGTCTCCATGATGTTCCTTCTAATCTCTATTTTTGTAGGTGCAAGTGGTGTTAGCTAAATGCTCAAGCCTAGGATTCCATTTTGCTCCTAAAATAATGATTTCTATTATTTTAAACACTAAAATGTATTTTCATGTGCAAATGTCTAAAATAATAATCTCTATTATTTCAAATACTAAAAAGTATTTTCATGTGTAAATGTCTAAAATAATCATTTCTATTATTTTAAATACTAAAATGCATTTTCGTGAGCAAAAGTTCTAAATGCAATTTTATACATTTTTATGCATAAAGATTAATAATTAATCCCTTCTAGGACCTAGGTACCACATCATTGGGCCCATCTATCCTTTATGCTCATCATTCGACATGGTACCACTCCATCGGGTCCAATCATCCGTCGTACCCTTTCTCGGCAGGCTACCACATCGTCGGGTTCTTGCGTCCGTCATTTTCGTTTCTCGGCAAGGTACCACATCATCGGGTCCTTGCGTCCTTTAATTCCATTTTTCGACAAGGTACCACATCATCGGGTCCTTACATTCATTATTTCCGTTTCTCAGCAAGATACCACATCGTTAGGTCCGTTTTCCGATATTCTTTCGTTTGACTTGCGGGAACTTCATGTAGGGATTTAGGATCTGTTACCTTCAATCCTCTGTCTACACGCTATTGGAGACTAATGACACTGAGGAGTAAGTCCATTCTTACTGCGTGCCCCCCCAACTCGTACGTGACCAACTCCTTCATGGTCCACTTCGCACTACTTCATGCGTCCCCAAGTAAGCGGCTAAGGGATTTTGAACTCGGCCGTGGGATTCCGTAGGAAGTCAACGCCATCGTCGTTCTTCCATGTGTGATTTATTTGTACTCTACGACCCTCCAATTCCTGTGTGTGTCCGTCGGTGAACCATTTCACCTGTCGCTACACACACTCTCAAAAGCACATATTAATAGTCCTTTCCTCATTCATCATAATTCATTTCCTAAAACCGCTAATCGTTAATCAATTGCAGTTTACTCAAAACATCATACATTCCATTAATCAGTAAGGTATTACGTCAATATGTACTTCTTTCGTTCTCATCATATAATTCATCATATAGCTAATCGTTTAAGTATCATATTCATCTACACATAAAACAATTTTCACAATCAAAGCTAATGATTAAGAAACATGCAATTATTCATTTAAATCAACTATCCAACTCCACACATGTCATTTAGTTCATTAATTCATTTATCGATTGTTGTCATGCACATCATCACGTGATTCTCAATTATTAAGACACATCCTAACTCAAAGGGCCACTTATGGAAGTCTATTCAGCCGAGTCACTCGACAGGTGCCCTTAAAGTCCACAGTCATTCTAGGGGCATTACATGGAGGAAAATATTTGGATTTTTTATCATATAGATCTATGTTTCTTGATTTTCATGTAACTGTACGCACCCTACAGACCTAACAGTCACATGGAACGCACCCTACAATGATGAAAATCATGTATTTTCCATGTGCTGAGACATACGTGACCTACATAGATCTTAGGGGGCATATTTAGCCAATATACACGGGCTGCAATGCAGACAGTAGGGTATCTTCTCGAGAAGTGAGATTCGACCCAATTTTGACTTAGATCTTGAGTTTCTTTCATTGTTTCCTCTTCTTCTAGGTTGGAAAAGATAGGACAATATTTTTAGATCCTAATTCAAACCTCCATTTGATGAACTTTGATGATTTCATAAATGAATTAAACATTTGTGTTCTTAATTTGCAAAAACCGGTCAAAAAACAAGAAACCGTAATTCAATATTTTAGGGTTCAATTTGGTTATAATTTGGACTTTGCAGAACTGTAGAATCCTCTAGACATCTATTAGGATCAGTTAGGAAAATATTTGGAATAATTTGGCAGAGTCTCATCTGAAAAATTTAAATTTGAAAAACCTTTGAAATATCATGGAAATGACATAATTTGATGTTTTTTGGCTTTGAATTCAATTTTTTCTTTCAATATTGATTAGATATTAATTTTTGAGGACATATTTAGCATTTAGATCCTTAATTTCAATTTCAATAGTAAAAATTTTGACTGATTTTACAAGATTTAAGAAGTTCAATTACTAGTTTGCAAAGAAATTCTCGAAATTTTGAAAAACACAGTTTACTGTTTTCAAGGACCTTTAGGCCTATGAATTGTTTAATTGCATGGAATTTAATATTTTAAGAACACTTTAAATCACATTAAAGATCAAATTGGAAACATATTTTAGAAAAATTGACACAAAATTTCAAAAATTTGAACATATCACTTAAGATAAATTAAAAAAAAATCCCTCAAAAACAAGAGGAAATGACTAAATTGTGTATTTCTTAGTTTGGAAATTTAATTTTTTAATTTTTTTAGTACAATTAGAGATATGTGTTCCAATTTAAAGTTTCTTGCAATATACTGTACCTGAGCCACTAGCAACCTCTTTGCTTTCACTTTCGACTAGCCTTGCAAAGAAGAACACGGATCTCAAGTGTAACAGTTTAGATTTGATTTTTTAAGCATAATTTCGAGCCACTAGTATCTTATTTATTTGCACTTTCGTGTGGCCCTGCAAATGAGAAAGTGGATCTCAACTGTAATAGAGTATATTTGAGTTTGAAGTATATTTCTCTAGCCACAAGTATCCTCTTCGCTTGCGTCTTCGGGTGGCCTTCCAAATGAGAAAGTGGATCTCAAGTGTAAATGTTTAATTCATAGTATTTCAAAGGGCTATGCGTATCCTCTTTTCTTTCACTTTCGAGTGGCCCTACGACCGAGAAATAGGGACCCCTAGTGTAAACAGTTGGATTCATTTCATTTGATGTAATTGTTTGGTTTAAAAATATTATTGGAATTAATAATTAACCATAATTCAGAGAATAAATGTTCCAAAACCTCAACAATCTACCCAAATTTTGCATCATCTTTTCCAAGCACTGAATAACTTCACTTGATTTGGAGACTTATTTAGACATTTGGAAAGAATTTTATGCAATTTGTAAACCAAGATAGAACCACAGTTCCAAGACTGAAACACTAGTTTAAGAGATTTGTTGGAAACCAAAATTAGTTGAAATACTTATCATTCAAGATTTAATTTACAAATAAGTAGATTTGATTCAATTTGAGATACATTTCAAAAACTGAAATCAACCTCTTGAACCCTTGGTTCCAAACCTTGTTGAAAAAAGAAATTTAGTAATTTGTGACATTTAAACATCATTTTTGAAAATTTTCCTTTTCAAGTTAAAAAAATGGTTTCATTTTGAAAATTTTGCAATACTTGCATGTTTGAAAGACCTACAAAGAACCTATTACTCTTTTGTAGACTAGAGAGTTCATTGAATTAAAGAAAAGAGTAGTGAGCATTTGTGCATTGTTTGGTTCAATATTTTGAGTCTACACACCACCAGTTTCATTGCCATTCCTGAAACTAAGCAAATTACCTTTAAAATGGGAGATTAATATAAAATTAACCAATATTTGATTTTCATATAACCAACAAGATTAGGCTAAGGCCTTGGATTAGGATTGGGGGGTTAATATTCCAGGGACACGGAGTTTTGAACTAGCATTCATTAATGAGTGATTACATCTATTAGTAACAAAAAATGATTTTCAAGAAAGCGTGTCTAAAATATGCGTCAAGCACGAGGTCAATTTGGATAAGTAAGGGTGGTACAACCCTATTTCTTATTTACTGGGACATGAGCACATCACAGTATTCCAAATAAGTGAGAAGTCCTCGAGGTGACAACACTTTCTCAAGTATCTGGTTTATGTGAGTTGTCCTAGACTTGCAACTATTATGCCCGACTGTCGATTGTGAAGTGGTAACCTTAGTTATTGTTCCTATTGTATCTCATGCGCTATTGCGATTGGGGGACACTTGTGATACCTAAGACAGACTTTGAATCTTTTACTCCTTGGGAGGGTAATTGGTAAAGAACCAATACTTGCACCTTTGGTGATTAAATTTTATAGTAATTGTTTCCCATACCTTCGCTATTAGTAATTGTTTGAGGCCTGCTATCCCTCAAGAAATACTAGTTTTAGAAGGCCCTCTAATCCAACTTTTTACTGAGCTTTGGTTCTTTAAGAAAGTAGATTTCTTGCTTGGATTCATAAGACATTTTTTTGTGTGGATACTTTTCTTCTCATTGAGTCTATATTTCCTTTAGGATAGTTTGATTATATTTTTTATTATGTATACCATTATAAACAAATCCTTATATCAAAAACTTCAAAATGGCTACTCTCTTGATCCGCTAGTCACGGTGGTAGTGAGGTGAGTCCCCTGAATTTCAAGGCCCTGCTAAATCATGGAAACAAACACAAAACCACATCCTAGTGACTTGGAAACATAGATGATTTTAAGCTCAATCGGTATTATTAGAGAGGAAGAACATCAAACAAACCCCGATAATTCATCGTTACATCACGAAATGAATACAAACATAGTTGATGATATTACTTTAGTTGAAATTGAGACATTAAAAAACCACACAAACGTTTACAAAAATCCACCTTTAATAATTCTTGTAGAACCAATTGTAGTTTATTTCAGTGATTCCCTTGGTCATATTAACCCTCTTTTCGAAAGTTTGAATAACATGCAAAACACAACACTTGACCCTTTCTCTTCTTCATAAGTTCAAGGGACCACACCAATGCAACCTCAAAATGGTTGCAGGAGGCAGTAAGGCTTCCAATTTGACCTCAACAACAATCCCAACAGTTAACATAAATGTAATCAGTACGAGTTCAACTAGTGGTATAGTTTCGGGTTCTAATCTAGGAAGTACATACACTTCATCTCAAAGGATCCCTACTAGTGGGTGTGCCTTACCAAACATGGGTTTTCAATATGGTTTGGCTAATCAAGTTAAAAACACACAAGGAGTAAACCAAAATCCTCTTGGTATACCGAATACTTGCCCGGGCTCTACTTCAGGGGGAAACCCTTTACAATGGTAAGTTAATATTCCTGGAAGAAATAATGCAGATTGGAACATGAATTCCAATTGGATTTATCCTCCATAGATTATTGTAAATTCCAGGGGGGTTATCCTCTGAATTATCCTAGCACAATTCCTAGGGGAAATCCACCTATCAACCACATTTCACAATGGATTGGGCAGACTTCAGGAAGTAACCAATCTTCTTGGGGCCCACCTCCGCAAGGAGGAAATCAACCTTGGAATGCTAATAAAAACTATGGAAACAATCAATGGAATGGTCAGGTTCCAACAAGTAACCAAACTTATTGGGTCCTACCTCTGCAAGAGGGGGAAATCCATCCATTCATCCTGTTCCACAATGGAATGGACAATTTTCAGAAAGTAACCAATATTTCTAGATGAAACCTTTGCAAGGATACAATCTGCCTTAGAATTATTTTGAAGCCCAAGGAAAACTTCCATGGTGTGGTCAGGATCCAAGAAGTAACCAATCTTCTTGGGGCCCACCTCCACAAGGAGGAAATCCACCCATTGGTCATGTTCTAGGAAGTACCCAATCTTCTTAGGGTTAGTCTTCACAAGGGGGAAACCCACATTAAAATGCCTATCACTACCAAGGACCACATCAATGGAGTCATCAGGTTCCAAAAAGTAACCAATATTTTTCAGGCCTACCCCCATAAGGTGGCAATCCACCCATTAACCCCATTCCGCAATGGAGTGGTCAGGTTCCAGAAAGTAACCAATGTTTTGGGGGCCTACCCCAGAAGGGGGGAATCCACTCATTAAATCCATTCCACAATGGATTTGTCAGGTTCCATGAAGTAACCAATATTTTTGGATCCAACCTGCAAGACCTATGTCCGATCCAGCTAGACCACCACAAGGGCCTCATGCCGATGATGTGATAGGTTTTGTCAACCAATTTGTTTAGATTACCCTTTTTAATATTACCCAACAAATGTGACAAGTATATGTTTAGAATTCATAACCTACAATTGTCCAGGTAATGCAGCAACTTGCTAATCCTTCCAAGACTTCTAGCATCCTCACAGTCCAATCCATAGACCTTGGAGTAAATAAGAATAAATATAAGGGTAAGAAAATTGCTAGTCCTTCCCAAACTTTTGAACTCCTTACAATCCAATCCATGGACCCTAGATGAAAGAAGAATAAATATAAGAGTAAGCAAAATGCTAATTCTGGGACAAGACATGCACCAATATCTATCACACAAACTACTTCAGTTTTCACTATAACATTAGACGTTTAATTTCCATTGAAATTTTTCTCTAATCCCACCACAACAAAAGGTTTCACTTCATTAGAAGGATTCTTGAAGGAGGACACCTTAGTCCAAAATAGTGATGGAAAGTTACCCAAGTCTATGGAACATGATGAATCTAAGAATACTACACCCCTATCTGTTGTAGAAGTTTCATACGAAGCTATTCAAATGGCTTCGATAGAGTCAGATCAAAATATTCCCTTGATGGAGGAATATGATCCAGTTACTTCACCCATTGGGGTTATGAGCTCTCCCAGCTCACATGACTTCTTGGACAACATTTTATCATCAGATGAAGTGTAACAACCCCAAATTTTTTAAAAACAAAAAATTTAAAAAAATTCATCATACATTAAGATGAGAACTAACAATTTATATAAATTCCTTGATAATAATCTATGATGTATATACCTCTATCTATTTATCAAAATCACTTTCGATTTCCCATAAAAAAAACAATACATGTGTTATATAACTCTGTAAATTTTACTTTAAAATTTCAATCTCTTTAAAATACATCAAGATATTAGTACTAATCCATACCCCTTGTGTAACCATGTTACACTTCTTTCCATTATATTCCTATTTCTTGACTCCTTCCAAGATTAGATATTCTAACCTTATATTATTTTCATTGGACATAACAAAATTTATAATCAAACTTTGAACGAATAGTTGTTGCATATTTCTCTTTTATATTCTATGATGATTTAACACATAACCACAATATATGTGTGCATATAGGATGCTCCTGACGCAAGGAAACTTATACGCTAAGGTTCTTGCTTAACAGTACACACCACACACATGTTCACATAGACAAGAGGCAAACAACATGCCAGAAGTTGGATTATATTACTTCTCCGAGTCGGTTACAATGCAAACTGCATGGAAATAACTAACTATTGTTGGCTGTAGCCAAATACAATACAGAAGTAACTGTGTGCTCTCTCAGTGTGTCGACCTCACCCTATCCTGGTTCATTGCATAAATCTGAGCTATGGCTCGATCTTCTCTGCATTCGGAAGCTGTGTGACTATTCTCTCCAATCTACAGAACTTCTCCCTGAACTCTGCTCTGCAACTCCGACACAATGGAATCGTAAACTATGTTCCTACGCACCAATCTTCTACTCTACTACTGGTGTTGTTCCCGATGTCCAATCCAACACCCTAGAAATGCATCCTCTTGTCCATCGATCTTCCTGATTCTGCAGACCTGCAACTGTTAGCTTCTCTGCCATGTTGCACAGCCTCATCTACCCGCAATAACTGTCATTAACTTCCTTAACAAGCCCACACGGCTACCAAGTACGGTTTCCTTGACTTTCTTCTCTTCTAACCCTGCCACACTAGTCGGTCAAATCCCCTAGAGCACTATGTCAGCTTCCTTCACAACCCAAGGCTTCGCCAGTCCACCCCTTGCTCCTCGCTTGGCTTATGCCCAAATCTATCGGAGTCGTAGTTCGTCGCATGTCCACCTATCGACACCTTTTTCCTTCCTGTTGTTTTGTCGGGCATTGACATGTCACAAATATCGACTTTTGTACTCTTGTTGACTTATTCGACAGTTCCCTGCTTGACTTATTGACATCGACAAGTAAATTTTCTTCATGCACCAGCGGTTGACAACACTCCCTCTGGTCGGCTCCCTTATGTCGACTAGCTTCGATTGATCTACCTAGTCCCCGATGCTCCTGCATCAGTGATCCGTGTCGAGTCCAGGAAGCACGAGGGGGACAACCATTTGAATGAATGAGTGAGCTTTGTTATGACGGAAGATTAATAAATAGAATGAGCAAAAGCAGGAAAACGCAATACAAATAAACAGAGATACACACAGACAATATGCAGGAATGCGAACTGTTCTTCTATTACTTGCAAATAGATCAAAAACTGATTCTGATTGATGTATGTTACATTATTATACATGCTTATATATAAGTCTGAGACACTTGGGTGCCTTCCCGTTACGTTCAGTCACAAAGAAGAAGTTAGAGCGGTTCAACTGTTCAATCGTTACAGTCAACTGGAAGACAGAGAGACAGTCTGTCGAAGTTCGACAGTCGTTGGTCGCATGTTGACGTTGCATGTCGATGTCGCGAACTGTGAAGTTCCTAAACATGTTGAAGGTGTGGAACATGTCACAGCATGTCGAAGTCTTGTCGCGTCGAAACCTGTCAAAGTTGTATCAACCGTGAAGACTAGTCGAGAATGTGTCCAAGTTAGCATCCGACAACAAATGCCAACTGTGATGTGGATTAGACCTCCTTCCTTAAGAAACAATGGACCCCATTGTTTGCTCGCGAAGGTGAGGAAAATTTTCAGTCACTTCGGTAACAGAGTACCACTTTCCTTGAGATGGGATCTGGCCAGCTTTGGCAACCTGAAACAAGGGAATTATGATCGTCCTTGTAAGGTGTACCCGTCGTCCCACAATGGTGTCGCAAGGAAGAGGCTCATGAATATCTGGATTGATGTCCACAGGATCTGCTGTTGAGAAGTCATTATGTTCCAACAAGGGTGCATGGTATGGTCGAAGTAGATCCACATTGAAGACTAGATGCAGACCCAGGCAAGCAGGAATGTCGACCTGGAAAGCATTCTCACCAATCTGTCGAAGAATATTGTATGGACCATATCGCAAAGGTTTTAACTTCTTGAAAGGAACTGTGAAGTGCTCCTTCTTAAGATGTAGCCAAACCTTATCCCCAATGAGAATTGTATGAGGAATTCGGTGCTTGTTGTGTTGAGCCTTAGCTTTCTCATTTTCTCTATGCAACATATCCTCTGCTTGTCGCTGAATCTCGCAAATCTGTTCTCAAAACTTGACTACTTTATCAACTTCTCGCTGGCTGCAGTCTATGTCGGAGTTTAGTTGTGTCGAGAAGCTAATCAAGTCAATAGGAACTGAGGGTTGAAATTCATAATAGATCTCAAATGGACTCTTTCCTGTAGAGCTGTGCTGAGTACGATTGTAGTTGTGTTGTATGTATGGAAGAATATCATCCCATGTGTGTCGATGCTGGTGATTGTACATGCGAAGTAGTTGTACTACCAAGCGGTTCACAACTTCCGTCTGTATGTCGGTCTGAGGATGGAAAGATGTCGACAATGAGAGTCGTGTGTCTAGCTATTTCCAGAGGTTCTTCCAAAATATGCTGATGAATCTAGCATCTCAGTTAGAAATGATGGTGTTGGGTAAACCAAAGTGTTTCCAAACATGTGTAAAGATGAGCTGAGTAATCTACTGCGCTGTTGTGGTCTTCTTACATTGTATGAGAATGGCCATCTTGGAAAATTGGCCTACTACTACTAATATCACGTCATGCTGATGTTTGGTAGTAGGATAACCCATCAAGTAGTCCATAGAAATAGATTCCCATGGTCGACTAGGAACTGCCAGAGGTGTGTACAATCCTTGTCATTGATTAGGCGGCTTAGAAATGGCACAAACCATGCATGATTGAATGTACTTGTTGATGTCGGATTTAAGTGTAGGCTAGAAGAAATACTTCTACAGAATAGCAAGTGTCTTTGCTACTCCAAAGTGTCCTGCGGTCTTGCTGTAGTGTGCGTCCCAAATAAGCTGCTATTGTTTCTCACCGGTCGATACACAAAGTTGTCCAAGCTTGTATAGCAAGGTGTTTTTCAAGTAGTATTCGGAGTCTGAGGTCGACGACTTGTTAGTCTTTAACTGTCGATAGACTACTGAGAATTCGTTGTCATCCTCATACAACTATTTCCAAGTGGTCGTGTTGTAACCCTTCATACTCATCACTGTCAAAAGGAGAGTAATGTGCAGTCGACTAAGGCAATATGCAGTGGCATTAGCCTTGCCTTTCCGATACTTAATCACCAAATGGAATTGTTGTAGGTAATTAATCCACTTGAGTTGTCGGTTTGTCTGCAACTTTGATTATGTCGGAGCGAACTGTAGAGGCTTGTGATCAGTAAGAATGACCGTTTCCTTACCTAGGATGTAATGCCTCCATTGCTTGAGAGCTTGCACAATGGAATATAGTTCTTTTTCATACATCGAGTATCTTCTAACTGTGTCATTAAAAGTCTCGGAATGAAAAGCGATTGGGTGACCAAACTGAGTGATCACTGCACCCAAGGCATAGTCTGATGTGTTTGTGTCAATAACAAAGGGCTGATGCAAATCAAGTAACACAAGTACTAGTGTAGTGTAGAGCCTGTGTTTTAGTTGTTCAAAAGTTGCTTGATGTGTTTCTATCCATTGGAAGACAGTTTTCCCATTTCCCTTCATCGACTGATTCAAGGGCCAGGCTATGTGACTAAAGCTGACTATGAACCGTCGGTAGAAATTCTCCAAACCAAGAAAACTTCTTAGTTCTTGAATGCTTCTAGGAATGGGCCAATATTTGAGGATCGACATGAATGTCTGCAGAGTCAATTACATACCCCAAATATTTGATGCTGGTCATCGCAAAAGAGCACTTGTCCATGTTCAAGTAGAGCCGATGTTGCTGGAGAGTGTCAACGGCTTGTCGAAGATGTCCAACATGTTCTTCCCATGATCGACTAAAAATCAATATGTCATCAAGATAGACAATAACGCATTTGCCAATGAAAGGTCAGTGAAGGTTGTCCATATGTCGCATTAAGGTCACAGGTGCGTTGGTTAAGCTGAAAGGCATGACTAACCATTCGAAGAATCCATCATTGGTCTTGAAAGCAGTTTTCCACACATCTGAGGGCTCGATTGGAATCTGATGGTATCTCGACTTGAGGTCGAGCTTAGTAAAGAATTTAGAACCTTTCAGATAGTCGATAAGCTCGGTTATCCATGACAGAGGGTACTGACTCTTCACCGATATTTTGTTGAGAGCTCTGTAGTCGATGCACATGAGCCAAGTCCCGTCTTTCTTTGGAACTAGGATGACTGGACTTCCACAAGGAGAGGAGCTGGGTTGGATATGACCTTTGTCTATTAATTCTTGGATTTGTCTGCGAATCTCTTCATTTTCGAGAATGGATCTTCTGTAAACATATGCGATAGGCAAAGAAGAACCAAGAAAAATTTCAATGTAGTGTTTTACCTAGCAATGCTGAAGTACTCCGTCTGGAGCTTGAAAGAGGTTCTGGTACTCATCAAGAATATGATCGACTTGCTGCTTCTGTCAGGAGCTGCATTGGTTGGTGACTCAACTCGTTGCTGTAATCTTCTTAGAATGTTGCATCTTGATCATGCTTAGTGCAAATTTCTTAGTATGATTGATGAGCTTCTTTCTCTGTTTGGCAGATATCAGTGCAACCGTTGGTGTAGGTTGACGCTCTGGTATGCTGAACCATCGATTTTGGATTCTGACAATCACCTTCTGAGGCCGTGACTGATAACTTCCATGTCTATCCCAGAGGTAAGGTTTCGCAAATAGGGCGTCAGCTATGGAGAGTGGTGCCATGTCATAGAGTACTTCATCTTCAAAAGGATTTATGAAGTAGGCTATTTTGCATTGTCGAGTGATCTATAATTATTTTCCATCCTTCATTTCACCGATGTTGTAAGGCTCAGGATGTGGAGTGGTAACAAGACCGAATTTCTTCACTAGTTCTTTAGAACCGAAGTTCTTTTGGCTCCCGTTGTCCATGATCAGATGCAATGGGTTGTTCTGGACCCATATCCATGTATGGAACAGGCGCTCTCATTCCTCCTCATCAACAATAGTTGAGGCTGCTTGAGTTGTCGAGGTCAAAAGGGTCATCGCATCTGGATTAGATTCTTCCATTGTCTTGTCAAATGCGTCGGAGGTTGACACTTTTTCCAAGAATGTATTCTGAGCTTTGCATTCAGACGTATCATGCCAAGATGAGTGGTGGTAATCGCACCATCTTCCAGTTAGAAGTTGTTTGTTACGTTCCCTCTTGTGAAAAGGATTCTTACCGTTGTCAGGCTTTGGCGGTGTCGACTGAGAATATTTTGACTTGTTGAAGTCAGTTGGTGCCTTCTTGTCAGGTGGTCTTCCTGATGTTGGCTTTGTCACGAAACATGCTTTTCCTTTCTTCTTGGTTTTCAGTTTGCTGGCATAGTCAAAAGCATCCACAAGCGTATTGATAGTAAAAAATTCCATCTCCTGCTGGATGTATTGGGACAATCCGCTGGTGTATTTTAGGACAAGCAATTTTTCTTCTTCTTGGACGCCAAGTCTTGCCATGAGTCGGTAGAACTCATCGATGTAACTTTGTACTGATAGGTCTTTCCATTTCCTTAGCTGCTACCACTTCTTATACTACTGCTCGAGGTATTTTGGCGGGTAAAATTCCTTCCAGATGTGTTCGAAGAACTTATCCCATGTGTCGATAGGGTCTCCTCTTTTCTCCATCTTTGTCGAGAGGTTCTCTCACCAACAGTGCACGGAGGTTGACATCTTTAAGGATGCAATGGTGACTTGTTCGGCTTCGGAGAGTTGATTTACAGCGTAATAGGATTCCAATTGTTGCACCCAATTGTTGACAAGTTCGGCGTCAATCTTACCTTCAAGATTCGGTATGTCGAGATTCATTTGCACTTTGAAGGGGCTGATTTTGTCGGAGTGAGTTCTCGTCGAGGATCCTCCGGATGTCGAAGCGAATTGCAAGAGAATCTCATTGTAATGGGTGAACATTTCAGTTTGTTGTTGAGCCAAAGCTTGCTCAATAAGTTGTGCTGTCTCGCCAGCTACATGTCTATCATCTATTTCTTTTGTCATTTATGGAGATTGCATCTACTTGGATTGTTGATATTGCAAGCAAGTTTGAACCGGCATAAGTCAGGTAACTTTGAGATAAGTGTATATGTAGAACTTAAGTAAGAAAAACTAAGTAGGCTCTGATACCAATGATCCGTGTCGTGTCCAGGAAGCACGAGGGGGACAACAATTCGACTAAATGAGTCGGCTTTGTTATGACCGAAGCTTAATAAACAAAATGAGCAAAAGTAGGAATACGCAATACAAATAAACACAGATACGCACAGACTATATGCAGGAATGCGAAATGTTCTTCTATTACTTGCAAACGGATCAAAAACTGATTTTGATTGATGTATGTTACATTATTATACATGCTTATATAGAAGTCTAAGAAGCTTGGGTGCCTTCCCGTTACGTTCAGTTACAAAGAAGAAGTTAGAGCGGTTCAACTGTTCAACCCTTATAGTCGACTGGAAGACAGAGAGACATTCTGTCGAAGTTCGACAATCGCTGGTCATATGTTGATGTTGCATGTCAATGTCACGAACTATGAGGTCGCTAAACATGTCGAAGGTGTGGAACATGTCACAGGTGCGAAACATGTTGCAGCATGTCGAATTGTTGAAGTTGTCGAAGTCCCGTCGAGTTGAAACTTGTCGAAGTTGTATCAACCACGAAGACTAGTCAATAATTTGTTGAAGTTAGCATCCGACAACAAATTCCAACTGCGATGTGGATCAATCAGACTCCCCAGGTGAAAACAAACTTAACTACTCTGTCAATCTCCTGAACTCTTCTTTGAAAATCCATGTCGCCTCCTGCAACTCATCATATTTCCATCGTACCAAGTATTCCTTCTTTCGCGAACTGCACATATGCCTGGCTTTGCGTTCCTCTATTACTTTTACAATTTCTTCCTTCTATCGGTCTAGGATTTTCAATCTCCAATCCATCTTTGACACTTATGTACTTCCGCTGCTTGAACCTTCTTCGAACTTGTATAGATCGGCGACATTGAATGTTGGTAAAATGTTCAAGTCATTCGGAAACTCCAGCACATAAGCATTATCTGAAATCTTCTTCAGAATCTTACATGGTCCAATCTTCCTCAGCTTCAACTTGTTATATGTTCCTGTCATAAATATCTCCTCCGCAAATGTGCATAGACCAAATCTCCCTCGCTGAAGGACTCTAGTCTCTTCTTCATGTTGGCCCTCAACTTGTATGTCGTGTTACTCTTTTCTATGCGCTTTCGCACATCCTCATGCACTTCTTTCATATGCTCTGCGAATGATTCTCCATCCGCACTTTTCCTGATTTTTGTCGGCAACTCGACCAAATCCACCACTCCATGTGGGATTATTCCCTGAAAAATATGGAATGGGCTCAAACCTGTAGACCGATTCACAGAATTGTTGTATGCAAACTCTTCTTGCACCAACACATTTTCCCACTGCTTGGGTATGTCGGTCGTCAAACATCTCAGAAGGTTTCCCAAACTTCTGTTCACCACCTCGGTCTGTCCATCTATCTATGGATGATATGTCGAGCTAAAATGCAACGTCATGTCCAGTTTCTTCCATAGGGTTCTCCATAAATTCCCCATGAACTTGGTATCTCTGTCCAATGTGATACTCTTCAGAAACCCATGCAATCTGACTACTTCTTTGAAGAATAGTACAACAATGCTTGTGGCGTCACTTGTCTTCTGACACGGACTAAAGTGTGCCATTTTTGAAAATCTATCGACTACAACAAATATTGACTCATTCCCTTTCTACGTCTTCGGCAATCCTAGAAAAAAATCCCTCCTCATATGCTCCCATGGGGTATTCGGTACCGGTAACGGTGTATACAACTATAACATGCCCTTTTTGCTGAAGAACATTTTATGTTGGAAACATTATATTAACTTTTATTGTAAAGTTTTTATGTTGGACAAGTGGCCAAGGATGATTGTAATTTGCACAATATTTTATTATTTAATAAATAAAATAGGAGACAAACACCTAAGGGGACTGTTGAAAGAGTGGTTATTGACCCACTAGGTGGAATGGAATCTGGGGTAGAAGGAAATGGACAAGTGGCAGAATCATGATGCAATTAAATCGCTGTTGGTATGGGACAACTCCCTTGAAATGTGGTCATAGTGCCTTGGAAGGTGGGACTGGAGCTTGAGGCTCATTTATTCCAAACTGACCACTAACGACCTAGGAAATCTATATAAGAGCCATCAAATTATGAACTGAGGTTCATCACTTTTCCTGATGAGGAAATTTACCTTGGGGTTTTTCTATGCTTGCACCCAAGAGACTTGATGAGGGGATATGCTAAGTTTTTGATCATGTTGTGAGTCTGCGTATTACTGCTGAGTGCAGAAGGCATATTTTGAGTACAGAAGTTATACTACTGGGTGCAGAAGTTATATTACTTAGTGCCTTGCTTCTACATAGATTCCATCTACTTAGTGGTTCAGTAAGCAGGCTCGGGGGTCCACAGAAAGCTAGCAGTTTGGATGATTCTTCTGGAGAAGGTTGGGAGGAATAGGCCTCCTTGGGTGTTTGTCGGCCCTATCTTCATTTACAGGTTCTATTCAATTATCTGCAATTAAGTAGTTAAAATTGTTTATCTGCAATTACTAAATTTCTGTTACAGGATGTATTATTGTACAGATGCATCTATTTTAAGTTTCTGACCTAATTAGAATTTTTGTATAGCAATGATGAATTGAATAGAA
Organism: Larix kaempferi; assembly: GCA_027924585.1. Classification (NCBI taxonomy): domain Eukaryota; kingdom Viridiplantae; phylum Streptophyta; class Pinopsida; order Pinales; family Pinaceae; genus Larix; species Larix kaempferi. Next base: position 7,271,147 of record BSBM01000632.1, read on the forward strand.
TGTTCCTCTGAATTTTTCCCCAGGCAAATGGTTCTGCATCGTACTCTAGTACAGAGGAAGAGATTAAGGTAGATGATGAATGATGATCAATAAGCAGAATTACCATTTGAATGAATACATTAATGCTACTAGGGTTCATTTATATCTCTTATCAAATATTTTCCATATTACAAAATACATGTATGAATTCAGAAATCGAAAACAGTTCTCATATCCAAGTATTGAATTTATTTTCTGTCACTTAGTATCCAGGCTTTTATAACAGTTGCAAAATCAAATAGTATCAATAAGCTTCACATTTCATTTCTACTCTGACATAAATAGAATAATTTAAAGTCTATGTTGTTTTTTTTCATGTTATCATTTTAACTTTTGTACTAGTTTCTATTCGTTAAGTAGAATTACCATTTGAATGAATACATTAATGCTACTAGGGTTCATTTATATTTCTTATCAAATATTTTCCATATTACAAAATACATGTATGAATTCAGAAATCGAAAACAGTTCTCATATCCAAGTATTGAATTTATTTTCTGTCACTTAGTATCCAGGATTTTATAACAGTTGCAAAATCAAATAGTATCAATAAGCTTCACATTTCATTTCTACTCTCACAGAAATAGAATAATTTAAAGTCTATGTTGTTTTTTTTTCATGTTATCATTTTAACTTTTGTACTAGTTTCTATTCATTTCCTGTATAGTTATTTATACACTATATTTAACTTATATTTTTCTTTTGTATCTAATAACCCAAACGAAGAAAACAAGATTCAGTCAACTCGTATCATTATCAGAGTCTTATAAACTTAGATTATATCATTCTTTGTTAAAAGTTCTAAACCCTAGACATAAACCCAAAACCTTCAAACTTCATTTCACAAACTTTTGTTCTCATTACAGCTAGTAAACTTTTCTTAAAATGAAATCGTATCAATGAGTCAGATTTACATTTGTTTTATAATCATCTGACCAAGGGTTAATACCCTCTCAACGCAAATTCTGCGCGAGCATTAAAAAAAATAGATATAAATATTTCTTCCCTTCTGTAGGACTGGAATCAGTTATTTAAAAACAAAAATCATTTTATGCATGGTTGAAGAACCAAAAATAACCATCGTAAGCTTTCATTACTCGAAACAAACTACAAGTCTGAGAAGTTATCAGAACGATTGGTCAAATCACTTAGGTTATCTTTTAACCTTTTAAATCTTCAAACATAACAAGAAATAATGAAGAGATTACAATCACAGACTTAGCATTATTAAGTTTCCTTTATTTTATATATATATATATATATTCCAAAGACATGTTAGTCTAAGGTTCTCGGCTTTATCAAATGCCGTAGTCAAAATCAAATTACATTATCAATTTTAAACTCAAACTTACACCACTGTTGTTTCCAAAACCATAACACTGTATATTCATATATACATAAGAGGGTTTCATTCCCTAAGTTCGTTACATTTAATCAAAATGTCAAAACAACACTCGGTCAAGCCGGTTCTAAAAACGTGACGAGGTTTCACCCTCTGTCCATTAAAATATTACATTCAAGACATTAATTTTATTGCTAAAATGATGCTAGGATCTAGAAACAAGTAATGAATGAGCAGCATCATCAACAAGCTATGCTTGGAGAACCTACGAGGGGTTATGCCACCGAGGCTTACTTAGTCGAGCGAGCTATCAACTCCCATTGATCTTTTAGCACTATAACCTCAAAGACGATGTCATTACCTAACATAAAAACCATCACAAGGTTAAAATCCATTTTGAAAACCAAAAGTTGCACGAAGTCAAACCTTAAACATTGCAAACAATAACCATAAATTCAAAAACATTACCTTTATTTGCAGGAGCAAGAAGCTAGAATGCCGATAGCACCAAGATTCAAATCCATCTAACGGCCACAAGGAAAGTTTCAGACATTACGAATTTTTACCATCAAGCTCATTAAAAGACCACATGTTCTATTTTAAAAACCCTAAAACACAGCAGAAAACCTGGAGAACTCTCTATCAAAGTGCACAGTGAAAGCTACAGAGTAAGTAATGCTCGAACTCCATTATCAACCTGAACTATCAACCTTTTCACCAGAGATCCCACCATCGAAACTGAGCAAGAAATTTCACATGCAACCTGGTATCAAACCCTATTACTACGCAGCATGTTGGCCTCTCCCCAAGTCTAGCCTCTCCAAATGAATGCGAAGGAGTGATACCAAAGGAGAGATAGCACGAGTAGTTAGGTCAAAAACCCAAACCTGAGGACAGAACCAGATCAATGGAGCAGATCAATCCAGCGGGGGATCACGAAGCTGAAAACAACGGTACTTACAACGTTCATTTATAACTCGACCAACACTTAGTCCAGCATAGAGGAATGCCAACAAATTTCTATCTTACAGCTTGGAGCATCATCAACGTTTTGTACAAGAATTCACATGGGATGAGTCACCAGGATAGCCAATGAAGCATTCCACTGAAGGGATGGACGGGAGCATTAAAAGCTCAGCTCAGAGGCGTTAATATCAACCATCGAAGGACTGCAAAGTAATTAAGACCAGTCATTCACCATTTAACACTGCATTGGAGAAAGTATCATCGTAATTAATATCACATATTATCAATGTTCCCACATATATTATATCGTGTTGTAGCTAGGATATATTATGATCTCAACGTTTTAAAATAGATATACATCCATTGTAATGTTTGCAATCATATAGTTAATTCCTATATTGCATGAGTCGCATTTTACAGATAACCTATGAGGTTTACATGGTAAGTAATGTATGGTATTCATATTCTTCAAAAAATATATTGTTGCATATATATATATGGTAAGTGCATTAGAGATAGAACCCAATACATCGAGCATCGCATTATTTTTATAATTCTAAACCCGCACTATATCAAAATATTATTATAAAATGACATGTAGAGATATTAAATATAGAAACATATAATTCATAAATCCATGTCAATATATATAGTCAATATACATGTGATGCATATCATTCTATTGACAATAGGTCACAATTATATAGCATGAGTCTCGATACATGGGTTAAATATCAATACTTTTGTGCATAAGAAAATGTTATGTTATTACATTATTACCTTCTTACATTGTTACACGAAAACCATAAATGATATGAAGGTAAATCAAAGGATAAATTCTAGTTGCTATAATTTCCGCATTTGTAACTTCAGATTTCAATGGATACATCATGACGAACTCTGTTATGATAGTAGTAAAATCACCATATGCTTGTACCTTGGAATATAAAAATTATCTAACCCTTCCAGGTATCCGAATAGGAAGTAACCTATGTTTCTATGACGCAAATCAATATAGAAGTTGGAACACCATTTTTTTTTAACAGATAGTGATAACAGTGACTTCCGCAAAACTATATAACTAGCTACAATAACACTTGTTAAATTGAAAGAACAAACTGAAGATCCATACCATTAACATATTTGATGTACTAAAATACTTTCGCTATCTTATTACAATGACAGCTAGCTGAAACAAATATTAAATTACTTGAAGATCTTGAATTGATGTAATACCTTACCTGCAAATCTGCGAAAGAAACAGGTACAATGCTTTAGCCATCAAGCTAAGTAAACCTCAGGGCACCCCGTAGGAACCCCTTCATAAACATTCAAACATAGCTGTCAGTATTTATTGCAAGAAACTGTATCGCATGAGAAATTAAATACTGTTTATAGAATTACATTTTATTTCAAACAAACTGTTGTCTTATTATGTGTAAAAATTATGATTTGTCAATTGTGTTAAACTGCTTTTAATTAAGTGGTTAACAAACATTTTATATCCATAATTAGTATTCTTTGTAATTAATGCTACTATAGAAAAAAAATTATTTTAGTGAAATTTTCGGGATGTTACATGTGGTATCAGAGCGCGAGTTCAAACTCTAGGCCTAAATAGGCTCACGCGTGCAAAAAACCGAAAATGAAAATCAAAAAGTTTATGTTTTCTAACTTTTATATTGTATTATGTTTCTACACAAAACATATTTACCTTTAATTTGCAGGTATGGAAATACCGGAGGAATCAGCAGAGGACAAATCTCCTCGTAATGAACATATTAATAATAATAATCATGAAGGAATATATGTCGAATTAAATAATCAGTCTTCCGAACTTTTACGTACTGTACAAGATTTAAAATTTGAGTTGAGAACTGTTAAAGAAGAGAATGAATGAGGGTACAAGATGAGTTAAGACAGAATCTGGGGGAGAACTGTCAAACTGATGAAAGAGGCAGAAAGTCAGAAATGAAGTCCAATTCGGAAACAATGTCCCACAAACATAAATATAAGGAAGCAAGAAAAGGTAGAAGTAATTGTTACTCTTCATTTGAATCTGATCAAAGTAGTCATAACTCTGATCATGACAGTAGTGATAGTGATTGTTGTTCTAAAAAGAGAAAACATAAGCATCATGAATAGATTACAGGAGAGTTCAAAAAGATTAAGCCACCAACCTTTAATAGCGAAAGTGAGAATGGTGAGACAACTGAAGCATGGTTGTCTAGAATGAAAAGTACTTTAATATTTACGACTACTCTTCTCGATTAAAAGCCAAGATGGCTATTTACAATCTGACCGGGAAGGCAGATTTTTGGGGGCAGGATCTTAAAAGAATTAAGAGTATAAAAGAAAGAGAAGTAACCTGGAATATGTTTAAAAAGTTGTTTAAGAAAAAGTTTTTGTCAGAATAGTACTTTGAAGATAAGTCAAAAGAATTTTATGATTTGAAGCGGGGTACAATGAACATGAAGGAGTTGTGCAACAAGTTCCTTTGCTTGCTGAGGTATGTACCCTATATGGTCGAAGAGAAGCCTAAGGTACAAAGGTTTCTAAGTTGTCTACCTTTCAACATAAAAGACAGGATCGAGTACGATAACCCTTCCACCTTGGAAGAGGCTATGAGGAAGGCTAATTTATGTTTTGATCAAAATAGGAAAAGAGAAGGAACAACTGGCTAGAAGAGTAATAAGTCTAATCATTTTGATCATAAAAAGAAGAGTTTTAATCAAAATTATGGAAGTTTTAAGAAAAATTTTAATAACATAAATTTTTCAAGTAATAATAATTACAGGGGTAATGCACCACATAATTTTAATGCTGCAAGAAATGTACCTAATAATAATAACAACAACAGGTATGCTGAATAGAAATGAACTTTGAAGTGTTTCGACTGCGGTGGACCACATAAGAAGGTTGATTGCCCACGCAACAAAAGGACAGTCAACAATATTTACACTGTGCAAGCAAAACCCACGGTTGGAGATATCGCAAGAGAAATGCCTAGAATAAATGCAGCGTTGGAAAATCGTCAAGCTGACCATCAAACATCAATGGTCGAAATTGAAGGTATGATACAAAACAAATCTATTTCCATTCTGATATATATAGGTGCAAATCTAAGTTATATTTCACCTACTTTAGTGAACAGTTGCAAATTAAAAGTAGAGAAATTTGATAATGCATGGTTAGTTCAGCTTGCAATTGGCACTAAAAGAAAGGTTACAGATTTTGTCAAAGATTGTGAAGTGTTTATAAGTCAACTGAAAATGCAAGTTAATCTGAATGTTTTACCATTGGGTTCATATCACTTGTTGATTGGCATGGACTGGATTGAACAACATAGAGTAATACTTAATTGTTATGAGAAATATTTTTCCTGCTTGAATAATGAAGGTAATATTGAAACAGTAAAAGGAATTCATAGGAAGATTTCAGTAAGACAGATTTTTTCTTTACAAGTAAAAAGAGATGCCAGAAAGGGCTATAAAACGTTTGTTGTTAATTTTATTAATGGCAAGTGTTCATCTAAAGAAGACAAGTTAAAATTGGAGGATATTCCCATCCTTAGCCCAAATTTTCTGATGTATTCCTGGCAGAAATTCCAGGATTACCTCCAAAAAGGGAACTTGATTTCACCATTGAGTTAGTACCAGGTGCGGTACCAAACTCAAAGGCTTCCTACATGATGAATATTATGGAGTTAAATGAGTTAAAATCTCAGCTGAAAGAATTAATAGATAAAAACTACATAAGGCCAAGTGTGTCTCCTTGGGGAGCATCAGTTATCTTTGTTAAAAAGAAGGACAGTACCATGCGATTGTGCATAGACTACCATCAACTTAATAAAATGGCAATTAAGAACCGATATCCCTTACCCCGCATAGATGATCTATTTGATCAAGTACACGGAGAAGAGATATTCACTAAAATTGATTTAAGGTCTGGGTATCATCAGGTTAGAAGAAAAGACGAAGACATATTCAAAACTACATTCAGAACGCGATATGGACACTACGAGTTCGTAGTTATGCCTTTTGGGCTAACCAACGCACCGGCAGTGTTCATGTGTTTAATGAACAATGTTTTGCATAAATATTTGGATAAGTTTGTAGTTGTTTTCATTCATGATATTTTGATTTACTCAAAAACTAAAGAAGAGCATGATGAACATTTAAGGATAATTTTGCAAGTATTAAGAGAACATCAGCTTTATGCTAAGTTCAGTAAATGTGACTTTTATAAAGATAAAATACAATATTTAGGTCACATAATTTTTAAAGACAGAATTTTTGTCGACCCTGATAAGATAAAAGAAATTAATGAAAGACCTGTCCCTAAAGGCGTAACTGATGTACGGTCATTCATGGGGATAACAGGTTATTAAAAAAAGTTTATTGAAGGGTTCTCTAGAATTGTTAAACCCATCACTTCTTTGCAGAAGAAAGGGAAGAAATTCGTATGGGATCAAAGGTGTCAAGAAAGCTTTAATAAGTTAAAAGAATTATTAACTACGGCACCAATCTTAAAAATTGTTGATCCCAATAAGGATTTCGTCGTATGCACTGATGCATGCAACGATGGACTTGGAGGGGTCTTAAGTCAATAAGGTCATGCCATTGCTTTTGAGTCAAGGAAGTTAAAAATTCATGAAAAGAATTATACAACTTTTGATCTTGAGTTGGCAGTCATTATACATGCACTGAAAATGTGGTGCCATCACTTGATTGGAAGAAAATTTATACTAATGATAGATAATAAAGTCCTAAAGTACTTGTTGGATCAAACAAATCTTAACGCGAGGCAAGCTAGATGGCTAGCTTTCCTTAGCGAGTATGATTTCGAGATTCAACACATTAAGGGGAAAGAAAACAAAGTTGTTGATGCCTTGAGCATAAATGCCAAATTAAAATTTGTGGCAGCAATCAGCATGTTTAAGACAGATCTAGAAAATCAAATCGAAGAAGGAATTAAGTAAGATGAAAATTACCGAAAGTTACATGAAAATTTATCTGAAAATTTAATAACAGATTACAACATTAATGAAAAAGGCTTCTTGATTTTTAAAAATAGAATTTATGTGCCTCATATGTCGAAAGTTAAGGTGCTGATTTTGGATGAAGTTCATAAGAGTCTTTATTTGGGACATCCTGGTTATCAGAAAATGATAACTATGTTAAGAAAAGATTATTTTTGGCCCAACATGAAGAATGAAGTGGCTAAATATATAGCTAGATGTTTTGAATGTCAGACCATTAAGGTTGAACATCAACATCCAGCTAGACTATTGCAGCCCTTGCCAATTCCAAAATGGAAATGGGAGATTATAAGTATTGATTTTATTATAGGTTTGCCTAAAAACCAGAAACAGAATAACTTCATAATGGTGGTTGTGGACAAGTTAAGTAAGGCTTCTCATTTTATTCCTGTTAAAACCACTTTTAAAGCTTCTAACATTGCAGATGTATTCATGAAGAAAATCTTTCGCTTGCACGGAATTCCAAAGGTAATTATTTATGACCGGGACTCTAAGTTCACTGGAAATTTTTGGACATCATTGTTTAAAGGTTGAAATACTAAACTAAATTTCAGCACTTCTTTCCACCCACAAACTAATGGTCAAACAGAAAGGGTAAACCAGATTTTAGAAAACATGCTAAGAATGTATGTCAAAGATCAGCCATATAAGTGGGAAGATTACTTACATTTAGCAAAAATTTTCTACAATAATCATTATCAAGCATCGGCTAAGTTAAGTCCATTTGAGATTTTGTATGGAAGAAAATGGTGTACTCCTATTTCTTGGGATAACCCTGCAGATAGATTAATGCTAGGACGAGATTTATTGAAAGAAATGGAGCTAACCGTGAAACAAGTTCAAGGTAACTTAAAAGTTGCCCAAGATTGGGAGAAAAGTTATGCAAATTTGAAACGCACTGAAAGAGAATTTCAGGTGGGAGACCATGTTTTTATAAAGGTAAAACCCAAGAAAAGTTCTTTGAAGCTTGGGAGTTGTGCTAAACTAGCACCAAGGTATTGTGGACCATTCGAAATACTATCAAGGATTGGAGCTATTGCATATCAATTGGCATTGCCATATAATTTAAAAATCTCCAATGTTTTTCACATTTCTATTTTAAAGAAGTATGTGCAGGATGCTACTCATGTGCTGAATTGGAATGACATATAGGTGGAACCCGAAGGAGATTTTCAGATGGAACTGGACTGTATTCTCAACAAGAGGGAAATTATGCTTCGAAATCATAGCATAGGGTAGGTAAAGGTGCAATGGAAGAACCTTAGCCCTGATGAAGCTACTTGGGAACTGGAAAGTAATATGCGGGCAGCATATCCAGTTCTGTTCCATGAGGAATCTGATGAATAATAAGCAACATCGAGCACGATGTTGAGCTTAAGTGGGGGTGTTTGTAACATGCACTTTTTGCTGAAGAACATTTTATGTTGGAAACATTATGTTAACTTTTATTGTAAAGTTTTTATGTTGGACAAATGTCCAAGGATGACTGTAATTTGCAGAATATTTTATTATTTAATGAATAAAATAGGAGAAAAACACCTAAGGGAACTATTGAAAGAGTGGTTACTGACCCACTAGGTGGAATGGAATCTACAGTAGAAGGAAATGGAAAAGTGGCAGCATCATGATGCAACTAACTAGCTGTTGGTATGGGAAAACTCCCTTGAAATGTGGTCATAGTGCCCTGGAAGGTGAGACTGGTGCTTGAGGCTCATTTATTCCAAACTGACCACTAAAGACCTAGGCAATCTATATAAGAGCCATCAAATTATGAACTGAGGTTCATCACTTTTCCTAATGAGAAAATTTACCTTGGGGTTTTGCTGTGCTTGCACCCAAGAGATTTGATGAGGGGATATGCTACGTTTTTTATCATGTTGTGAGTCTGCCTATTACTAGTGAGTGCAGAAGTTACATTGTTGAGTGCATTAGGCATATTTTGAGTACAGAAGTTATACTACTAAGTGCAGAAGTTATACTACTGAGTGCAAAAGTTATATTACTGAGTCCCTTGCTTCTACACAGATTCCATCTACTTAGTGGTTCAGTAAGTAGGCTCGGGGGTCCATAGGAAGCTAGCAGTTTGGCTACTTCTTCTAGAGAAGGTTGGGAGGAGAAGGCCTCCTTGGGTGTTTGTTGGCCTTATCTTTATTTACAGGTTCTATTCAATTATCTGCAATTAAGTAGTTAAAATTGTTTATCTGCAATTACTAAATTTTTGTTACAGGATGTATTATTGTACATATGCATCTATTTTAAGTTTATGACCTAATTAGAATTTTTGTATAGCAATGATGAATTGAATAGAATGTTCCTCTGCATTTTTACCCATGCAAATGGTTATGCATCATACTCTAGTACATAGGAAGAGATTAAGGTACATAATGAATGATGATCGATAAGCAGAATAACCATGTGAATGAATACATTAATGCTACTAGGGTTCATTTATATTTCTTATCAAATATTTTCCATATTACAAAATACATGTATGAACTCAGAAATCGAAAACAGTTCTCATATCCAAGTATTGAATTTATTTTCTGTCACACAGTATTTAGGCTGTTATAACAGTTGCAAAATCAAATAGTATCAATAAGCTTCACATTTCATTTCTACTTTGACAAAAATAGAATAATTTAAAGTCTATGTTGTTTTTTTTTCATGTTATCATTTTAACTTTTGTACTAGTTACTATTCGTTTCATGTATAGTTATTTATACACTATATTTAACTTATATTTTTCTTTTGTATCTAATAACCCAAACGGAGAAAACAAGATTCAGTCAACTCGTATCATTATCATAGTCTTATAAACTTAGATTATATCTGTCTTTGTTAAAAGTTCTAAACCCTAGACAAAAACCCAAAACCTTCAAACTTCATTTCACAAACTTTTGTTCTAATCAGAGCTAGTAAAATTTTCTTAAAAAGAAATCGTATCAATGAGTCAGATTTACATTTGTTTTATAATCATCCGACCAAGGGTTAATACCCTCTCAGCTCAAATTCTGCGCGAGCATTAAAAAAAATAGATATAAATATTTCTTCCCTTCTGTAGGACTGGAATCAGTTATTTAAAAACAAAAATCATTTTATACATGGTTGAAGAACCAAAAATAACCATCGTAAGCTTTCATTACTCGAAAAAAACTACAAGTCTGAGTAGTTATCAGAATGATTGGTCAAATCACTTAGGTTATCTTTTTAACCTTTTAAATCTTCAAACATAACAAGAAATAACGAAGAGCTTAGAATCACAGAATTAGCATTATTAATTTTCCTTTATTATATATATATATATATATATATATATATATATATATATATATATATATATATATATATATATATTCTGAAGACATGTTAGTCTAAGGTTCTCGGCTTTATCAAATGTCATAGTCAAAATCAAATTACATTATCAATTTTAAGCTCAAACCTACACCAGTGTTGTTTCCAAAACCATAACACTGTATATTCATAAATACATAAGAGGGTTTCATTCCCTAAGTTCGTTACATTTAATCAAAATGTCAAAACAACACTCGGTCGGGCCGGTTCTAAAAACATGATGAGGGTTCACCCTTTGTCCATAAAATATTACATTCAAGACATTAAGTTTATTGCTAAAACGATGCCAGGATCTAGCAACAAGTAATGAACAAGCAACGTCATCAACAAGCTATGCCTAGAGAACCTACGAGGGGTTATGCCACTGAGGCTTACCAAGTGGAGCAAGCTATCAACTCCCATTGAGATTTTAGCACTATAACCTCCAAGACGATGTAATTACCTACCATAAAAACCATCACGAGATTAAAATCCATTTCGAAAACCAAAAGTTGCACGAAGTCAAACCTTAAACATTGCAAACAATAACCATAAAGTTGAAAACATTACCTCTATTTGCAGGAGCAAGAAGCTGGAATGTCGATAGCACCAATATTCAAATTCATCTAACAGTCACAAGGAAATTTTCAGATTTTACAAATTTTCACCATCAAGCTCATTAAAAGACCACAGGTTCTATCTTAAAAACCCTGAAACACAGCAAAAAACCTGGAGAACTCTCTATCAAAGTGCACAGTGAAAGCTACAGAGTAAGCAACGCTCGAAATCCATTATCAACTTGAACTATCAACCTTTTAACCAGAGATCCCACCGTCGAACCTGAGCAAGAAAGTTCACATGCAACCTGGTATCAAAACCTATTACTACACGGCCTATCGGCCTCTCCCCAAGTCTAACCTCTCCAAATGAATGCGAAGGAGTGATACCAAAGGAGAGATAGCACGAGTAGTTAGGTCAAAAACCCAAACCCGAGGACAGAACCAGATCAACAGAGCAGATCAATCCAATTGGAGATCACGAAGCTCAAAAGAAGGGTACTTACAACGTTGATTTATAACTCAATCAACACTTAGTCCAGCCCAGAGGAATGCCAACCAATTTCTATCTTACAGCTCGAAGCATCATCAACATTTTGTACAAGAATTCACGTGGGATCAGTCACCAGGATAGCCAATGAAGAATTCCAATGAAGGGATGGACGGGAGCTTTAAAAGCTCAGCTCAGAGGCGTTAATATCAACCATCAAAAGATTTCAAAGTAATTAAGACCAGTCATTCACCATTTAACACTGCATTGGAGTGAGTATCACCGTAATTAATATCACATATTATCAATGTTCCCACATATATTATATCGTGTTGTAGCTAGGATATAGTATGATCTCAATGTTTTAAAAGATATATACATCCATTGTAATGTTTGCAATCATATAGTTAATTCCTATATTGCATGAGTCGCATTCTGCATATAACATATGAGGTTTACATGGTAAGTAACGTATGGTATTCATATTATTCAAAAAATATATTGTTGCATATATATATATATGGTAAGTGCATTAGAGATATAACCCAATACATCGATATCAAAATATTATTATAAAATGACAAGTAGAGATATTAAATATAGAAACATATAATTCATAAATGCATGTCAATATATATAGTCAATATACATGTGATGCATATGATTCTATTGACAATAGGTCACAATTGTATAGCATGAGTCTCGATACATGGGTTGAAGATCAATACTTTTGCACATAAGAAAATGTTATTTTATTACATTATTACCTTATTACATTGTTACACGAAAACCATAAATGATATGAAGGTAAATCAAAGGATAAATTCTAGTTGCTATAATTTCCGCATTTGTAACTTCAGATTTCGATGGATACATCATGACAGACTCTGTTATGATAGTAGTAAAATCACCATATGCTTGTACCTTGGAATATAAAAATTATCTAACCCTTGCAGGTATCGGAATAGGAAGTAACCTATGTTTCTATGGCACAAATCAATATAGAAGTTGGAACACCATTTTTTTTTAACAGATAGTGATAACAGTGACCGCAAAACTGTATAACTAGCTACAATAACACTTGTTAAATTGAAAGAACAAACTGAAGATCCATACGATTAACATCTTCTATGTACTGAAATACTTTCGCTATCTTATTACAACGATGGCTAGCAGAAACAAATATTAAATTACTTGAAGATATTGAATTGACGTAATACCTTACCCGCGAATCTGCGAAACAAACAGGTACAATGCTTTAGCCATCAAGCTAAGTAAACCTCAGGGCACCCCGTAGGAGCTCCTTCATCAACATTCAAACATAGCTGTGAGTATTTATTGCAAGAAACTGTATTGCATCAGAAATTAAATACTGTTTATAGAATTACATTTTATTTAAAACAAATTGTTGTCTTATTATGTGTAAAAATTATGATTTGTCAATTGTGTTAAACTGCTTTTAATTAAGCAGTTAACAAACATTTTATATCTGCAATTAGTATTCTTAGTAATTAATGCTACTATAGAAAAAAATTATTTTAGTGAAATTTTCAGGATGTTACATGTGGTATCAGAGTGCGAGTTCAAACTCTAGGCCTAAATAGGCTCACGCGTGCAAAAAACCGAAAATGAAAATCAGAAATTTTATGTTACTAACTTTTATATTGTATTATGTTTCTGCACAAAACAGATTGACCTTTATTTTGCAGGTATGGAAATACCAGAGGAATTAGCAGAGGATAGATCTCCTTGTAATGAACATATTAATAATAATAATCATGAAGGAATATATGTTGAATTAAATAATCATTCTTCCAAACTTTTACGTACTGTACAAGATTTAAAATATGAGTTGAGAACTATTAAATAAGGGAATGAATGGATTCTGAGGGTATAGGAGGAGTTAAAACAGAATCTGTGGGAGAACTGTCAAACTGATGAAAGAGGCAGAAAGTCAGAAATGAAGTCTAATTCAGAAACAATGTCCCACAAACATAAACATAAGAAAGCAAGAAAAGGTAGAACTAATTGTTACTCTTCATCCAAATCTTATCAAAGTAGTCATAACTCTGATCATGACAGTAGTGATAGTAATTGATGTTCTAAAAAGAGAAAACATAAGCATCATGAATAGATTACAGGAAAGTTTAAAAAGATTAAGCCACCAACCTTTAATGGCGAAAGTGAGAATGGTGAGACAGCTGGCAAACTCTACAATGTCGAACCCACTTTCCGACATCTGTCATCATTCCTAGCCAATAATACTTTTCTTCGACCAATGCCTTGGTCTTGTCAATGCCAAAATGACCTGCTAATCCACCACTATGCAACTCTCGGATTAGGTTCTCTATAACCGATCCTCTGGGAATACACAATTGACTTCCCCTGAACAGATAGCCTTCTTGGAAAAAATAATCCAAGTATGGAGTTATGAGACACTCCATGGTTCACGACAAGCTTTCCATGCTTCCACAAAATCCCCGTCAGTCTCGTACTCCGTCTTCACCAAATCTATTCCTGTTTCCTGAACTGTCATCGTGTTCAACAATGCAACTCTTCGCCTCAGCGCATCGGAAAACTTATTTAACTTGCCCAACCTATGTCGCAAAATGAATATATATCCCTGAAGGAATTCGACCCATTTCATGTGTCGCTGATTTAACTTCGACTGAGTATTCAGATACCTCAGTGCTTGGTGATTTGTGTACGACACAAATTTATTTGGAAACAAGTAATGCCTCCACTTATTCAATGCTTGGACAATAGCATAGAATTCTTGGTCATGGACTGAATATTTCTGCTTCACGTCATCCAATTTTTCACTGAAGAATGCAATTGGTCAGCCCTCTAGGCTCAACACTGCTCCAATTGCTTTTCCACTCGTGTCGCAATTGACCTGGAAAAATTTGTCAAAATATGGGAGTGCCAACAATGGGATCTCAATTACCTTTTCCTTCAACTTGTCGAAAGCTTGTTGGACTACTTCCGTCCACTTGAACTCGCCCTTTCATGCACTCTATCAATGGTGCACAAATACAACCGAATCCCCGAATGAACTTATTTTAGAAACTGGCAAGTCCATGGAAACTCCTTACTCCAGTATTACTTGTCGGTTCAGGCCAATCCAATATCGCCTTCACCTTTTGTAGGTCCATCACTAACCCTTTACCCAAGATTATGAATCCCAAGTATACCAGTTCTTCCTTCATGAAGAAACACTTTTCCAGGTTTATCATCAGCTTCTCTTCCTGCAACTTATGTAATACCTGTCGAATGTGCTCCAAGCGTTCCGTCTTGGTTCGACTGAAAATCAGAATGTCGTCTAAGTAGACTACGACAAAATTTCCCGAGAATGGTTTCAGTACCTCATTCATCAGCCTCATGAATGTACTGGGTGCATTAGTCAATCCAAATGGCATGACTAACCACTCATACAGCCCTTCTTTCATCTTGAATGTTGTCTTCCATTCATCTCCTTCTTTTGCTTGAATCTGGTGATAACCACTTTTCAGGTCCATCTTTGTGAAGTACTTTGCTCCACTCAGGAAATCCATCAAGTCGTCCATTCTCGGCAATGGAAACCAATACTTGATCGTGATCCTATTGATGGTTTTGGAGTCTGTACACATCCTCCATTCTCCACCCTTCTTCGGTGCTAATACTGTTGGTACAACGCGTGGGCTCAGGCTCTCTCGGAATCGGTTACAATGCAAACTACAAGGAAATAACTAACTATTGTCCGTCGTAGCCAAATACAATATAGAAGTAATGTGTGCTCTCTCAGTGTGTTGACCTCACCCTCTCCTAGTTCATTATTGAACTTTGAGCTATGGCTCAATCTTCTCTACGTTTGGAAGCTGTGTGACTGTTCTCTCCAATTTACAAAACTTCTCCTCAAACTCTTCTCTCCAAATCTAACACAATGGAACTTTCAAATCTGTTCCTATGCACCAGTCTTCTACTTTGTTGCTATTGTTATTCCTGATTTCCACTCCAACACCCGAGACACGCATCCTCCTGTCCGCCGATCTTCCTGATTCTACAAACCTGCAACTGTCAGCTTCCTTGTTGTGTTGCACAGCCTCATCTACCTGCAATAACTGTCATTAACTTCCTTAGCAACATCGCACGCCTACCAAGTACAGTTTCCTTGACTTTCTGCTCTTCTGACCCTGCTATAGTAGTCAGTCACATCACCTTGACCACTCTGCCGGCTTCCTTCACAACCTAAGGCTTCTCCATTCTGCCCCTTCCTCCTTGCTTGGCTTATGCCCAAACTTGTCGGAGTCGTAGTTCGATGCATGTTGACCTATCGACGCCTTCTGCCTTTCTGTCTTTCTATTGGACATTGACATGTCGCAACTCTCAACCTTTGCACTCCTGTCGACTGCTTCGACAGTTCAAGTCGATCTGCTTCTCGAACCCGCGGTCGTCGGCACTCCCTCTGGTCAGCTCCCTTATGTCGACTAGCTTCAACTTATCTACCTAGGCCCCGATGTTCCTGCATCAATATATTAAATACTTGTCATACTTTCCAAATTTCCAATATATATATATATATATATATATATATATATATTAAATACCAAAGTGTATTTAAATAATAACTTCTTATATGAGGACTTTTTCTTAACCATTCCTTATCACATAGTTAATTATTTACAAAATTATCTATACATGCACTTTGTTTAGAAAAATTGATTCATCGAGTTAGGACAAGAACAAACTTGTGCGACCTTCCAATTTAACACCTATAACGAAGTAAACAGATATTTACTTAGGAAATTGGCATTAATTCCTATTTAGTAAATCAAGATATGGCAAGATCGGTAGGCCCGAGATAGTGGTCAACTAGGGTGTCAATCTATTAAGGCGTAATCAAAATTAAACACACGAGATGGAAGGACTAGTGGCTATGGTCGTTCAAAGAACTCAAAACTGATACAAGGATTTTGTTTTAAATAAAAAATATCAGAGTAAAGATTTGACAATAGAGCTGGAAAGTATGGAAACATTAGAAACTTATCGTGAATTCAGACTCAGCGTTTCCACCAAAGTGAGTAACATGTGAAGGTCGAAGCAACCGATTGTTAGTCAAAATAAAATCAATAAGTCTCGAACAATATGAACAACAGGGTTACAAGTCTATCAACACAGCAATCGATAAACAAAAAGAGACTCAAAAGGAGGTTCGTCAAGGCTCGATCAAGTGATCCATACAATGTAACTCAACAATATTTGACAAGTTCTTATTTCCCACCGATTGCACAGATAGTTTAAAAGTTATTAATCAGAAATTGGTTCACATTCGAACTAGAGTTTTGATGTAGTTACTATCAATAATGTAGACAGAGAAAAAAAAAGAATAGTTAAACCCGCTTCATCAAAATCCTATAGAACTCTCTAATCGATTTCAACCTGCTACGCTTGTTTTCTTTGCACGAATATATAAACAAGTATCTCTTCATTCTGCCTTGATATCATCCGAATCAAGAAGAGTGCAGAATATATGGATTACAAAGTTTCATACACAGAAAACCGACTACAACAAACTTCATATATAGAGGATTCAATACAAAATTGTTATAGGGTTTTCCATAAATTTATTTCACATGGAAACCAATAGGAATTTGTCCACACAAGAGGTCACACCTTCTATAGGCACGATTATCTCAAATCAACAATCCTTCAAAACAGTACAGACCAAATCCAATTAACCTGACTCCCTAATATTTTTAATTTTCTTTCCATCAATGGAGATCCCATCTCGGTGTTAACATTAATACAAAACTACTAAAAATAAATTTGTTTCGACATTTTCTATATAATTTGATTTTTCACAGATCTACTAGAACAAAATGTAGAACTTACTTTGCAGCATAATAATATTGTGCATTGATCCGAATGCAGTGTGTTTTACCACACAAAGTTTAATTAAATTCAATTACTCGGTAATTCGATCCAACTCGTATACACAGTGGTTGATCTAAACCAATTACACATTTCTTTCTTACATAGAGACGAGCTAAAACTTAATACAATGCTTCAATACACGGGGGTAAAGCTCAATCAAATACACAGTATTCGATCCAATACAAGAGTTTCACATTATATATACATATTTGAAACAACGATTGCATGCATAGGGTTTGAATCTATGAAGCACATTGTTTCATAAAATAAAATACATGGGATACATGCCCATCCAAAATATTAAAAAAAAAAAATTAAGATTTACACAAATTCTAAAAACCAAAATCAAAGCGAATATAAAGAATGCAGAGCTTTTAAACAAAAGGCTCTGACATTATTGAAACCATACATAAATCTAATTCAGGTTTACCCCAACCCATTGCAAACAAAATCAGAGCTACAAGCAACTTTAAACTGAGTAGATAAAATAAGCCAACACAATTCACCTTATTTTCATACTAGCGATATCTATATAGATAGATAGATAGATAGATAGATAGATAGATATAGATATATATAATACAAAGTTTACCAAATTCACTCCATATAAAAAAAATTAAAACAAGGTATGGATGTGAATAAAATATTCTTATTGCGATTCAAAGAACAAAGTTATGGGATCTGAGAAATGGCGAATCATGGCTTAAACATACATTGACAATTAAAATACAATCAAATATGCCAATATCAACTCGTTTGTTCATAGCATAAATTACACTTACTTGAACAACGCAAATAACAACTTGGATAATCAGTTCCTCCCAGCCATAGGAAAGAGCAGCACCACCACTAATTCGATTCCACCCCTGATATGGATCACAACCATGCACACTAGAACAACAAGCAACGCTTCCACACGACACTCTCTCTCAAAGTCCATAACAAGCTCAATGATGGACTTATGAAAGAGAGAAATACTCAACGCATGCATTCATAGCACAATTTCCCCATGCACAACACAACATCCTATGCCATCTCAGTGCACCAATATATAATTGTTTTCTATCCCAATCAAATCCTTCAATCCCTATGATTTAGTATCTTGTCTGTTAGTTGATCTTTTATATTGGATTTTATTGGTAAAATATCCCTTGCTTGCTTTACACATGTTTTGTGTCTCATGGTGGTGTCCCCTCATTTAACTGAATTATTAATATAAAATAATAATTTGTTGTGCAAAGTGTCACTCACACCTCTTGTGAGTATTTTTGAGTTTTTAAATAAGTTACTCTTACAAAAATAATTGTTTTTGAAATATTTTCACAAATATTAAATCAAAAATAAAATAATAATGTCTTGGGGGTATCACATTTATGCCCCCCTTATTCTTAACACCATCCTCGCTGTTCTTTTATTCCAATATTTGTTGCTCATTCTGGAACATGGAGGGATATGCTTCTCACATTTTATACTCAATTTTCCATGTTGCCTCTTCAGGGTTGAAGTGCTTCCATTGCACTTTTATTGAACAATGGCTCGATTTCGTAGCATGTGTTCCTTCCTGTCCAGGATATGTAAAGGTTTTGTATGGAATTCTCCCTCAGTCTCTACCTGAATCATATTCCAATCAATTACATGAGTAGCATCATGCACATATTTTTTTAACAAAAAGACATGAAATACATTGTGTACTCTTATAGTAGGGGGAAGTGCAAGATGATAGTATATTGACCCTATCTTAACTAACACTTCAAAAGGTCCACAGTACCTGGGTTTTAGCTTGGAACACCTTCCCAAGCTCAAGGTACTCTTCCTTGGTTTTACCTTTAGATACACATGATATTCAACATTGAACTCTCTTGGAGTTCTTTTTAAATCTGCATAACTCTTCTGCCAATCTTGGGAAACCTTTAATTTTTGTTGCACATTCTTCTGTTAGGATATTCCTATACTCCATCCTAGTCCCACCAGTATTTTGATCATTTACATTTTCATTCATGCATGCACCTTTAGGGTTTGCATGCATTCTAGGGTTTGCATGCATCCTAGTCATCAGTACAGCACCTAGCCCTCAGTTAGCCAGCCCCCAGGAGCTTCTCACTATTTAGTTTTAGCCCTTTAGTTGCTTAATTCACCCTTCTTCCTTGATTTTAGGGAGCAACTCGCCCTTCTTCACCTACCACTTAGTTGCACTCAGTTACAGTCAGTTACAGCCAATTACACTCAGTTACACCTACTAGAGTTAGTTTGACTGATGGTTGACAGTTACTTGAGCATTGATGACTCCACTAATGATGATGAAGACTTCCAGTTGTGCTCCGATGACACTCTATTGATCTTATGATCACTCTGAGAGGCTAATTCGAATTGCCACCTTGGGCATTCGAATCCTCTCTACCATTGTACTATTTATTTGTCCATATTGTGATTAATTAACTAGTGTGTGTGAAGTATTATTGCTTCTATCCAAGTTCTACTATACCATATTATTATGTTGCTCATTATACTATATTGTTCACTCTTCTTATATTTTCCTACTTAATCATAATTACTCTTGTGAGGTATACATCATCTCTTAGATCTGCTGTGAGGATTTTCACATGGTATCAGAGCATGTTGAGAGTATTGTTTATCTCCATTCTTGAGAGTTTTTTGCAGGTTATTACCAAGATTTCAAGTGCAGCAATTGCAGTTGCAGTTATTCTATATTGTTTTTGCAAGTCCTCTACAGCTTCTATGTATTCATCAGGAATTACTCCTCTTGATCCACTCAACTATGATGAATGGAAACCAAGAATGATAACAGACTTGAAGATCCATGATCTTTTTTATTGTTATTTTGAAAGAGAGTTCGAATCCCCTGAAGAGAAGATTGACTGGTTAAATAAAAGTGACATGCACTTTCAAGCAATAATGTTTTCTTTGTTTGCATGCCAGAGATTTCAATTCAAATACCATAATGGTGTTGAAACTCCAAAGGAGTTATGGACTCCAAAAGAGATATGGGCTCACCTGGATGAAAAATTTGGCAGAAAGAATGAAGGACTTGGTCCTAACCCATTCGAAAGCAAGCAAAGTGATGCATTCGCTCCTCTTGATGGTCTCTCAGATCATGAACCAGTGTCATCTCATATTGAAGTTGTTGACAAAGAACTTGCAGATTCTCCACTCATGCTCAAACTTTCTTCTCTTTCTGTGCCATCTCACACTCTAGATATTGCAGAAGGTCCTAAATCCTCTCTTGCACCAGAGTTTGCTGGTTTGCATCATGATCACATGATTATTTCAGAGGTCAAAACAACTACGGAAGGTAATTCATTCGCTCCTCTCCAGCTATCTCCTCTTTTATACTACTATATGATCATAAATTCATGCTTTCATAAGGTTATTGAAGATTATGGCCATTGCCATTCACTTGGGATAAATTCTCATGCAATTATTGGTTTTGATCTCACCTCTCATTGTTCAAAGGAGATCTCAAGAAACCATGATTCAAGTCTTGCATCTAATTTGGATTCTAAGCAATTACTACTTGGGATAATTTCTCGTGCATATGATAGTTTTGATCTCACCCCTGCTGGTTCAAAGGAGATCTCAAGAAACTGTTTTTTAAGTCTTAAATCTGATTTTGATTTCAAGCAAACATGTAATAGTTATTTTTGGCATAATCTCACCCATGGTGGTTTGAAGGAGAAGACAAAAGACTATATGCACTTTCACAGATTTGATTCTACCTCAGCTGATTCGAATCATAGGTTCAAGGATCATTCTCATACTGTTGGATTTTTTCTCATCACATTCGATCTGAAGAGCAAGTACAATCACATGCTTTTTGAGCATGATCCACTTCTTCACAAGAAGAAGATACCTCTAGACATATGACCAAGCATTACACATGCTTGAGTTTGGAGCATTTATTTTTATGTGTGCCTTACACATGCTTGAGTTTGGAGCATTTATTTTTGAGGAGGGGGGTATGTTTCCCATGAAATTTTCCCACTTCCTTGGTTTATTGATTGTTATTATTCATTGTATTGGGTGACCTTTGGTCTTAGTTACCAAGGCCCAGGATGGATTAAGGGGGGGTGTTAGGATATTCCTATACTCCATCCTAGTCCCACCAGTATTTTAATCATTTACATTTTCAGTCATGCATGCACCTTTAGGGTTTGCATGCATTCTAGGGTTTGCATGCATCCCAGTCATCAGTCCAACACCTATCCCTCAGTTAGCCAGCCCCCAAGAGCTTCTCACTATTCAGTTTTAGCCCTCTAGTTGCTTAATGCGCCCTTCTTCCTTGATTTTAGGGAGCAACTCGCCCTTCTTCACCTACCAGTCCAGTTGTCACTCAGTTACACTCAGTTACACTTAGTTACACTCAGTTACACTTAGTTACACTCAGTTACACCTACCAGAGTTAGTTTGACTGATGGTTGACAATTACTTGAGCATTTATGACTCCACTAATGATGATGAAGACTTCCAGTTGTGCTCCGATGATCATGAGGACACCTAGTTGTGCTCCGATGACACTCTATTGATCTGATTATCACTCTGAGACGCTAATTAGAATTGCCACCTTGGGCATTTGAATCCTCACTACCATTGTACTATTTATTTGTCCATATTGTGATTAATTAACTAGTGTGTGTGAAGTATTATTGCTTCTATCCGAGTTCTACTGTACCATATTATTCTGTTGCTCATTATACTGTATTGTTCACTCTTCTTATATTTTCCTGCTTAATCATAATTACTCTTGTGAGGTATACATCATCTCTTAGATCTGTTGTGAGGATTTTCACATCTTCACCATCTATTCCATCTCCTTTAACATGTCAAGTCCTAGAACAATCCTATCAACAAGGTTATCCTCAGACACAGAAGTGTTGCATTTTTTACCATACAGTAATTCAAATGGACTCATTTTAAAGGAAGATTGATATCCATTATTATAAGCCAATTCTACTAAATGTAAATAGTCCTCCCATTTACTTGGTTTATCCATTACATACATTCGCAACATATCTTCTAACACTTGGTTAGTTCTTTTAGTTTTCTCATCCATTTGAGAATCGTAAGCAGTACTGAACTTTAGCTGAGTATTTAGACCTTTAAACAAAGACTTCCAAAAATTACTTGTAAATTTTGCATCTCTATAAAAAATCACAACTTTCAGAATACCACGTAAACGAAAATTTTCTTTCATAAAAATATCATCTATGTTTATTGCTTTAAAGGTAGATTTCACAGGTATGAAGTGTACAACTTTACTTAATTTATCAACAACTACCATTATTGAGTCATGTTTCTTATTTGTTTTAGGTAATCCCATTATAAAGTCCATACTTATTATCTCCAATTTTCATTCTAGAATAGGCAAGGGTTGAAGTAATCTGACAGGATGTTGATGTTATGTTTTTACTTGTTGGCACTCAATACATTTAACTAGGTAATTTGGAGTATCATTCTTCATGTTAGGACAATAATAGTGTTTTCTCAACTTTGTTATCATCTTTTGATATCCCAGGTGTCTAGAATACGTTTTCTTATGTAACTCATTCGATATTAATTTCTTAACTTCTTCATAATTAGGTACATTCAATCGATTTTTATAGACTAACAAGTCTTCTGAGATTTTAGAAGATACTGCGGATTCATTTCCATTTACATCTTTTTCCAATTGTTCTTTAATTTTTAAGTATGAACCTCATCATTTTTAGCTGCATCTTTTATTAAATCTTCAAGATTTGTATTATAATTGCTAAAAGCAGGTGAACAATGTGGAATGACATTCCTTCTCAGGGTATCTGCCACTTTGTTCTCTTTTCCTTTAATGTGTTTAGTTTCAAAATCACACTCGCTCAAGAAGTATAACCACCTTTCTTGGAGAGCATTTAAACTTTGTTGATCAAACAAGTATTTTAAGCTTATGTTATCAGACATTAAAGTAAAATTTATTCCAATTAAGTAATGTATCCACATTCTTAAGGCATGTATTAGAGCAGCTATTTCCAACTCATGTTTTGCATAGTTACATTCATGTTCTTTAATTTTTCTTGACTCATAGCTTATTACATAATCCTCTTGTAGTAACACACCACCTAATCCTTGTTGGCTATAACTGACCCAGAGGTTTTCATATAAGACCTAGGTTCTTATCGGTTTCCCTTTGACCAACAAAACCCCTTCGTACCAGCCCTTTCGGCAACAACCTACGAGCAGGTTGAGGTCTCACCTGAGGTGTAACTATGGGGTACTGCGGAATCAGGTTTCCACAGTAAGTGATAAGTTGCTTGGATGGGCGTACTGCACAACACAACAGATGCTATGTACTGTGAGGTGAGAATGCGTACCGATGGGCAACACTATAGTCCGCACCACTATACTGTTCTACCGCGGGACTTCTACTGAAGCTGCGAACAATCCAACTTTATTCTATACTTGGATTATCTTGAAAATGCTTAAGGCACTGAAATGGATATCACTCATCCATTCATTCAGGTGTTTGACTGACTATCCTTCTAACATTCATTCATTAACTCAGGATGTCATGATTTCAACATAGACCACTGATCTAACCCACTATGTGCGTTCCTTTACTATGTGTAATAAAGTACTTAACTAAATGACTGAATTACTACCTTCATACATAAAAATAAAGGTTCACCATTCAACTATTCATACGGAACTTAACATATCATTTCCATACTTCTCTAATGGAAAATGCATATAAAATCTCTCTTCGTAACAGTGTGCAAGGAAACATCTAGACATTCATTGACAGAAAACATAAGTAAGCATTCATTTATAAGCACAATCACACAACACGAGAATTAACGTGGTTCACTCCCCCGGGTCGGAAGCTACGTCCACAAGAATGGTTGGTAATATATTTCTTTAAAAAGGGATTGGGACAACCATTCTTAGTCTGTGCACTCAGCTGCAGACTCTCCTTCCTCTCAGATAGGTCTCTGTACACACAACTGCAGAGCTTTTACAATCTTCTTAGCTTAGATAGATTTTACACTACAAAAAGTCATAACCCAACTCACTGTAACCCCATCCCGTACAAAATTGTCTTCTTAAATAGATCATGCCTCTAAGGTCATGTCTTTACAAAGTCGAAGACCTAAAGCCAAAAAACCTTAGGGTTTACAAAACCACGCCGGTTTCCCTAAACCGGCTTGCTGGCTCCTGGTAGTTCCTACTTCACCATGGCAGTTCTCCACATCTTCATTCAGTCGCTACCCGGCCTTCCTGTCACATGCATGCCAACAAGTCACTTTCTTTAAACCGTTCATCTCTAACGGTTTCTCCCACCAGGTGTACCAAGACGTCACTTTCCTCCACAAACTCGTGCATTGGCCGCCTGCCTGATTTGCTCGTGCCTGCCGCTCTTCACTCCTAGAACATCTTGAGCCCTGCATACATCATTTTAGGACCACTTCAGTCAGTTCCCTATTTTATAGGAACCTACTGAGTGTTCTAGTGCATTCCACCTGAGTTTTCTGACTCATGTGGGGGGTTAGAGCTCTGGATTCCACTGATTGTGGCCTCATGCACCATTTTCTGACTGGCATGCATGACAGACTGACTATTGTGCCCTTCTTAGTCAATTAACTAATTGTGACTTCACTTAGCTGAGTTTAGGTTCAGATCAGTTGACTTTGAGTCTTCTAGAGCACTCTAGTGGTGATAATCCCTATGCTAGACCAACTGAGTTTTGAATTCTCCTACATGATTTGAATTCTCTCCATTATAACATCATTGTTTATTATACTGATTATTGGACAGTGTGGCATTCTTCTGCTCCTATCTGAGTTCTGCTGCATTATTATTCTTTTGTTCTTTTTTACTGCAATTTTCACTCTTATTCAAATTTTCTGCTCATTCTTTCTTTGTGGGTATCCTCATCTCTCTAGATATGTCGTGACATAGAATTTCATATGGTATCAGATCCATTGAGAGAATAGGTTGAGCATCTTCTTTCGATATTGCACCAAAAGCCTATAGATTTCCACAGCAAATCCTGGTGCCATTGCATTGAATTCATTGGAGAAATCCAATGAGGTCTAGCCAGGTGTGAAGCATCTGAATAAAAGTTCCTATTGTCCTAAAGTATTGCTCAGTAGTAGTCTACCTCCATTATTGAGATTTTTTTGCAGTTTATTCAAGTTGTTTTAGTGCAACAACAATTGCAGCAATTACAACAGTTTCCTGCAGTTGCAGTAGTTTTCTACATTTTCAATAGTTTTTTCTGCAGTAGCAGCAGTTTCACTTTGTATTCGCTCCAGCACTTGTAATGGAAAATTAAAAATCTCCTCTCTCTCATAGGATACTGACACCATTAAATTATCTTGATTGGAGGGATGATATGCAGATGGTATTGCGCAACAAATCACTGTACATGGTGACAATGGGAAAGGATCCCGAACCACATTCAACTATGGAGAAAACAAAGTATTTGAATAGATTGGATGAAGCATTTAGTTTCATTTGTATTCATATTTCCAGAGATTTACTCTTCCACATCGAAGGATTGAAGAATCCAAGAGAGTTATGGTTGAATTTAGAGACCCTCTTCGCCAAACAAGATGAGCTAAGAGGCCATATTCTAGAAAATGAATTGATTTATCTACAACCGAGCAGTTTCGATACCATTCAGCAATTCTTTTCAAAATTCAAATGTCTGGTTATGCAATTCAAGCATTGTGGCACTGACAAGAAGGATGAGTAGCTGGTGCTATCCATTCTGAGCAAGCTAGGTCCTGATTTCTCCATCTTTGTCGCTACCTTCCATTCTCAGCGAGTGTCAGTCCCTGGTTCGAAGATTCCCTCCTTGTATTTTTTTCACTAAATCTCTCATCCAAGCATACTATAAGTTGATCTAGATGGGTGCCTTGAAGGCTTCCAAAGATCAAGCTCTTATGTATGGAGAAGAAAAAAGTGTGAATGGGAAAGGGAAGCACAAGGGAAAGGATAAGAGGCCATCTGAACCCAAGCTGAATGCCAAATCAAGTCCATCAGAAGGATCCTCCAGCTCTAAGAAGGACAAACAGAAGGGAATTGAGAAATCCAAGTGTTCCTATTGTAATAAAGGAAACCACCTAGAGAGATATTGCATGCAGAAGAAGATAGATCATTTGACCAAGCTTCTTGAACAACACAACATTTTCATCCCAAAAGGTGTAAGAGAGACTGATTCTAGAAGTGAGTCTGATGGTCATGAGATATTCCATGTACTGAAGGATGGACTTTCAAAATCACAAGCCCTCCTCATAGATTCAGGATCCCCCAACCACATGGTTGCCTCCAGAGAATCATTTTCTTCTTTAGATCTTAAATATGGTATGATTATTCACATGGGAGACAATTGTCATATCTCTACTGAAGGGAAGGGCACAGTACATATGGAGCATGGCAAGTTCAAGAATGTTCTATTTGTGCTTTCTTTGTTGGGATTTTTTTTGTTTGTATATCAAATGACTCACACAGGTTCACCGAGGAAAGTGGTCTTTGGTCTTGATAGAGTTGATATTGCAGAGATCTTCACTGGGAAGATTATAGTGAAAGGCTTTGCAAACCATGCCTCCAAGGAATATGGATTCTCACATTTTTTCCATACTCTCCGCCTACCCCATCGAAATATGATTAATATCAGAGTGATTCCGATTCTAATCAAGATCTTGATGTTGAGAATAAAGTTCAAGGAGATTCAGATTCTGATTCAGATTCTGATCCAAATCTAACACATGCTTCAAATACATGGCCAAGGCCAATATGGGATCACAAATTCCTTGTAGTTGTTGGGAACATAGTTGGGGATCCATCTGACCATAGAACCACCAGATCTCAGTATCATGCAAAACATGCACTATGTCATGCAGATCCACTTCTCTCGGAGAGGTGTTGCATGATGGTGGGGTTTGATCCACAATCTCTTGGAGAGACTTGCCATGGAGTATCTACAACCAGGAAACAATCTCGGTTGTCTGATAAAAGGTACTCAAAGGTTCATGATTTGGACCACAATGATCCATTTGCTCCAGTAGCAAGAAGGGTTCCTACAAGAATTGTTTTAGAAAATTCAACTTCTACACAATGGGAGGCACATCAGAGGAGCAGATCCATATCTAGCACTTGCATTGCTATCCTACAGAGGAGCAGCTTGCAAATATTTTTGCAAAGACTTTCACTGAGGAAAGTTTTTTCTTTCTCTGCTTAGCATGAAGGTTCTTTGAGATCCCTATTGTTGTTCTTTTTTAGGGAGGGTATTTTTACCATCAAGATTTTTCCCATTTCCTTGGTTCATGGACAATTATTTATCTTTTATCATCTATTTGATTGTATGGGTGAAATTTAGTCTTAGTAACCAGGGCTCAGGATTCAAAGTATGGATTAAGGGAGGGTGTTAGGATATTTCAATACTCCATCCTTGTCCTACCTAACATTATTTATTTTTCCTAGTTGTTGATGATGTCATTTTACTCCTAGTGGTGTGCAAATGTCATCTAGGATCCATCTACCACCTTCTGATCCCTGCATGCATCATTTTAGGACCACTTCATTCAACTCCCTATTTTATAGGAACCTATTGAGTGTTCCACCGTAGTCCACCTGAGTTATTTGAATCTTGTGGGGGGTTAGAGCTCAGGATGCCACTGTTGATGTATATGTAACTTCGGAATGTATTTCATCAGTATATTATATGTATATTTATTGTACCCTTATAAGAGATGTGTTATTCCTCTATAAGGAAGTGTCGTCATGTGGATTGACAAGTGTCGCAAGTGTGTGTACTTGCCGATGGGTTATTAGACCACCTTATGGGGTCGGCCCTAATTAATATATAATATAATGTGGATGTACTCAAGTAGACAAGTCGGCCCCAGTAGGTCACTGGGCAAAAAGGTGAGTATAAATAGAGATAGGAGATCTCTATTTTACTCACTCGGAAAAATATCTATCTCTCTCTCTGGAAAGTGGCGCACTAGTGAGGAGGAGGAGGATCATCTGCTAGGAGACTATCTCTGTATTATTTGGTTGTATTTTGGTTGAGCCATTGCTCTCTCTATCTCTGAGGAAGTTGTGGGGTTTTTCACCTTAGGGTTTTCCCCACGGAAACTCTGTGTCTCTTGTCTCTATGCTTTTGATTCTTATGATGCTTGTGATGCTTGTCATATTATGATTATCATGCATTGATATACTGTAGATGTTATTCTCTCAGCAAAGATCCTATAGTATTGTGATTTAATACTGAAAATTTAACATGGTATCAGAGCTTAACTGAGAAGAAGACATTTTGCAGTGACGGAAGCTTGTATTGCTTGTTTATTGGGTTTCTCTCCACAGATTTTTGAAATTCAGTATAGTAGATTGGATCTACTCATCAAGGTGCATCTTTCTGTCCAATCAGATTTCAGTTCCGAGCATTTTCAGTTTTGGCCCTAAAAATTAGGGTTTCCACAAAAATAGGAATTTCTGGAAACTGAAGGTACAGCTGGAAGCTCCTTGCAAAAATCGAAGGTTTGAGCTTTGGATCGAGATTTTTGGCTGGGTAGATCTCCGGGAAACTCAAACCCTAATTCAGGGCTCTCCCTAGTGAACCCGGGAGGACAAAAAAGGCAATTTTGAAGGACAAGACTTTGCTGATCTCAAATTCTAAATGTACTAGGCTGATCAGCTCTCCAAGGCGCATCTTTCTATCCTTTCGGAATTTTGAAATTCACATTTTGAATTTTTAGGGTTTCTTTGACAAACCCTAATCCGGGACCAGATCCAGTTTTCAACACTTCAAGTGGTAAGTTCTAAATCTTTTCTATTTCCATTTGAAGTACTCTTAAAGATGTCTCTTCACACCAAGCTTGAGGATAAGCTTGAAGGGGCTGATAACTTCCGAGCCTGGAAGTATAGGATTGGGCTAAGCCTGGAAGTATAGGATTGGGCTAATCCTGGAAGAGAATGAGTTGGACTCATATGTGAAAGAAGACATCCCTATCCCAGAGGATGAAGAGGCCAAGGTATTGCACAAGAAGAACTTGGTCAAGGAAAAGAGAATCATTGCTGATTCTATCAAAGACCATCTCATACCCCATGTGTCTTCTCTCAAGACACCCAAAGAGATGTTTGAATCTTTGACCAAGCTATTTGAAGGAAAGAACATAAATCGGAAGATGACCCTGCGGAACCAATTGAAAGCAGTAAAGTTTCAGAATGGGGAAACCATTCAATCCTACTTTTCAAGGGTCTCTCAGATCAAGGAACAATTAGAAGCAGTAGATGAAATGGTGGAGAATGGTGAAGTGGTGATGACAACTCTAAATGGTCTACCCAGGTCATGGGATTCCTTTATTCAAGGAATTTGTGCAAGGAAGAAGTTGATCTCCTTCAGTAGACTTCGGGAAGAATGTTCTCAAGAAGAAGCTAGACTTATAGCTCGTGAGGAAAAGATGGGAGGTGAAGATCAAGCTCTTGCAGCTCACACCAAAAGAAGCAAAACCAAGAAGGATCACCCTCACCCCAAAAGATTCCATCAAAAGAATAAGAAGGACCTAAGATGCTTCACATGCAATGAGAAGGGTCACTTTGCTTCAGATTGTCCCAAGAACAAAAGGGATAATAAGAACAACTCCAGTGAGAAAAAGAAGGGCAGCAAAAGAAGGTTTCATGCTCATGCTGCCGAAGATGATGAACCTCCAAAGAAGAAGGCTAGGGCAGAAAGTGATAGTGATGATGACTCATCAAGTGAAGAAGAGTATGTTCTGATCTCTGCTCTTACAGGTACCATCTCCCATGGATGTAATGATTGGTTAATTGATAGTGGGGCCTCCAAACACATGACTGGGTTCAAGGAATCTTTTGTGAATCTTTCTGAACATGAATCACCCCATAAAGTGAAACTTGGGGATGATTATCAATACCCAATCAAAGGAAGTGGTGAAGCCTCCTACAATCTAGATTCTGGAAAATCATTGAAGATGAAAGAAGTACTTTATGTACCTGGGCTCAAGAAGAACTTACTCTCCATTTCTGCATTAGATGCAAAAGGTATGAGGGTTGCATTTGTGGATGGCCAAGTCCTAATGTGGCCAAAGGGAAAGACCATAGATGATGCAGTAGTGATTGGAAAGCAAGAGGGAGGTTTGTACAATTTGAAGGGACAACCTGAACATGCCATGGTGACATAAATACAAAGATTCATCCATAGTCATGGATCACATAGAGGTATGTATAATTTGTTTTTGCAAAAGTTAACTAATGAGTTATGCAGGTCATTGAAGAGAACAAGAACACATTGCTAGACATAACTAGCAAATATGGTGACCAGGTATGTGTTTCTTATATCACAGGATCTATCATATAAGTATGCATGGCATGATTGATGATGATTGTTCATAAAGTCATAAGTTTGAATAATCATGGGCATATGCATATTATGTGTCTTACCTTAATTAATAATATGACTAACCAGAAGAGTCATAGGTTTGAGTAATTACAGGTTTATACATGTTATGTTTCTTATGATATGACTAACCATAAGAGTCCTATATAAACCTTGAATTCTAATGCTTATTATTTCTGTTTGAAATGATCATGACTATACATACTTGAGATTATTGTGTTTTAATGAATGTATGATTTTGTATGAGAGTACAAGGATAACACAATCATGATACTAATAAGCATGCATAGGGACCAAGGATGAATATGAGTTCAAGAACAGGTAATCCAGGAAGCAAATATCAAGAGGGAGCACACTCCAGTGGTTTCTGCAAGGGTGCAGATATTCAGAGGGAGTTGTCCATATCTCTACATTCCACAACAAGAAGGTTTAGAAGGACTCCAGCAGCTCCTGCAAGGAAGAAAAGACTCAGAGGGAGTCCACCCAACAAACAAACAAAGATAAGTATTTTAATTATCTTGTATATTTGTTTGCTTAAATAAAATTGTTCAATGATGTATATGCTCATGTTCCTAGACTTAGGATATGTATTGTGCATATTAGAATGATTGAATTAATGAACAGTATACTACTAATATGCATGTGTTGGGTAAGTGGCCTATGGCACTGTACAACATTCCATTGCTACTTATCTAGAATGAAACCTCTTTGCTGACATGTTGGGAGTTGTGCACACTCTTAACAATGTTCTGGTAGAGATTGGAAGGCATCTAGAAAGTTACGGGATATGGATAAATGTTGTATTGAAGCATTGGCTAAGATAATTGCATGACTGCATGACTGTATGACATATTTCTTCATGTGTAAGAATTTGTTCTGAAAATTATGAGATGTTTCTAATCATGCAATTTAATCTGTTTTGTAGGAAAGACCGTATATCTTCACCTACAAAAGGACTACAACATTTGTTCCAGCAACAAAGATATCTATTGAAGATATTGAAATTCCCAGGATCTGGGATGAAGACATGGAATGCCATGATCCGTCGATCATGAAGAATGATGTTTGGGATGCGATCCCAAGAGCTAAAGGGAAGTCTGTTGTGACTTCCGAATAGAACTTTCAGATCAAGCATGTTGCAGATGGCAGCATAGAGAAATATAAAAGTGATGAAATAGAAGATACACCAGATGGATTCAAGACAGCTTTCTTGAATGATGTAGTTGAAGAAGAAGCAGCCACTTCGTTCTGAGACACATGATAGGAAATCATATATGTGCAGAACTTGGTATGGTGAAGATAGATTGATTGCCGACACGCAGCGGAAGCTTACTACCGAGTTCGAGATGAAGAACTTGGGGATGATGCACTATTTGTTTTTGGCGTGGAGATGTGGCAGAATGCAGGTGGGATCTTCCTTGGTCAAGGGAAGTACACAGTAGATATCCTGAAGAGATTTGGGATGATGGATTGCAAGGCCATGGCCACACCTATGGCATCAAATCTGAAGCTTCTATGTGATGCTTCATCTGAGCCGGTTGATGTCTCTTTGTATCATCAGATGATTGGGTCCTTGATGTACCTGACGAACACGAGACTAGACATTTACTTTGATGTGAACACATTGAGCCAGTTCCTGACGGATCCGAGGAGTGTTCACCTGGTTGCTGTAAAGCATGTTCTGAGGTACCTGAAGGGTACAGTGTATTATGGGCTCAGGTATGAGGAGAATCAAAAGTTTAACCTACAGGGTTATGTTGATTCAGATTGGGCTGGCAGTGCTGCAGATAGGAAGAGCACATCTGGGTGTTGCTTCAGTATGGGATCAAGTGTGATCTCTTGGTTTAGCAGGAAGCAGTCCTGCGTAGCACTAAGTATAGCTGAGGCAGAGTATGTTGCAGCCTGTTCAGCTAGTTGTGAGGCAGTATGGCTACGGAAGCTACTGTCTGAGTTATTTGATCTCCCGTTGGAGGCTACTGGTATCTTCTGTGATAACCAGAGTTGTGTGAAGCTGTCTGAGAACCCAGTGTTTCATGACAGGTCGAAACACATAGATCAAATATCACTATATCAGGGATATGGTGCAGAGAGGAGCTGTGAAGCTCCTGTATGTTGCGACGGACGAGCAGATTGCAGATGTGCTGACGAAGCCACTAGCCAGGGTGAAGTTCGAGTACTTCAGAGAGAGGCTTGGCGTTATTCAGATCGAGGACACTTCGAGGAAGAAGTGATGGACACATTTGCTGAAGCCATTCCAAGCATGTTGGAAGGAGGATCCTTCACATGGCTGTGGATGTAAGCGCTGGATGATGAGCATCAGGATGATGTTCTAGTTTCTGCTTGATATGATCAGTTGGATCATTTTATGTATGTATGTACACATCATGTTGGATGCTGGATATGATCAGTTGGATCATTTTATGTATGTATGTACGCATCATGTTGGATGCTGGATATGATCAGTTGGATCATTTTATGTATCATGTTGGATGCAGGATATGATCAGTTGGATCATTTTTGTATGTACGCATCATGTTGGATGCAGGATATGATCAGTTGGATCATGTGTATGTATTGTTTATGCATCATGTTGGATGCTTGGACCATGTATCTGTATATGCATCAGGTAGATGCATTGATGATCAGGAGGATCATGTATGATGATATGTATCAGGTAGATACTTGGTATGCATCAGGTAGATGCATTAATGATCAGGAGGATCATGTATGATACTTGGTATGCATCAGGAAGATGCATTGATGATCAGGTAGATCATGCAGCAGGATGTTGCAGTGATGATCAGGATGATCATAGATGACGAGCTTCAGGATGTTGCTCCAGATGACATGCAACAGGATGTTGCAGTGATGATCAGGATGATCATAGATGACGAGCTTCAGGATGTTGCTCCAGATGACATGCAGCAGGATGTTGCAGTGATGATCAGGATGATCATAGATGACGAGCTTCAGGATGTTGCTCCAGATGACATGCAGCAGGATGTTGCAGTGATGATCAGGATGATCATAGATGACGAGCTTCAGGATGTTGCTCCAGATGACTTGCAGCAGGACGTTGCAGTGATTATGATCAGGACGATCATGAGTACATCAGGATGATGTATGGTGAGTATCAGGTTGATACTCTGTGGCCGTGGATCAGGTTGTGCAGATGAGCATGTCTGGGAGATCCTATAGGTCGGAGTTGTGTACCCGTAACAGCCTGGGATGCTCTTTCGAGACATTGCTCTGGGAGGACATGTAATTCGTTGCCCTGGGAGATCTCAGGTCGGAGTTGTGTACCCGTAACATCCTGAGATGCTCTTGCGAGGTTTTGTCCTATGGCATGTAATTTGGGCCCTGGGAGATTTCAGGTCGGAGTTGTGTACCCGTAACATCCTGAGATGCTCTTGCGAGGTTTTGCCATGACCACATGTAATTTGTGCCCTAGGAGATCTCAGGTCGGAGTTGTGTACCCGTAACATCCTGAGATGCTCTTGCTAGGTTTTGTGGTGGACCACATGTAATTTGTGCCCTGGGAGATCTTAGGTCGGAGTTGTGTACCCGTAACATCCTAAGATGCTCTTTCGAGGTTTTGTGGTGGGGTCACATGTAATAGCGCCCTGGGAGATCCTACAGGTTGGAGTTGTGTACCCGTAATATCATGGGATGCTCTTTCGAGGTTTTGTGATGCACGTAAAAGTCCTGAGGATTCCACAGTATGGCCAGTGATGATGAAGACCTGCAGGTGGTGGGCCTACATCCAGTATGAAAAAGGACTGGCTCTGTAGAACTTCCTATGACGAGTAGAGACAGAGATTGGACGAGATAGCAGCAGCAGTGACGATGACGATGACGATGCATCGATGATGATGATCCAGAGAAGAAGACTTGTCTAGCAAATCTGTGTCGAGAAATACCTTCCTTGTTAAGAGGGAGTGTTGATGTATATGTAACTTCGGAATGTATTTCATCAGTATATTATATGTATATTTATTGTACCCTTATAAGAGATGTGTTATTCCTCTATAAGGAAGTGTCGTCATGTGGATTGACAAGT
This sequence comes from Larix kaempferi, assembly GCA_027924585.1. Classification (NCBI taxonomy): domain Eukaryota; kingdom Viridiplantae; phylum Streptophyta; class Pinopsida; order Pinales; family Pinaceae; genus Larix; species Larix kaempferi. The sequence continues at coordinate 7,306,290 of BSBM01000632.1, forward strand.
GTCGCAAGTGTGTGTACTTGCCGATGGGTTATTAGACCACCTTATGGGGTCGGCCCTAATTAATATATAATATAATGTGGATGTACTCAAGTAGACAAGTCGGCCCCAGTAGGTCACTGGGCAAAAAGGTGAGTATAAATAGAGATAGGAGATCTCTATTTTACTCACTCGGAAAAATATCTATCTCTCTCTCTGGAAAGTGGCGCACTAGTGAGGAGGAGGAGGATCATCTGCTAGGAGACTATCTCTGTATTATTTGGTTGTATTTTGGTTGAGCCATTGCTCTCTCTATCTCTGAGGAAGTTGTGGGGTTTTTCACCTTAGGGTTTTCCCCACGGAAACTCTGTGTCTCTTGTCTCTATGCTTTTGATTCTTATGATGCTTGTGATGCTTGTCATATTATGATTATCATGCATTGATATACTGTAGATGTTATTCTCTCAGCAAAGATCCTATAGTATTGTGATTTAATACTGAAAATTTAACAGCCACTAATTGTGGCCTCATACACCCTTTTCTGACTACATGCAAATACTCACTATTACGCCCTCCTTAGTCAGTTAACTAATTGTGACTTTAGTTAACTCAGTTTAGGTTTAGTTCAGTTGACTTTGAGTCTTCTGGAGCACTCCAGTGGTGATAATCCCTCGAATTCTCTCCATTGTAACATCATTGTTTATTATACTAATTATTGGACATTGTGACATTATTCTGCTCCTATCTCAATTCTGCTGCAATATTATTCTTCTGCTATTTTTTACTGCAGTTTTCACTCTTATTCAAATTTTCTGCTCAGTCTTTCTTTGTGAGGTATCCTCGACTCTTTAGATATGCTGTGACATATAATTTCACAGTAACCTGGCTCTGATACCACATGTGACAACCCCAAATTTCTAAAAAAAAGCAACTTAAAAATATTTTGTCATACAAGATGAGAACTAACAATTTATGTAAATTCCCTGATTACAAGTCAGCGTTTCCACCAAAGTGAGTAACATGGGAAATTCGGAGCAACCGACTGTTAGTCAAAATAAAATCAATAAGTCTGGAACAAGATGAAAAACAGGGTTACAAGTCTATCAACACAGCAATCGATAAACAAAAAGAGACTCAACAGGAGGTTAGTCAAGGCTCAATCAAGTGAACCATACAACGTAACGCATCAATATTCGTTGAGCTCTGATTTCCCACAGACTGCACAAATAGTTTAAAAGTTATTAACTAGAAATCGGTTCACATTTAGTTAAACCCGCTTCATCAGAATCCTATAGAAGTCTCTAATCGATTTCAACCTGCTACGCTTTTTTTCTTTGCACGAATATAGAAACAAGTATCTCTTCATCCTGCCTTGATATCATCTAAATCAAGAAGAGTGCAGAAGATATGTATTACAAAGTTTCATACACAGACAACCAACTACAACAAACTTCATATACAAAGGATTCAATCCGAAAGAGTTACAGGGTTTTCCATAAATTTATTTCCGATGGAAACCAATAGGAATTCATCCACACAAGAAGTCACGCCTTCTATACGCATGATTATCTCAAATCGACAATCCTTCAAAATAGTACAGAGTAAATCCAATTAACCCGGCTCCCTAATATTTTTAATTTTCTTTCCATCAATGGAAATCCCATCTTGGTCTTAACAAGTTAATACAAAACTACTAAAAATAAATGTGTTTCGACTTTTTCCATATAATTTGATTTTTCATAGATCTACAAGAATGGAATGTAGGACGTACTTTACAACATAATAATATTGTGCATTGATCGGAATGCAGTCTGTTTTACCACACAGAGTTTAATTAAATTCAATTACTCGGTAATTCAATCCAACTCATATACAAAGCTGTTGATCTAAATTGATTACAAATTTATATCTTAAATAGAGACTAGCTAAAAATTAATACAATGCTTCAATACACGGGGTCAAGCTCAATCAAATACACAATATTCGATCCAGTACAAGAGTTTCACAATATATATACATAGTTGAAAAAATGATTTCATGCATAGGGTTTGCATCAATCAAGCTCAGGGTTTAATAAAATAAAATACACCGGATACACACCCATCCAAAATATAAAAAAATTTAAGAGTTACACAAATTCTGAAAACGAAATCAAAATGAATATAAAAGAATGCAAAGTTTTTTAAAAAAGGCTTCTACATTATTGAAACCATGCATAAATATGATTCAGGTTTACCCCCAAAGCATTGCAAACAAAAACAGAGCTATCGGCAATTTAAAACTGAGTATATAAAATAAACCAACACAATTCACCTTCTTTTCATACTAGAGATATGTATATATATATAATACAAAGTCTACCAAATTCACTCCATATAAAGAAAAATGAAAACAAGTTATGGATATGAATAAAATATTCTTATTGCGATTCAAAGAACAAATTTATGGATCCGAGCAATGCCGAATTGTGGCCCAAGCATACATTGACAATTAAAATACAATAAAATACGTCAATGTCAACTCATTTGTTCATAGAAGAAATTACACTTATTTCAACAATGTGAATAACAATTTGGAGAATCAGTTCCTCCCAACCACAGGAAAGAGCAAAACCACCGCTAACTCGTTTCCACCCCCAAGCTGGATCACTACCATGCACATTAAAACAACAAGCAATGCTTCCACGCGGCACTGTCTCTCAGAGTTTGTAACAAGCTCAATGATGGACTTATGAAAGAGAGAAATACTCAACACATGCATTCACATCACAATTTCCCCATGCAAAACACAATGTCCTGTGCTATATGAGTGCACCAATATATAGTTTTTGTCGAGTTCTTTTGTCATCCCAATCAAATTCTCCAATCCCTATGATTTAGGATCTTCTCTAGTAGTTGAGCTTTTAGATTGGATTTGATTGGTAAAATATCCCTTACTTGCTTTACACATGTTCTGTGTCTCATGGTGGTGTCCCCTCATTTAACTGAATTCTCCAAGTGTCTTTTTTCTTTATTAATATAAAATAATATTTTGTTGTGCAAAGTGTCACTCACACCTCTTGTGAATATTTTTGAGTTTTTAAATAACTCTTACAAAAATAATTGTTTTTGAAATATTTTCACAAATATTAAATAAAAAATAAAATAATAATGTCTTGGGGGTATCACATGAAGCTACCCTTGAAGTTATGAACATTTGGTTGCATCCACCTAAGGACATATTTTCTGGGACCACTCAGAGCATACTTGGTTTAAATCTGCCCAAGTATAAGAGCATGCTTTGCATGTTACTCGATTTGATCGGGTATATTTGGAAGCTTGCATATATGTTTAGGCTGGATCCCTTTGTGAAGATGCATTTGAACCTTTTGCAACCCAAACATGCCCTAGGGTCATACCTATTGGAAATTGGTGGGTCATCCCATCATATCTATATAATTTTTCACTATTCCAATAGAAGAGCCTACCAAACAAGTTATCGATTACTTGTTATCCATGCTTAATTGTAATCACCTGTTGTCTATTCTTCAATTATTGGTTACCTTCTTTAGTTTAATGGCTTGTGTGTCACTACTTATTATCCATGCATGAGTTACCAGTTATCCATACATCAACTACCAATTATTTTTTATGTTTTTTTTTTAATAATTGTTTAGCTTGATTTTTGAACAATGCCCATAAAATCAATCTGGACAACACACTTGTCTCATCCTCCTTCAATCTAGGAAAATCATAGATGATAGTCCACCCAAATTCTACTAGCATAGCCACTTAACTTGTGGTTAGTGCACACCGATAGATCACAAGTTAAGTTCCATGAACAAGTTATCTATTACTTGTTCTCCATGCTTAATTGTAATCACATGTTTTCTATGCTTCACTTACATATTACCTTCTTTAGTTAATTGGTTTGTATATCACTACTTATTATCTATGCATGAGCTACCAGTTATCCATGTATCAATTACCAATTATTTTTTATGTTTCTTTTTAAAAATTGTTTACTTTGAATTTTGAACAATCCCCATAAAATCAATCTTGAAAGTACACTTGTCCCATCTTCCTTCAATCTAAGAAAAGCATAGATGATAGTCCACACCAAATTCTAAGATATATACATATATAAATATAATAATACTTAAGATGTACCAAATATGAAGAGAGATTAGACTCTATGTCTTTGAAAAATGATAAGACACCCAATATAATTTCTTCTACAAAAACTTAGTTTAAAATATATCTGATCACTAGAAATTATAATTTATATTAATTATAAATTGTAATAAAAGTAATCATTTGAATATTTATTATTATACTTAAAAATATAATATTTTCATATTGATATCCTTACCACATTATCCCATACTAATTATAGATTTACATGATATCATACATCATCGATTCTTTATCATAAACTTACATGTTCTTGGAAATGAGCATTTTCCCCATTGTCATCATTACCTTACATCATATCACATATGGCTTCAAAGTTGACGTAGACCATCCTTATACATTGAATTTATGAATAACATTTTTACTTCTTTTTTTTTACTGTTTTAAAGAGAAAAACAACATGTGCGTTTATAGTCAATGCACCATCCTTATACATTGAATTTATGAATAACATTTTTACTTTTTTTTACTGTTTTAAAGAGAACAACAACATGTGCGTTTATAGTCAATGCACCAAAATATCAACTGTTTTAAAGAGAAAAACAACATGTGCGTTTATAGTCAATGCACCATCCTTATACATTGAATTTATGAATAACATTTTTACTTTTTTTTACTGTTTTAAAGAGAACAACAACATGTGCGTTTATAGTCAATGCACCAAAATATCATGAGTGAGAATTTAATTTTTTAAATAAAATTTTATTATTATTATTATTATTATTTACAATGCATTTTTAAAAAGAAAAAAAAAAGTTTTAAAGTTATGTGAAGTGTTGTAAATCTTTTTTTTGTTTTTTGTTTTTTATGTGGTTCATCATATGTGATATTGGTGTCAGCTTTATTTATAATCCTATAACCTTGCGACCTCCTTCTCACAAGAACAACTCTTAATCACTCAAATTAACTCACTTAACGGTTTTTCTATTTTGTTTATATTATTACAAATCACAACATTAAAAATGATCTTAACAATAAAAATAAGTTTTATGCAATAATTTTTTATTATTGTTATTTATTTGTATATAAAATTTGAATATAAATATACTTAATCCATCAATTTTTTCTTTTAAACTGGTTGTAATTTATAGTTCATACTATACAATAACAATACACTACTATGTTTTTATTTGAAATCACACCATTTAACATGGTTTAAAAAAATCCAAATTTAACCATCCACAAAATTCATAAGATACACACATGTGCATAATAGCCATGCACAAAACACATAAGATGTGTGTGAATAATACTATATGAATTGAACCATTTTGGTAATGTTTGTAAAAACATTGTTGAACTAATTAATGTGAATTGTATGGTAACTACGCACTAATATCTATTAGTATATTGTAGGCAATAACTTAAATAAAAAATAAAAACTGAATTTTTATATTTAGATGATAAAACATAATTAATGATTTATATATTTTGTAATGTAAATATATGAAGAGTTTTAAGTAAAAGAAGGTATTTGATAAAAGATTATGGGTGAAAATGCAAAGTTGAGAAACACATTTTGGAATATGGTGTTTTAAATCCTCACTAAGATTTAGTATACAACTCTTGGATAAATTCATCTATAAATCTATTTTATAATTATATAATAATTGTTTATTTTCATCAATATTCTCTATTTATTAATAATTTTATTCTAAACTATATTATTTCAAAATTTTATTATTGTGGAAATGATCACAAAATGTGTTGAAACATCAATATTTTTTGTTTTACTCTATTTCATTAAATAACAAAAAATAATGGTTAAATCTAACAATTCTCCAATAATAGTTCATGCACTGGTACCATGTTTGTAGATTTTTTCCTCAAAATGAATAGCCATCTCTAAGAAACATAACAGATTAATAAGTCACTCATTATCTTAATGTAAAATTTTAAATTTTAAATTATATGCAGTTAGTAAATACCAAATTTATCTCAGTACATATCCATAATTTTTTTAACAAAAAATATGAGTATGAAGGTAACATAATTATCTATAATTTTCTTTCTTACCTCAAAGTGAAATTATGAAAGAAAATATGAGTTTAGGGTGGTTAAAGTTGAAACAATGTAAAATTTTACAATTTTTTTAATAAAAAACAAGCAAAAAGTATTTCACAACTTCATGTTTTCACCTTAGAGCAACAAGGACCAGGTAAGCATATATCCATAAAAAATTATGGCAAGTTCTTTTAAATTTTAATATAAAAGTAATATATTAAAAAAATTATAAATTTAGATGATATGTTGGATAATCCATAACATGCAATATATGTATGTATATATATATATATATATATATATATATTAACTTAAAAATATTGTTGATATTAAAATTTTAATATAAAAGTAATATGAGTAGGTTTAGATGATGTCTATTGGATAATCTGTGACATGAACAAAAACAAATATAAATTAACTTTAAAATATGGTTAATAACGAGTGAAAAAAAAATGGTTAATAATATGAGTGGAAAAGAGGGTTTTTTATTTTTATTTTTTAAATGGAAATGGTGCAAAGAGATGAATTAGATTGACTAAAAAGTTATTGTGTTTATATTTACAAAAAAAATGTATTTTTTAAAACTAATCACTATCATTAATTTCAAACATTTGATTTTGCATTTGTTGAAAGTTGTGGAGGTATGTTGAATGTTGTGGAGGTACCAACAATAAGGAAGAAAAATGTCATCCTAAGAAAATAAAAATTATAAAGAGTGTAAAAATCATAAATGATTTGCAATAATCATTCCATTTATAATATAAAAAATCAATTCTATGGTTTTAAAACACAATTGTACTTATAAATTACAACAAAATGTTTTTAGAATTTGAAACTTGTGAGTATTGGAAAACAAAACATACAATAACAAAAAAACTTTCAAAAAGTATGTTAAACATGGTTTTTTTAAATATGCATAAATTAGTTCAAAACGTTACCAAAAATATTTTGGCTATTTTTATTTTCATATAAATATTACTTAGTTTTTTATTTTGTTTTTCATTTTTAATATTTTGATAAAATTCCAAAGGAGTACTGATGTGATATACAAATCATAGTAAGGATGTTGAAAAATGTGTGCAAAGATATGATTAAATAAATTAGCATAAGTGCATCACATGGGGACCATCTCAACAGCATAATGGATCAAATATATTTATTAATTGATTCTCTATGTAAGAAAGATTAATTATCACATGAAATATTTATTTTCAATTGTTTTGTTGTTGCAAAAAAAATAAAATAAAATGGAGCCCATTCAACACATAAGGCATGACAACAAAGCAAATCAGGGTTGACCTCAATGTTTGTGAGAATTTAATGTGTTTTCATTACTTATAATTTTATATTTGTTGTGATATATATATTTTAATTGGTTTACAATCATTTATGGATGTTTTCAAACAAGTGATAACATATAAAGAAAAGTCATCTGAACATTTAATTTACATTGGATTACGTATGAGTTTTGAGTATATGTTGTAGTACAAAAAGTTAACCATTTGTATATAGCTAAATTGTTTTAATTCCATTATTTTTTAATTAATAGAAAAAAAACAACCTTTCATTATATATATAATTTGTTATGGGATAAGGAAACAAAGTATCAAGCAGAGCCAATAAAATATACCATGAAAAATAATATGAAGAATGAATTAGAAAGAATGCTTATCTTTTATGAGTCAACGGTTGCTATGATACATTTTTTTAGTTATGCAATCATGTATATTAAATTAAGAAATTGAGAGGAGGAAGTGCAGAGCCAAAGGCTCGCACACACACAGGAATGGTGTAAAACCAATTCAATTAATTCAATGAAAATGATTACATATATAAGAGAATTAATTCTCAACAACCCAAACCTCAGATCCTAAAACTATGGATCTCAACCCACTCATCTATCTTGAGAAGATACACAACAATGCAATCTTTAATACAATGCCTATGATTTCGACATTATTCCAACATCCTCCCTTAATGGAGAAATAGATCAAAATATGCCTGTAATTCCAGGCTTACAAATCATCAAAGCAATTTAATAATTTAATCTTCTGGGACTCCAACCTTTGAACTCTACAATCCTCCATCTTCTTCATTTTGACCTTAGTTGCTGTCAGATAATATTTGTTAATGTTTTCCCGTTTCCTGCTCTTCCAGTTTGAGAGCTTGAAGTCTTCACATATTGATGTATAGTGCATTCTATTATTTGATTGGGCCTCTGATGTCCTGGATCTTCCTTCAGGTTCAACACATTCTGCAAAATTAGTAATTGTCATCCAAGCTCGTCTACAATTAGATGTATTCTGTGCAGTGGAATTCTGCAACATTGGCTCATGGGTCAGCAGTGTCAAGACATGAATGATGTCCCCTTCTTCACTTACAGCATCAACATGGTTGCTTTCAACTGCAATCTTAGAGTTCAGTGTTTCAACAATGTTTATAGCATTGACATCCCCATTACATTCAGCAGATAATGAACCTTCTCCACCATTCATCATTTCAAGAATAAATTTCACTTCATTCTTGATAGCAATCTTTTCAAGTTCAGTTAGAATTTCTTCATCATATCTCAGTCCATTTTTTATTTCAGTTTCAAATTGTACTGCAACAACTAAAGGGTTGCATTCAACATAGTGAGGTTCACCAACTTCTGCTTCTGCAGGTTTGTTAGGCTATGACTCATCCATATATCTTCTCTTCACACCAAACTCCATTTCTAGAATATCCCAAAACATTTTTGCATTTTGTACTTCACCAAATTCATATAAAATATAGGACAAAGTACTTTCATCTAGCGTTGAGTGAATAAGATATAATGCTAGTGCACCTCTTCTCTTATCATGAGAATCAACAAAACCATTTTGTACATATTGCCATAGATCTACTAAACCAAGCAATCCTTCCATTTTAATTGCCTAAATTTCAAAAAATTTACCTAAGAAAGATGGCAGAACAGGCATTAATCTTTTCAATGTTGCATCTATTTCTTCAAATTCTCCATTGATCTGGTCTATTTCTGCATTCTGATCCTTTAGCAAAGGTTCTTTAGCTGCAACTGGAGACACTCCATATTGATTTTGATTCTTTATTCTGAGTTGTTTCAGTTCTCTTCGGAACTGTTTGAGATTTCTTTCTTAACCCATGATTACTCAGTGTCATACACACCAGCACGAAAAAGCACGTAACTACCACGCCCTGACAGAGTCTCGGCTCGCAGTAGTGCAGGGGTACTGCACCTGGGTAGACTTGTGGCTTGCGGTAGTGCAGAGGTGCCCAAGGTGCCGCGCCCTGTACTGAACTACCGCGCCCTAGAAAGCTATCGAATCGTGGTACTGCAAGGGTACTGTGCCTCCTCTGCCAGGTCACAGCTCAACCTCCTGTGCTCTGAGAGATTTCATAATTTGATGGCAATGGAAAATCTTTAATCGCTCAACGCCCAGTGGCTCTTCAACAATGACTCTCTTCTCCTTTATGCATCTTTCACGGCTACTGGTTGACACTTTCTCGTCGAACTTCTTTCTGGCAGAGCTCCACGATCACTGGAAACGACCCGATCTCTACAAGCAGCAATGTTCGCAGTCAATGTGAGTTCTTTTCAGAATGGAAACTGAATCTCTGGTTATCATCACTTCTATTTGACCAATTCCTCCACAACAGCAGAGATCAGTGGTTGTCTCTACCACATGCCTTTAAGCAGCAACGTATGTTCCTCATACAGCAGCCTCACACAGCAAACTCCTTTTTTTTTTTGGCACTGTTTCACTCACAGGAAGCAATCCTTCCTTCACACAGTGACGATCTGGCCTCCTTTTTCAACTTCCCTCAGCAGCGGGTCCTTCACTCACACAACGATCTCAGGAGGAATTTCCTCTTGTTTAACTTTACACCAGCACCTTGATGTAGATCCTTTAGGCAGCATTCACTCACAGTTATCTCACCTCCGACAGCAGCGGAATACATTGACCAGCAAAGACTCTTTCGATCTCTACACCAGAAGTGGCCCCTCACTCAACGATGATGGTATCCTCACTTGCACAACACAGTCACGGCGCGCCAATAGCAACGATCTCCAGCGATCTTCTGCAATAACAAATAGTATTGCACAGCAAGCCACAGTGGGCTTCTCAACACCAGGCCAATCAGGCTTATCTCACAGCCTCAATGGGCTTTCACAGAAGGCCGCAAACAACAGGCCACCAAGGTCTTCTCAAGAGGCCACATAGGGCTCTCATAGCAGGATGCCAATCAGGCTATCTCACAACAGTAGGCCACAATGGGCTTCTCAATCAGCAAGCTGCAGAGGGCTTTCACAGCAGCCTCACAGGCTCTGATACCAAATTAAGAAATTGAGAGGAGGAAGTGCAGAGCCAAAGGCTCGCGCACACACACAGGAATGGTGTAAAACCAATTCAATTAATTCAATGAAAATGATTACATAAAAAAAAAAAAAAATTCTCAACAACCCAAACCTCAGATCCTAAAACTATGGATCTCAACCCACTTATCTATCTTGAGAAGATACACAACAATCCAATCTTTAATACAATGCCTATGATTTCAACATTATTCCAAAATATTATAGGATATGAAGATATATGATGTCAAAACAATTCAATGAACATAACATTTCAAATAACCTAACTAGATTAAATAGTACAAGTGATAAAGATATGAGGCTGACAAACACTTGTGTCTCTAATGAGCTTTCAAATAACCTAATTCGATTAAATAGTACAATTGAAAATAATGTCTTGATTAACCTATTCATAGAAAATAAAATTATTTTCTTATTCTATGAAATTATGCAATGCTATAAAATGTTATGGCGTTATTTAATGCAATGATTATATTTAAATATAATAATTTAAATATTATATTATTAAAAAAATTGATTTGTTATGATTAATTAACATTTTGTAAATAAAGAAGTTGTATTTGCATATTTATAATGAAAAAAATAGAAAAATACAATATTCAACATATTGTTGCATTTTATTTCTTTGAACTAAATAGGGAAGCTTATACATATTTAGAAACTTATAAGATTTATAATATTTATATGTTTATTAATGGGATACAACTTTATTAAAAACATGATTATTTTAGATGATAACAATTTCAATCAAGATCCATCAAACATAGAAAGAGTTCCAATCTTTTGAAGTGTAATTTTTCCACTTTAACAAAAAAAAAATTGAATTGTAAAACACCTCAGAAATAATGTAAATATACCATATAACTTCATAACCGATGTAACAATCTTATATTAAAATTAATTATAAATCACCCATACACATAATTGCACATAATTTAGATATAAGTTGCTTCATACTTTCAATATCGAACGTATCAAACTCAACATAAATGAACTCGGTGGTTCATCTATATCTCTTCAAAAAGAATATGAGATAATTTCATACTGACTATGAGATTTTAGATATTGTAGATTTTGGGCAAAAGATTAGAGTTTCAGACTGGCGGATTCACATTAGCATGTGATACCAAAGATTTCAGACTGGATTTAGATCAGAGTTTCAGATTATAAATTTAAGACCAGAGGATTGATTGAGTTAGTTTAGGTGAAGGTATGTGAATTGCTAAATTCTCCCCCATAAATATAATTGTTGCACTCTTAGTTCCTGTCGCAAAATCAAACCCGAAATGTAAATTAATTTTCAAAGATATATTATTTATGCCCGCATATATGTGGGTTAATCTTCCCTTTATAATACAGATTAATTCAATATATGTGTCGGTCAATAACCTTAGTGACATTGTTGCTTTTGGACTTTTATGAGATAATAACTATGTTTCACATTCCTCATCGCTTGATAGATGAAAGTGCCAAATAATATAATCTTAATATATATAGTAATGCAATTAATGCTGTTACTTCTCATTTGAATCATTAGATCTAATCCAATATTTATAATGGTGAAGCAGAAGCATTAAATACAGTGCAACTCGATGCTTATTGAACGCCACATAACTATTACCAAAATTATAACAATCTAACAAAACTTCATTCTCAAAATATGTGCTCAATGCAATAGCTAACAAATGCTACTTTAATAAATAAATGGTCCAGACTTCTGAGACTCAGTAGTCTGATCTATTGAAGATCAATTGAAAAAATTGTGGTATTGAAGATCGATCAATAGCAAAAAATTGTGTTATTTGATCAAATCTGGATGTAATATTCTTAAAAAGTAAAGTTATATAAACGGATTGTATTCGATCAATAAATCAGATTTTCCCTCTGCCTTCTGCATTTTTTATCAAAGCAAAGGAAAGACATATTGCATAACAATCTTTGATAGAAAAAAAAAAAACAAAAGAACAATACTATCTAAATCCTATTTATTAGGTTAGAGTAGACAATCAAAATTTCTATCCAATGTTTATTATAATTTAATAAATATATAAACCATATGTTTATTATAATTTAATAAATAAATAAACCTAGATTCATGGTAATCAATTTAGTTACTGTTATTATAATTTAATCACTACATAGGTTGACTCATCTTCTTATTAAATTACTAAGGTAATATAAATAAAATAAAATTTTAAAAGGAAAATTGATTTAGCGACATTTATTTTATTTTTTAAGTTGAAAAATATTTCTTACATTTGCATTTATAAATATTTTATTTTTTAATTTGAAAAATATTTCTTACATTTATATTAAATATTTATAAAACAAAATTATAATACAATGCACAAACATTTTCTCGAGACTGAAATATTAATAAAATCAGAATATATACATGTAGCTTCAATTCCTTGAGATCTTTTTTATCAATAAAAAAACCTTATCTATTCCTCAAAATAGATAAATAAAATAGTTATAAGTTAAGAATCATCAAAGTATCACTTTAATAATAAAGTTGAATAATAATAAAAGTTGAATAACAACAATTAACTTAACATTATTAGGTTATGAGAGAGACCATTGGTATTATTATAAGCGTTAAATCACTTTTAATATAATAAATGGAAATTTATCTCGAAAATTAACTTAATCACTCTATGGAACATTCCTTTTTTTATTTTATAATTTTGAGCTAGATTCAAATGATTTTACATAACAATTTGTCATTAAAAAATAAATTAAATATAATTATATTTTTAGGGATATTTAAGAAACATATGAATATAATTAAAAAACTATTTCAATAATGTAATGTAGATGATATGTTTTTATTATATTGAAGTTTAATAATACAATAATGTTGATCTCCTTTTAAGTCATCGCCAAAGTGTGTGTTATCGTTACATAGTAAGTACTTTATTAATTAATTAGTGTATTAATAAATTTATTAAGCAAGCCTTATGTTCTAACATCCTCTGTTAAGCTTTATAGTAGAATTAAAAACAAAAAGTTCTATGATCAATATTTTATGCAGGGGCATTTAGTCGAGGCAACAATGTAGTCGTTTTGTTACATGTTATGGCTCGAGACTCTTGTGAGGGGGCCCTGAAAATCAGAAGAAAAACTTACTTGAACATTTTGTTGAATGCGAAATTATAATAAATAATAGTTATAGAGTATTAGTGAGAAATAAATGGCTATTTACAGCTCCCTGTGTGGAGGCTGGGCTGTTACAGCTTTTTAGGAGCAGTTAGCTAAATTAGAAAAAAACTCTTCAGTTGGGCAAGTAGAATCTTAGGAATGGCAGCTCCAGACCAAATTTGTAACCCCCGGTCAGGGATGAAACTGAAGAGATTTTCTAGTTGTCATATAAAGAAAAAAAAAGGAAACCTGGAACATAGAAGGGAGAATCGGCAATATAGCCTGTCATTAATAAAAGCATGAATTCGAAAATTGAGGGAGAGACCTCTTGAATCCTTTGTTTTGTGTGAATAACTGGAATTAGATCGACACTATTTGTTGGATGTCTAAATTCGTAGCAACATATATTTTCTGATACGCATAGGGCATATCAGAGCCATCTAGTTTTCTTTTTATGGATTTGTAGTTGTGCCAGGTTTCTTTTACACAGAACTAGACTCAGATTCGAGCCGTTACACTTGCAATTGATTCGAGGAACTGACAGTGGGAAAGACCGAATTCAAGCTACCCTCATAATATGTTTCTGTTGTAAATTTAGGAAAGAACTGTGCGTTTCATCCACTGCTCCAGGCGTAGAGCAAGTAACCCGTCATTGATGAATGAGTGAAGTCCATCAGTCCTAGCAGCGTTGGGAGCACACTGGTCGAAGTTGGAGCCATGGGTTTGACTGCAGAGTGCATGTAGAGAAAAAAAATCGATTTGTTGAGCCATGAGCAATGCGATATGGCCAGGGTTAAAAAAAAATCGTTGGTTCTAGGCGCCTGAGTCCAACCTCATGATAGCGTTGGGGCTTTCACTACACAAATATTTGGGGTTTGACATAGCATTCAACTCCGATCTGAAATTTATTGAGGTGGAACCATAGTTGACTCTTAGAAACTCGCCTCGTGAGTGGCTATCCGGTGTGACTTTCAGACTTAGCACATTTTCACCCATCAATTTTGGTATCAGAGCTAGGAGATTGCTCAGTAAAATAAGGAAAAGACATGGCTGTTCGTGTTGGTAGAGCTCGGGGTCGTGGTAGAGGAAGACCAGCAGCAAATGTAGAGGTTATGGAAGAGTTGAGAGAGCTAAGAGCACGTATGGAAACTATGGAGTTGGGAAGACAGAGAGATCTAGTGGCAGGAGATGTGAGTGAGCCTGAAGAGGAAGAACGTGAAGAGGAGGCAGCTCCTGTAGCAGAGACACCTGAAATGAGATGTCTTCGATCCATTTTAGGAACCACATCCAGACCAAAGCCTGAGCTGCCCACCTATGAGGGAAGCCTTACGGCTGGACACCTCATTGAATGGATCAGTGAGTTGGATAAATATTTTGAGTATGATGAGATTGAGGAGAACAGAAAAGTCAGATTGGCAGTGACACGGTTGAAGGGGCATGCATCCCTCTGGTGGGATAGTGTGCAGGAAGAGAGGAGAAGGAAGAATAAGCCACTAATTAAGAGCTGGGATAGGATGGTGGCCAAGATGAGGGCCAAATTATTGTCCAAGGATTACCAGCTGACTCTGTATAGGCAAATGCAGAATCTGAGGCAAAGAGTGTTGACTATGAGAGAGTACACTGAGGAGTATTACAAAGTAAATTTGAGAGCTGGTTATGTGGAGGAATCAGTTGAGAAGGCTTCCAGATATGTAAATGGCTTGAGGATGGAGATCTAGGATGACTACTTCGCAGCACTACTTTCTCACAGTGTTGGTCTTCACGGTGCTTCCAAAATTCGGATGCTGTGCACAGCTTCGCAGCCTAATCAAAACTTGGATGCTGCGCACAGCTCCGCAACATCTTCAACACTTAGACAAAATTATATTTCTTAGCTGCGCTCAGCTCAGCTTTCCCTGCTTATCAAAAAGGTGTCTCCAAAAATTTGTCCCAACCTGGGCCCAACATGCCCCTAACACTTACATGTGGCTCGTCCCCAAGCCACTTGATGCTTCGGTCGTCTCACTCTTCTCTGCGACCGATGGAACTAACTTGGCTGCGAACTCGTTTTATGTACTGAACAACTACTCCACTGCTTCTCTAGTATCTTGCTCAATTTGTTGTACTATCTCAAGCAGTGCTGGAGTTATCTCTTCTCCAATCTGTCCCTATACCTGTTCCTGGTTGTCGCGCAGTTCCTTTAGCTTATCTTCTATCTGATGCGGCACTGCTGTAGCATCCTCCAGGAGTTGCTGTGACTGATTATCCATCTCATTCTCTTTCTCTCTTAATGCCTGGACTTGCTTCTTCAAGCCTGATACTTCCTTATACCTGGCCAGCCTTTCCCTGGGTGGCAGAGTCTTGAGCTCTGCGTCCAACTTCTCTAGCGCAGTCTACTTTTCCTTTACCCCAATATTTACCTGCAGTAGCCCCTGATCCTCTTCAAGGGCAGTGAATGCCTTTGAAACTTTTTCCAAGAGATCTTGGCACTGAGCCATGCCACTCATTATGTTTTGCGCGGCGGTACTAACGGCTTGCTCTCTTAACTGCTACTTAGTTAATGGGGTCTGTTTATTAATTTTTGCCTTCAACGTGGCAATATCGGCCTCATAAAAAATCTCTTTATCTTGCATCTCTGACTTCAAGGATCTCACCTTATCTCCGATTCTTAGAACTGTGTCTGCAGGATCATCCTAGAGTTCTATACCTTCAATATCCTTTGCAACATTAGATATGGTAGTCTCCAAGTTTTATCGGCAGTCCTGTTCATTTTGTAGATGCATTTCTGCGTGCAAATCGAGCTGTCTATTTGTTGCGGTGAGCTCCGCTTGTGACTTGATAGAATCTATCGTTCATTCGTGCATCTCCTCAACTATCTACATGTGGATGAAGTGCAAGCCTGGTAAGGGAATTTTCGCCAAGTCAATCTCTACCCGCTCGACTCCCTTTGTGTCAAGGACGATTTGTTCTGCCATTGGCAATGCAATAGACAATGGGTCCACATGGACAATCCTGGTCTTTGACGGCAGCATTATGGCTAGCTGCGGCGACATTTTCTGCGAGGTTCCTACCGACCTCCCTTCAGCTGATGCTCCTTGCGTCAAGGTTAGACTCTTTTGGACATCGTCCATTTTCTTCATGATACCTTGTAGTGCGAGCTTGGTCTTTTGCTGATCATCTTGGATGACCTGATCCTTTTTGTCTTTGTCAATCATAAGATCCTGCATCTGTTCTGAGACCCTTTCTACTATCATGTCAAAGTCATCTTCCTTCAGTACTATCTCAGGTTGAGTCTTTGTGGCCTTCATCTTCTTGTGCACCTTCGGCTTTTGCGAGGTCTCAGGCTCTTTCCACTTTCTTGTTTCTTCAACAATCGGGCATGACAGCGGGATTGGCTCATCTTCGTCAGAGTCTGTCTCAACATCCATGACTTCAACACGGAAGTGGGTAGGCCAGTCCTTCATGAGGGCTTCAATGTCCTCCTCATACATATGGTAGTTACCCAGGAACCATTCTGGCTTCTTCATCTTTGCCTTGGGTGAAATGAAAATACATCGCTTGTCAGCCTGAAAATCAAGAATGCGGATGTACTTCGACGTTACCTGCTTTGTGATGCGAGCTGTAGTGGCGATCACATCGTGCAGCTGAGTGTAATATTGATAGAAAACTTTAGCTATCGTGTGTTGGCATTCTGCGTTGATGTTTTCCTAGAGGTTAGCATACCAGAATCCTCTAGGATCGTTGGTATTTGTAATGACACCCATATAGTCCTTCGGCTCCTTCCATCCGAAAAAGGCGATAAGGATGATCAACCATGTGAAGTGGAACTATTCGCCATTTTCCTGGGTATCATTAAGTTCATCTAAGAACTCATTAAGAAGATACTGACACCAATTAAACTCGGTGCCTTTAGCCGCTGTGGCACCGAGTAGCACTACGCCCGCAGGCACCTCCAGAGGCTTAGCTGTTCTGATGATTTTTCCTACAAGCAGCTAGGTGAAAAATTTTGTTGCTCTATCCTCAATTTCTTCTGTGGGAAAACCTCTTTTCCCTTTCACCAATGCATGGCTTTTCTTCATTTTCTCAACATCTTCTTTTTCCTTGCTCTTCCCTTGGAAGAACTGCTTGGGATCCTTACTGCGTTTGCTTAACTCAGTAATGCAGTGGATCAAATCAATGTTTATATCGACATTTCTATCGAGCCACAGATATCCCTAGTGGATTTGCGCCATCAGCGTGCAAACCATGACATTAAATTTCGGCGAGCGATCAAAGTTTGGCAATCTGAGGAGGTTCAACAATCCTAACTGAACTACCAGTGTTCGCCAGCTTTTGGCAACTAAGTTAAATGTTCCCTTAGCATCTTTCTTCCAGCACATGTACTGGTCAGGCTGGAACTGTGGGTACTTAGGCGCATGGGGCTCTTCCTTTTGCACGCCTAGGAGGTCAAAATATCTCCACTTACAGTCCGGGATCTTTCCGAGCAGGTTCTTGGCAACCTATACATGTTTTGAGATGGGTGACAATGGGATTTCATATTTAGTGCTCTTGACCAGTTTAAAGACTAGGGCATCCAACACTCATGGTGATATATACTCTAGTGTCAGCTTCAAGGGTTCCTTCTGAGCGGCCGGCAAACTTTGTGCCATCTGGCCCATCTTTAGAATGTTACTTCATGGTGTTGTTACGTCTTTCCCTTTATCTTTCACTTTGTCCTGCATGACTGGAGTATGGCAAGGTGATCTACGGGATCCTTGTCCTTGTTCTATTACAACCTTCTTGGCAGGGGTTTTCATGAACTCTACAATTCCCCCATGCTAAAAGACTCAGATTGCTTCTTCAATGGTCAGCTCTTCTTCTTTATAGGAGGGTTCGGACATTCACTGGTTAGCTAACGGCTCTGATAGTCAGATGATAGAAGGATATTAGCTCAGGGAATGATCGCAAGAAATTCTAAGTGCTGAGTAATGCGCGCGAGTCCTGGAGTGGTGTTATTTATAGGCGCAACTGGGTCCTCCCCACGCCTCCCAATGGCTATATGAGCATTTAATGAGTTGTCTGTTCGCTAATTGAGCAAATAATTCTGTCTCTTCCGTCGTCAACGTGTTCAGAACAGTTATCTTTCCTTTAAATGCTTGAGCGGTTCGTTGCAACGGTCATATAACGGCTATTTTTCCAACAACTATATTTTTTGAGTGTTGCTCCGAGCTGCACGGCAAGTCATCTGTGATCCTGTGCAGCTACTTCGCAGTGTGAAAAATTTTCAACTGCACAGTTCCTTTTTTTCTCTTCTTCCGCGCAGCTTCAGCAGTGTTGCGTGGTACACACATTGTTCTACTTAACATTCATGTACAGACTTCTTTACATTTCCAGTGTCCTGTTTCAACTGTGCCTGACACTTGGAAATCTCTTTCTTTGCTTATCATTCATGATTCTGTGAAGTAGGGCTGTCATGATACAGCTTTAGCCTGCTCCCATTTATCAAAGTTGGTAGAGTATCACCAGCTAAATTGGCTAACTGGACTGCACCAGTGTTAGTAACATGTATTACAGTATATGGACCAAGCCAATGCATCTTAAATTTACCAGGAAATTTCATGAATTTGCTATCATATAGGAGGACTAGGTCACCTACTTGAAAGCACTTGTTCTTTATATAGCAATCATGCCAAGCTTTCTTGCGGTATTTCTAAGCTTGCTGGTGGAAGCCGGTAATGAAGCGATCTTCCTCCAACCCAACAAGGTGTAGAAACCTTTCTTCTAATGCTGCGCGGTCTACCATCCCTATGAATGTAGCGATCCTTAAACTAGGGACAATATACTCCATTGGCATTATAGCTTCCTACCCATAAGCCAACTGAAAAGGTGTATGTCCTGTCAATTTCTTGCATGTAGTCCTATATTCCCATAACACAGAAGAAACGCGCAAATCCCAATCATCTCTATTCATGTTGCAGACCTTAGTCAGTGCGTTCTCGAGTATTTTATTGAAATCCTCAAGAGTACCATTCTCCTGTGGATGATATGGGGTACTGCGCTAATGACGAATGTGGAATTCCTCTGTAAGTGCCTCAATGGTCTTGTTAAAAAAATGAGTACCTTGGTCACTCATCAAAATATTCAGACAACCAAACCTTGACAATATTTCTTCAAAAATGAACTGTGCAATAGTACTGGTGCTGTAGTCCTTTACTGGTTTTGCTTCCGCCCATCTGGTGAGGTAGTCAGTAACAGTAATAATATAACTCGCAACAGTTATTTTTCCTGGTGGGTTTATAGGACCCACAAAATCAATGCCCATTTCTCAAACACCTGCAAGGTCAACTATGGATTCATTGGTATCTCATCCCTTCACGAAGGTTTCCATGTCCGCTGACAAACATCACAGTTCCTACAATATTCTTTGGAATCTTTATGGATCGTGGGCCACCATATCCCTGCACGTAATATCTTCTACACAGTGGTCCTTCCCGCATAGTGACCTCCCGCGATCCCTGAATGTGCATCTGCTAGAGTAAATGGTTTCTCATGATCTAGTACGCATCTACGCAGGACTTCATCCGGGCCGAGTTTATATAACTAACTTGCAATTATAGTGAATTCTACGGCGCACACCACTAGTTGCTTCTTCTGCTAGAGATATAATTCTTGTGGTGCTAGCCTTGTTGTTAAAAAAGTAATGATATCCTTATAGTAGTCATCGGCAACCTGTATACTAAATAACTGCGCATCAGGCAGACTGTCTTCAATGTTCATCGGCTCTTCTCCTGACTCAATCCTTGACAAATGATCAGGTCCCAAGTTCAGTCTACTTGGCTTAACAACAATCTCAAAATCATACTCCTGGAACAGCAACAATCATCTGCATATGTGCCCCCCTAACACTGGCTTATTGACCAGATATTTCAACGGAGAGTGGTCAGTGAACATAAGGAAGTGTGCACCAAGCAAGTAATGTCTGAATTTCTTTAGGGCATATACCATCACAAGCCCTTCCCTCTCGGTAGTAGTATAGTTCTTCTCTACTGTTGAGAGTTTCCTGATCGAGAATGCAATAGGGTGGTCAATAGCTCCTTCTCCTGGCTGAGCTAGTACAATTCCCAATGCAATGCATGATGCGTCAACGTGGACATGGAATGGCTTCGTCCAGTCTGGGAAGACTAGAATCAGTGCAGTCACCATCTTTTCCTTTAATGTATCGAAACCTTGTTCGCATTCCGCGTTCCAAATGAATGGTGCGTCTTTCTTTAGTAGCTTTTCCATTGGTGCAGTTATCTGCACATGACCCTTTATGAATTTCCTATAGTATCCAGTATGACCTAAGGTAGAATGCAACATCTTGACTGAATTTGGTGTTGGTAAGTTCACAATAATGGCAATCTTCGCAAGGTCCACCATCAATCCTTGCTTACAAACAATGTGTCCAAGTAGGACGCCATAAGGAACACAAAAAATACACTTCATTAGATTTAAAGAGATCTGATGCTGTCCACACTTTTCAAGCATAATTTTGAGCTTCGCACAATGGTTCTTTAATAGACTAAACACAGTCCAATCATCAAAATAGACTTCCAAAAACTTATGCATAAACTCTTTAAATGCTGCGACAACCACTCTGGAGAATATGGCAGGTGTGTTCTTCAGGCCAAAAGGCATTACTGTATACTGGAACGACCCCCATTCCGTAGAAAAAGTCGTCTTATGCCTATCTGCGGGATCAATCCTGATCTGATGATACCCAGAAAAACCATCAATAAAAGAATAGGCCTCATTCCCTCCAACATTATCAAGCACTTCATCTATGAAAGCGGTAGGGAATGGATTGTGCATGGAAGCATCGTTCAGTTTTCTGAGATCCACACAAATCCTGATCTTTCCCTTTGCTTTCTTGTCTTGAACAACCATGGGACTAATCCACTCTGATTCTTCGACAGGTTCAATAATTCCTGCTTCTAGCATCTTATCCAGTTCTGCACGTACTTTTTCTTTGTAGTGCGGATTTAGTCTGTACGGTCTCTGCTTCACAGGCTTTGTGCCTGGCTTCAAAGGTATTTTCATGACTCCTAGGTCTCCCAAAATTCCTTTCATTTCTGTAAATTTTGTCGGAAACAGCTCCTGATACTCATGCAAGGTGTCTGCAATCTTTGCAACAGTTTGATCATCCCAATAGTCTCCAATTGCGAAGAACTTTGGTTCTTCTTTGTGCCAATATTCACCTTCTGTGTCTTTACTAGTTTGCTCATATCTGGGATTTCTAACGGAGGTCCTTCTACATGGCGCGCACCCTCTGATTCTGGTATGTTTATGTTGTGTGGATCATCATCATCATCTTCATTTCTATCATCAGTGTCCTCAGCTAGGTTGTAACACTTGATAAGGTGTTCTTCATGTTCCTTCCATTGTGACTATAGGTGCGCAGATACATGGTTTGCCCCGAAGAATTCTTCCAATGTCATATTTTTGTGAGGACAGTCTTCCCTGAATATGTGTTCCTTAATTATTTGCAATGCCTCATGGATCAGCGGGTTCTCATCCTCAAAGTTGAAGTCCCTCTGGAAGTTCGCAGTCAACATTTCCCAATCAGTGGTTTTGCTGCGCAACTCCAGGTCTAGGTAACATTTCTTTGGAATGTCATCCTCCAGGGTATGCATGAACAGGTGCACCCATTCTTCATGTGGCCTTCCCAACCATGCCTGCGAACAGAATTCAATGTGTTGACTAGGGTCTGTTTGTCCATTGAACTTATCAAAGGGTAAGGTAACCTTTTCAGCAAACCAATCTGCATCTTAATTCCGCATTGATCCCAAGTGGTCAATGTCTGCTTGTGCGCATTCCACCATCTAGCGGGTGTGTCGCGCAGTGCCATATCCAATGCTGGTAATCTGTGCTCATCTACAATATCTGCAATGTATTCTTGGATGAAAGTATACACATTAGCAGAACCATCATATGTGGGAATAGGACTTACCTTCTTCCCGATCCAACGCAGTGATTTCATAACCTGTGTGCACCTTCTTGCTGATACTTCATGCATCCGGCTTTGCCAATTTTCCAGCCCTCCCTCTGAATCAGAGACGCAGGAGTTTTCACATCTCCAACTGAGTGTGCCATCTGCAGTAGGATTAATGTAATATTCCTGGTTCACTGTGAGCTGGTATAGTCTGTCCAAGTCTTGAGCCTTAGATTCCTCCTGAATCGGCTCGCTGTATCTGTCACCATCTGCAGGATCCAACGGTGCAATGACCCTAAGATGCTTGCCTTCAAATATCATCTTGTTTGTTTTTAAGTTGATAATAGCCAAGTTATCCATAGCCCAGTAAATTACTAGTGTTGCAGGAAAAGGCTGACTATCATCCACAATCTCGATAACTTCAAAGTCTGTATGACTTTGGACTCCATCAATGTCGACTATCATGTCAGCTAACTAGCCAAAAGGTATGACTTTCTCTTGGTTAGCCATTCTCAACTGGATAGGTGACCATGACAACTTTGGTCGATGCATCTGCTACCATGTCTGCTTAGTTAAGACATTTACTTCGGATCCCAGATCAAGGATGACTTCATCCATTTCAAAATATCCTATCTACGCAGTAAGTCTCATTTCTTGGCCCATTCTTTTATGCTTCCTTATGTGATGTACTGCGCTATCAGAAGCCTATGTTCCAGTCTGTGGCTCATACTGGTTTATAAGCTTCTATAGCTCTACTTTGGCATTTTCACTTTTAATTATCTTCATGCAGCTTCACAAGAACTGTGCAACGGGGGTGCTAATATCCGTCGTAGTGCTTGTTTTATCATAAGTCGCTAGTATGTCTTCTACATGCGGTACTTCACTTTGTAACGGGATCCTCTGTGTTTATGTTTCTGGTTCTCTGAAGGTATCTTGCGTGTCGATAAAGACTTCCTTGTTCTTATGTAGGTCGAGAGCAGGTATTTTTCCCTGAGCTTTCCTTATCCATTATGTCTCAAGAGGAGGCCGCTTTGTGGGAGCCTCCCCTGACATGGAAGCCTCTGCTCCCATATCGCGGCCTGTCTGAGCACCACTGCGCATGACCACCTTGATGCTCGGGTCTGCTTGTCTTTTCTCTACTACGATCCACTGGACATTCGTGTTTGGCGCATCCATCCGTCTTCTTTTTCTACATTTCCACCTCTATCACTGGGCAATCTTCAATAACATGGTCAAATGATTTACAATAATTACACGTAGCGCATGGGTTAACACAATCTATGGATAGGTGACCTGGATGGCCACAATTATAATAGATGACCTAGCCGTGGCCTCTTTCCTGAGCAGGGCCAGTATCCTCCTTGGTCATATGGTGCATTCTCTAGTTTTGGCTGGTTATCTTCTTGTACTCGGTACAAGCCAGCGCCTCTCATTGAGTCCATATCCCATTTTCTTTCATTCATTAGCTCATATGTGTGGCAGTTGGATTCATCATGTCCAACTGATTTACAGAAATTGCAGTATAGATTTTTAGGCATTTTCACATATTTCTGTATAAGATAGCAGTCTTCAGGTCTGTGTCCTGTAGTTCTACAAATTTCACACCATGGGGCCTGATTCTGATTTAGTGGGTTGGGCGCACCATTGTTAAGATAGTCACAGAATAAAGGGCAATGCTCTCGGTCATGGCCTTCTCCTTTACAACCTGTACACCAAACCTCATGTCTAGGTTCATGCCTTTTTTCTTTGCCATTCTTCATGCTTTGCAGTTCTAGTGTTAGGGTGGTCAGCTGGTTCTGGATCTAAGACATCCCAAAACTAGTCTCACCAATCGGCGAAGCTTCTAGCTTCATTGCGATCTCCAAGGCCTCTGCTTGCGACTCAACCTTCTGTTGCATCAATGGTAATCTTATACGAGGAAATAGCGCAGCAATGAACCATTCCTTGTGCTATGCCGGAGCTATAACAAATCTTACTTGGTCTAATAGGGTCTTGAACTTCTTATCAAACTCCCAAACCGTTTCAGTCAGTTTCTGCTTTATTTCCTTTAACTCAGTTATACACTGAGATTGAGATTTGGGTTTCTTAAACTCTGCCACCAGCGCAGCATTAATTTCTGCGAGGGTTCGTGGCTGTGTGGTATAATACTTCATGAACTAATGTAATGCTCTGTCTCTGAAAGTGGTGATGAGCTGTGCTCTCTTCACTGCATCATCCTGGATTTGTCTTACAATCCATATGGCTTCACAAAGGAACCAATGCTAATCAGGGTCTTCTAGGCCAGTTGCCTTGAATATTGGTAGCTTCATATCTGTATTTTCCCAGATTAGTGCGCGGCTACTGTAAAGGGATCTGTGCAGTGAATACAAATGGGCGTACTGGGTTTAGTATTCTGCGGGGTGGGCTGTGCAGCGGGTGGTTTTTGAGATAAAGGTGGTGTGGTCACTGCAGCCAGTAGGTTCTCATGAGTAAATGGCAGTGCGGCTTCGTTGTCCATGTTAGCAAGAATCTCGATATCTATGTGGAGTCCAGGGTCTGCACAGTTCTTATTAAATTTATATATCTTACCACTTCTAATATTATGGGTCTCTTCGTCAGAATCAATATATGTATTGTTTATGATGACAAACTTAAGAATATTACTGCATTCTTAAAACACCTTTCTCAGCTAACAACATCTTAATGTAGAGACTGAGATTGTTCAGCAACTTACCTTGGAATCCTCTGAAAAAGGATGCTTCTGCTTGGCTGTAGGATTTGAGTGTGTCTACAGCAAATTCTATTACGAAGCCTTCTAGCATATGATCGACCCAAAAATCAATTGTGCATGTCAACGGACTGTCAATTTCTTTGAGCTGCGCTATGAGCTCAGGAGTCCACTCTATAGGAACTCCTCCTTGAAAATAGGTTTTCTTTTCTATGAGCCGCGAGATCCATGCGTGCACCTCGTTGGGGAATGATGCCCAGAAAATATCGTGGATATCATTGAACAGATATCTATCTAACCACTGTGTGTCACTTAGATGAAGATGTCTATTCTCTTTCCCTTTAAAGTCTCTTATGGTCTTATCCCACCAGGCCTGCATTTCTGTCTTTTCAGGATGTCAGTTATCAGATCCTTCCGGGAACTAGTATTCTCCTTCACTCATCACGTTTGCAACTCATCACGGATTCTAGCGTGGCAACGGAACCATTTGTTGGCTATAACTGACCCAGAGATTTTCTTATAAGACCTAGGTTCTTTGTGGTTTCCCTTTGACCAACAAAACCCCTTTGCAACGGCCCTTTCGGCAACAACCTGCGAGCAGGTTGAGGTCTCACCCGAGGTGTATCTATGGGGTACTGCGGAATCAGGTTTCCACAGTAAGTGATAAGTTACTTGGATGGGCATACTGCGCAACAAAACAGATGCTATGTGCTATGAGGTGAGATTGCGCAGCGATGGGCAGCGCTGCGGTCCGCACCACTATACTCTTCTACCGCGGGACTTCTACTAAAGCTGCGAACAATCCAACTTTATTCTATACTTGCATTATCTTGAAAACAATCAAGGCACTGAAATGGATATCACTCATCCATTCATTCAGGTGCTTGAGTGACTATCCTTCTAACATTCATTCATTAACTCCGGATGTCATGATTTCAACATAGACAACTGATCTAAACCACTGTGTACGTTCCTTTACTGTGTGTAATAAAGTACTTAACTAAATGACTGAATTACTACCTTCATACATAAGAATAAATGTTCACCATTCAACTATTCATACGGAACTTAACATATCATTTCCATACTTCTCTAATGGCAAATGCATATAAAAGCTCTCTTCATAACAGTGTGCGAGAAAACATCTAGACATTCATTGACAGAAAACACAAGTAAGCATTCATTTATAAGCACAATCACACAACACGAGAATTAACCTGGTTCACTCCCCCGGGTGGGAAGCTACATCCACAAGAATGGTTGGTAATATATTTCTTTAAAAAGGGATGGGGACAACAATTCTTAGTCTGCGCACTCAGCACCAGACTCTCCTTTCTCTCAGATAGGTCTCTGCACACACAGCTACAAAGCCTTTACAATCTTCTTAGCTTAGATAGATTTTACACTACAAAAAGTCATAACCCAACTCACTGTAACCCCATCCCATACAAAATTGTCTTCTTAAATAGATCATGCCTCTATGGTCATGTCTTTACAAATCCAAAGACCTAAACCCAAAAACCCTAGGGTTTACAAAACTGCACCAGTTTCCCTAAACCAGCTTGCTAGCTCTTGGTAGCATCTACTTCACCGTGGCGGTTCTCCATGTCTTAATTATGTCTCTACCAGCCTTCCTGTCGCATGTGTGCCAATAGGTTACTTTCTCTAAACCGTTCATCTCTAATAGTTTCGCCCACCAAACGTGCCAAGACATCGCTTTCCTCAACAAACTCGTGCATTGGCCGCTTGCCTGATTTGCTCATGCCCGCCGCTCGGCACTCCTGGAGCATCTTTCCAAAATTAGACCATTACTAGTCCATCCGATAGCTTCACCTGATCCTTGTCCAGCAGTCTAATTTTCTTGCTCCAAGTGTCCTGACTGCTTCGCAGCACTGCTTCCTTGCAGCGCTGGTCTTCGCAATCTTCCAAAATTCGGATGCTGCGCACAGTTTCGCAGCCTGATCAAAACTTGGGTGCTGCGCACAGCTCCACAGCATCTTCAACACTTAGACAAAATTATATTTCTGAGCTGCGCTCAGCTCAGCTTTCCCTGCTTATCAAAAAGGTGTCTCCAAAACTTTGTCCCAACCTGGGCCCAACAATCCCTCTAAGCAAGAATACGTACATACAATGAAGTCCTTGTACGGATCCGCTATTATTAAAATATGTGCGGTGGTTAGCAAGTGTTTAAGCTTTTCAAAGCTTTCCTGACATTTATTATACCATATAAATTTAGTTCCTATATTTTGAAGTGAATTTATTGGGTAAGAAATTATGGAGAACCCCTCAATGAACCTGCGATAATAACCTGTGATTCCCATAAATGATCGAATCCTAGTTACATCCTTAGGAACTAGCCAATCAATAATTGCCTTGGTTTTATCTGGGTCTACATAAATGCCTTCTCTAAATATTACATGACCTAAGCATTGAATTTTATCTTGAAAGAAATCACATTTACTAAATTTTGCATAAACTTTATGTTCTCTTAAGGTTTGTAAAACTAACTTTAAAAATGTTCTTCATGTTGTTCTTCTTTTTTAGAGTATATTACTATGTCATCAATAAATACTGTTACAAACTTATCTAAGTATTTATGCAGAACAATGTTCATTAAACACATGAACGTGGCCAGAGCATTGGTCAAGCCAAATGGTATAACCAAGAACTCTTAATTCTCGTACTGTGTTCTAAATGATATTTTATGAACAACCTCATCCTTAATTATTACTTGATGGTACCCAGACATTAAGTTAGTCTTAGAGAATACCACATCTCCTTGTACTTGACCAAACATGTCATCAATCTAGGGGAGAGGGTATTTATTTTTAATTCTCAGTTTATTTAATTGTCTGTAATCAATACAGAGTCTTAATATGCCATCTTTATTTTTAACAAATAAAACTGGTGCTCCCCACGGAGAAACACTTGGTCTTATATATTTATTATCTAACAATTCTTTTAATTGTAATTTTAATTCCACCAACTCAGGTGTATTCATTATGTAAGGATCCTTAGAGGCAGGAACTACCCTTGGTACCAAGTCAATGGTAAATTCAAAATCCCTCCTTGGAACCTGTAATCCAGGTATCTCCTCTGGAAAGACATATTTAAATTCATTTAAAACAGGAAAATCCTCCATTCTATTTTTTGTTTTATCATCATCATTTTAGTGGCATGCATAGCAAACAATCTACATCATTTCCTAGCACACTTTTTCAATTGCAAAGCAGATATTTTCCTAGTAAGAACCTTTTTAGGAATCCCTTTAACAAGTCTATTTTCACCTTTTTCATCAATACAAGTGAGAGTTTTCTCAAATCAATTCAATACAACTCTATGCTTTTCTAACCAATCCATGCCAATTAATACGTCATATGATCCTAATAGAAAAATGTTCAAATCTACTTTTGTAACCAAATCTTGCATATAAATTTAACAACTAGAAATAAAGTTGGTTACCTTTCTTTTTGTTCCTATGGCTAATTGCACTAACCACGGTGTTAGCACCAGAATTGTGCTAAGCATTTGAAGAGGTCCATACTTATGGAGAAATGATCAAGGTCTCATCCCTTTAAGCCATATGCCCAATGAAGATGAAAATCAAGCCTAATAAGCATTTATTCCTAAGACTAAGGCAAAATGTTACTAAATAATGCTAAGTTCAAGCCCATCACCAAGGGGTTTCCATGACCACTCCATACACTTTCCATCAGCATTTAAATCAGAATTCAAACTTCCAAAATCCCGAAAAATAAAATGTTAAACTCAATGTAATTTCATGTGAAGCCTTGGTGGTTTTTCACTGAAAATGACTGTTTTAGTCATCGTTTTTCAGCAGTTGTATCTACCAAACCGGGACTAATTTCGAGAAAACGAAAGATTTTTTTATTCATAACGAACCCATCTACAATAACCTCTCTTAGAATTTGCACAGGTGTCACGGTTTGGGAGAACCGAAAGATTTCTCATAGGGTAATTTTCTAGAATTCACGTTTTTTGCATGAGTCATCAGCTTTCGGAGCAGATCACGGCCAGCTGGAGACTAATATGAGGAAAATAAAAGAGGTTTTTCTTCAGCACGGGCCAGTATCCAAAAAAATCCTTCAGTTTTTACATAGTTGTTCACATCTGAGTTATACAGACGGGGCACCGAAAGCCATTTTCAGCAGTCCGCGGCCACAAATGAGCAAAAATGGTTGGAACCGACTCCTAGGTTGTTGAATCTTCTTGTGCACATGTCCATACAGTTGTAACAGATTCCTATTGGGATATCTCAACCCTAGGGCCAAATAGATCTATAAATGCAATGTAATAGAAGTAGAACAAGCGGTGAAAACATGAAGTTGGGAAACAATTATGGCTTGTTTTTGACAAAAAAACTGCTAATTTTTATGTTTTTCAACTTCGACCTCTTCAAACCAATATCTCCCTTAGGAATTTAAACTTGAAGAAAACACAAAGGTTTTACAGAATTGAATTAGCTTTCTACTCGTATTTTTTTTATGGACATATCGTGGGACAAGTTTGTTGTCAACCAACGACATATACTTGAAAATTTTAGGTATGGATAATGAGTGACCTGTGTTGACCACAGTTATTTTATAGATGGTTATTCATTTTAGGGAAAAAAATTGTATGCTCATAATCTACACACACTAAACTTGATCTTGGACTATATTTCCATTTTTTTAAGACTTGGGAACTATTTTTTATTATTTATCGAAACAACGTATGTTCAGAAAATGGTGCATTATCGACACATGTTTTTGTCTTCACATTTTCTTTCAAATGTTGCTCTTATCAAACAAACTAAAACCAACCCATTAAAGAGGACACTTCAAGGAACATCCTTGTATTTTTTTTAAAATTTTCAGCTTCGTCATTGTGATGATATTGAATTTTCATTGTGACTGATTTTTCAGTCACTTAATTTTTTAATGATAAAGTTTAGTAAAAAAATAGAAAAAAATAGTAATTCTAAATGAAATTGAAAAAAACTTATATTACTAGAAAGTAGATTGAATGGTGAATCTACTAGTATAAACTTCAACATGTAATTCTCATGTTTTGCAGTGGTCTGACCTTGTTAAAGTGACACATTTCTGAATTCTGCAGAAATGGTGCTGGAATTGTTGACCAGAAACTCTCGGGCGAGAAAATGTCTTCCAAACTCTCGGCCTAGAGTTTAGTTCAAACTCTCATCCGAGATTTTGTTAGGAACCCATGTCTTTACTTTGTTAGTATATTGTTGTTGGATGCATATGCTTTGTAAGTCGTCACGTAGTATTTGTTGATCCATAGTTTATATTAGCCCATAGTATTGACCCATAGTATTGGACGCATATGCTTTGTAAGTCGTCCCATGGTATTATATGTCTCATGGTTTTGACTCATAGTATTGGCGCCTAGACTTAGCCCATGGTTTGTATTGACACATAGTATTGACCCATGGTATTGGCGCCTAGACTTAGTATATAAGTATGTGTTGAGCCCTATGAAGGCACCGTGAAATTAATTGTATTGAGCTTGCTCAAAGGAGGTTGCCCCCTCGAAGTGGCCCGTGATCAATATAAAAGTGATTATGTTCTATTATTTCTGATATCTCGTGTATTTGCATTAATTAATTATTGTAGGTTCATCACATCTGGTATCAGAGCAATTTCTTGGGCTCATTGGGTGGAATTTCTGCCAAATTTTTTTTCACATCTGTTGCAGCTTCGGATTTGGGAATAATCCCTATCCGCTTAACTGTGGGAAGTACTTGGGAATAAGCCCTAAAACGCATTATGAGGAGTACCAAAGGAACCCCAAAGTAGCTGGTCCATTGAGAGGACCTGCTAGTGAAAAGGGCAACGACTCCTACCTGATTGACTAGTTCCCACCTGTGAGGCAAACCAAGAGCTGTCGTTTGTGGCAAAGCGGTTATCAGTTTTACCTGAGTCGTGGAGTGAGGGGTACTGCCCAATACGCAAGCCATCAGACAGCATTGGTGGCAGAGTGAAACACCTGAACTGTTAGGAAGCTGTACATACCTGGGGTCCATATCTATTTTCAGTTGAACTGTTACCGATCACTTCCGCTTCAGATCCAGTCATTGTTTCAGAGTATAAAAAAAAGAGTATAAAATTCAGTTTTTTCTCCATATCTCCCTTGTTTTCACTCTGTTTCCCTTGAAATTTTTGGGGAACCCCTGTCATCCTATTCTGCATCTTTCATTCCTGAGGACCCTATCCCCAATTCCCCTTCCCAAAGCCCGAAATCCCACATTTGTCTATTTTTAGAGTTTTCCATAACTTCCTCAGATTTCACCCAATCACCTTCAAATTTTACCACAGAGTTCCTTTCTGAATTCTGCTTCTTTGTCCCTCTCTGCCAAATTTTCTCATTCTATCACCCCACTTCTGAAATCCCCCTTTTCGCTTTCTTGTCCTTTCGACAGTGTCCAAAATCTAGTCAAACCCCAATTACCCATCAAATTGTTTCCCCAATCCAAATTTCCCTTTACTAAATCAACTTCTGTTTGTGTTTTTCTACCCATTCCACAAAAAAAAAAAAAAAACCTGGTTATGGTTGTCATCCGTGCAGGAGCACACACCATGGAGGAAGCACATGCAGCCATCCAAACCAAACTCCAAGATCTAGATGAAAAATTTCTCAGCCTCCATCTTCAGCATTCAGCCATGAACAATACCAGACAGCCAGAATCTTTTGCAGCCACCGGGTTCTCTTCTTCCAGCAATTTTTGTGGGATGAAGCTTGATTTTCCTCGCTTCAATGGTACTGATTCGACTAGATGGATATATTGAGCAGAACAATATTTCAGTCTGCATAATACTTCTGATGCCCATAAAGTTCCACTTGCATCCTTTCATTTGGAACAGGAAGCCCTTCAATGGTACCATTGGTACATCAAAGCTCATCCCGAGCCAAACTGGACAGATTTTTGCCAACTCAATTTGCCACGATTTGGTCCTAGTGCTTTTGATGATTTCACAGGAGCACTCACTAAACTTCACCAAATTGGCACAGTGAGAGAGTATCAGATAGAATTTGAGAAATTAGCCAATCACACAAAAAGATTTTCTGATGAATTCTACAGGAGTTGTTTTATCAGTGGTCTCAAGGATGAAATCCGCTCAGAGGTCAAAATGTTTTGTCCCAACACAATGATGAAAATCCTAGGATTGGCTAAGCTGGCCGAGGACAAGATTGCAGCTCAACAACGCTCCAAACCCACCTTTGTTCCCTTCAGAAATATAGGTTCCCAACGACCTCCCATCACGCCTGCTCCTCAACCAACTCCTATCAAGAATTTGTCTGAAATAGAAATGCAGGCACGCCGAGAAAAAGGGCTTTGCTATAATTGTGATGAGAAATTCAGTCGGGGACATAGATGTGTTCAACAAAAGCTCTATCTCTTGGATGTGGATTCTCTGCCTGCCTTATAACTTGGTGAAGAAGCTACAGATACAGTAGATGATCAGGTCGACATTCAACACCCGCCTGTTGACACCCCATCTCGGGACGACCCACCCGAGATCTCTCTCCATGCTGTAACCGGCATCACCACCCCACAAACAATGCGGGTCAGGGGATAATTCAAGAAGATCCCTCTTACCATACTTGATTATGGTAGCACTCATAACTTCATTGACCCTCGGATTGCCAAACAGGCTGATTGTTTTGTCCATCCTTGCTCCAACTTTGAAGTCATGGTTGCCAATGGGGGCACCTTACCTTGCAAGGGGAAGTGTCACAATGTGCATATCTCTATGGAAGATTATAACCTACGCTCTGACATGTTTGCCTTGTCCTTAGGCGGATGTGATGTGGTTTTGGGCATTCAATGGTTATGCACACTTGGCTCCATATTATGGGATTTTGCTGAACTTTGGATGCAGTTTTCAGCCAATTGGACACAACACAAAATTATGGGCTTACAACCAGGGTCTCTCCGCATCATCAGTTCATATCGCTTGGAAAAGATCCTTAAGAAGAATTCACATGGTGTCATTGCTCATCTCCATTCCCTTTAGATTCACCCACCAATGGTCTCCACTACTTCCTTGGATAGATATGCATGTGTCTTTGTTGCACCCGTGGGCTTGCCGCCTTCACGAGACCTTTCCAGTAAGCATTTAGCCGCGTCTACATATCAGCAGGACATGATGGCTATTTTTCATACAGTACAGAAGTGGCAGCCATCCCTATTGGGGAATTATTTATGCATCAAGACTGATCTCCAGAGTCTTGAAACTTTCCTGGAAAAACGGGTCTCCTCCCCAGCACAACTGAAATGGGTTATCCAACTCATGGGTTATGACTATGCGACCACTTGCCAGAAGGGTAAGGACAATATGGTGGAATATGCTCCTCCTCGCACATTTGATGACCCAGTTTCTCTTACAGGTATTTCTCTGCTTGTTCCAAATTGGTTGCAATCTGTTCAACGGGGCTATCTCTTCTATGAACTCCATGCTTCTTCATCAGTAGGGCACTCTGGGTTCCTCAAAACATATGACCAGGAACAATATAACTTCTTTTGGCAGGGACTCAAAAGGACAATTCAACGAATGGTGGTTTACTGTGATACTTTCCAGGTCAACAAGGGTGAAACGACCCTCCTTTCAGGACTGCTCGAACCCTTACCCATCCCTCCACAGATTTGGACAACTATTTCTATGGATTTCCTAGAAGCGCTCCAGTGGTATAGTACCACATCTCAAAGGACACCATATGAAGCAGTCTTTGTACATGCACCACCAGTTCTTCTTCCATACACCTTCAGTAGCTCCCCAATTCAGGCAATTGACTCAATTATTCGAAACCGTGATCAGCTTCTTCTCATTCTGCAGGACAATTTTCACATGGCAAGAATTCGATTGAAACAACAAGCCGATCAGCACCATTCTGAGCGCACTTTTCACATCATTGATATGGTTCTTCTTCGTCTACAGCCTTCCATGCAATCCTCCCTGAAACTCCAAAGGCACCAGTGGCTCGGAATGCAACTCAAGGATGCTACAGGGGATCCACTCCTTTAGATTCTGCATCAATTTCCACATCTAAAGCTTTGAGGACAAAGCTTATTCTAAGGGAGAGGGGATGTTAGGAACCCATGTCTTTACTTTGTTAGTATATTGTTGTTGGACGCATATGCTTTGTAAGTCGTCCCATAGTATTTGTTGATCCATAGTTTATATTAGCCCATAGTATTGACCCATAGTATTGGACGCATATGCTTTGTAAGTCGTCCCATAGTATTATATGTCCCATGGTTTTGACTCATAGTATTGGCGCCTATACTTAGCCCATGGTTTGTATTGACACATAGTATTGACCCATGGTATTGGTGCCTAGACTTAGTATATAAGTGTGTGTTGAGGCCTATGAAGGCACCGTGAAGTTGATTGTATTGAGCTTGCTCAAAGGAGGTTGCCCCCTCGAAGTGGCCCGTGGTCAATATAAAAGTGATTCTGTTCTATTATTTATGATATATTGTGTATTTGCATTAATTAATTATTGCAGGTTCATCATCGAGTTTTTTTTAAAATACAGCACGGCGATTGGTGCAAACTCTCGGCCGAGAGTTTTTTTAAACTCTTGGCCCAGAGTTTGAACCTGAATTTGAGTTTGACTTTTTTTCGCGTGATCATCTGCCCGCGCTCCATTTTTTTCACTCCGTTTGTCACCAAAGTGTTTCCCAGGTTCGTGATTTCACCCCAAGTTGGAAAATCATTTGGCCGAGGCCTGGGGGAGCTCGGCTCTGTTTTGAGGCATTTTCTTGAATATATTTGCAGTGTTGAAGCTGGGTTTTTGCATAGATTCCTATGTAACTGGTTCTTGTAGTCTGTTCTTTCTTCTCCTCCTGTGAATTGTATATCTTTCATTGTTATTTCCAGTCTATAAATATTTATTCATGCTTGGTGCGGTGTGGTAGCTAAGCAGAATTCATACAAATTATGCTCTGTTGATCTCATTTCCAAGTATTTCACAATTGTTTTCTACTAAAGTTGGTACAGGATTCATTATTGTATGCTTTGTATTGATGGATTTTTCTTTCTCTTCTGTTTCACCAATAAAAATCAATTTGACTACAAGTTGTTTACTACCTTGCCCCTGTGTGAATGCATTCGCAGAGCATTTGTAAATAATTTCGAGAGTTTGTTTAATGTGACTCCATTGCCCAATAGTTGCTTATGATTTGTCTTACCAAAACTTTAGAACAAATTGTTCCAGTATAAATATGATCTTCTGTGTATGCTGTAATAGAATATCTTGATCTGAGAGGCTGTGTGTTTATTAGTAATTGTTTTCAGTCTTTTATCAAATCTAAGAATTCCTTGTGGCTGCAATTTTATTGAATATTTCCAGTCTTTTATAGATTTGTTGAGATATCCCTCTCAAACTGTGTTGGGGCAATAGCACAGATCTAAAGTGGTTAGTGGTTACCCCGAATTGCCCTCTTCACAACCTTGGGGGTTAATTTGGGTGTTAGCAAATTGGTGTCGTTGCCGGGGAAGCGAGTTTCTTATCATCCCTGGGAGAACGACAAAGGTTTCAGATCTGAATGCTGATGGTGAATAGCATTCAGACATTGAGAAGGTTGTATCATTCACCTGACGACTCCACTCAGCAAAATTCCAATATGAAGGTTGGTCTCCTCAGTCTTAAATCAGAATTTGCAAATCCAGATTTTCAAGATGGCTTCATTATCAAGAAGGTATGCTCCCATGAATAGAACTCACATCCCTGGTTTTCCAAATCCTATTCCTAAAGTAGATTGGAAAACCTGTTTACCTAAATTTAAAGATTATAAAGGAGAAGATGCTACTATTCATTTGATTAGATTTCATATGCATATATATGAGCTTGGAATTGGATTGCCTGAGGACTGTTTGATGAAAATGTTTATGGAAACATTAGAAGAGAATGCAAAGTCATGGTATGAGGGATTACCATCAACAAGTTTGTGTTCCCTTGAGGATTTTCACACAGTTTTTCATGAGCATTTTAAAAATCAGTACCCTTCCTTGCTTCTAGTTCAA
The DNA here is from genome assembly GCA_027924585.1 of Larix kaempferi. NCBI lineage: Eukaryota > Viridiplantae > Streptophyta > Pinopsida > Pinales > Pinaceae > Larix > Larix kaempferi. Next base: position 7,342,645 of record BSBM01000632.1, read on the forward strand.
GACTGTTGCATGCATGTTAAAGGTCTCATTGAAGTTTTGGAAAACATGTATGGTAATGATAAGTTTGTGGATGAAGATATTTTAGAAGTGTTGCATGAAAATCCCTTCCATAAAGAGGAAATGCAACATAAATTCCACAATTCTCAAGACACCCTCCAACAAACACTTGTTTCTGAAAGTCATAGGCCCTTGCCTAAATATGATGAAAGTTTGCAACCCTCTTGCCATTTGTTGTGTGACCAAGTTAGTGGTGAAAGTAGCTAATCAGTTGTCTCTGCTCTTTATCCATTTTTTGATTTAGGCATTGAAGAAAGAAATGTTTTTGTAAATTATGTGGAGAGTCAAGTTAATATTTACCTTGAATTAAGGGAAGGGAAAGAAGCCATAGAAGAAGCTAGTTTTCATAACACTCAGAAAAACTTTCAGAATGTAGTTTCTCTTTTGGATGAAAGTGAAGATGGCAGTGTCCTTGATGTAGAACATGTGCAGCAGTTTTGTCAGACCTCATTTGATGAGGAAAAAGATTAGTCTTCTCAGTCAAGTCTTTCTTCATGCCTTTCATTTTCAGAATTTTTGTGTCAAGAAGAATTTGTTTCACTTGATTTTGTTGAAGAAAACAATGATGTTTCTGTTGGATTGCTTGTAGAAGATCAAGTTTTAAATTCTGAGAATTGGGATGAAGTTGCTGATATTTCACTTAAAAGTTGTCCCGAGAACTCCCTTTAGGACTCCCTTGAAAAATGGGTGGATAATGTGCAAGAAAGTTTACAATTTGGGAAGCCCTGTCATGACAAACCAACAATTTTTTTTTTTGAAAGATGTCATGCTTTTTATGACCCTATAGGTGAATATGTGGAAAGGTTTTTTAGTTTAAATTTGCAGCCATATTTCCACCTTGAAAATGAAAGGTATCATTGTTTTTCGAGGCTGCCATATTTTTTGTCATTGATTGATTTCAAGCACAGTGAAGGAGTCAAATTGTTCAACCATTTGATTGATTGGCTCTACTAGAATTTTTGGGTTACCTCGTTGAGTAAAGAAGTTTGGCATCTTAGAGTAGGTAGCTAGTCTAAATAAGCTCATAATGAGCATCTTTTTCAACAGATTTCAGCATGGACATATCATTTCCGGTTTGGTTTTAAGCATTCTTCAATTTTCAATTTTCAAAATGTATAGTTAATTCTCAATTTCAATTTTCAAAATGTATAGTTAATTCTCAATTTCAATTTTCAGTTCATAAAGCTTTAGTGTATTTTTCAGCTTAAGATTTCAGATCAGATTTGCAGGGTGCATCTTTCAGTTTGCATCAACCCCAGGTCATTTTTCAGTTTCGAAGTTCAGCTCAGAAATTTTCAATGTAGTTTTCAATGGATGGTTATATATCAAGAAAAGAAAAGGAAGCCTTGAACAAGGAAGAAATAAGGATGAAAGATAATGAGATAAATGATAAAATGGTAAAGAGGACCAGTGCTTTTATAATTGGCTAAATTGGGTTCTATATGCCAAGGTTGATGGCGCATTTGGGCAAAAAAATTTAAAATTGTTATGAAAGCCAAGCATATGGAGCCAATATTTGAATTTTTATATAAAGAAAGTTCAAAGGCTTTATGCTTTGGGCGAATTTCTAAAATAAAAATGGAAAAGAAAAAGGTGTTAAAATTTTATAAAAATTGATGCAGCCAAGGTTTTGATTTTTCTTTGCGGGAAAAAGTTTTAAATGAGGTTGAATCAGAAGTTTAATGGGCCCAACCTAAGCTCAACACTAAGCGCTTTGCCAACAGTCAGCTGCCTAGTCGGAGTGGGGACCCACGCACACCAGTCGCACTTACTTGCGAGCCTACCTTCTTTTTGTTCCTTGCTATATTATGAAAGTTCTGGAAAATATAAAGGCCAAGGCATATTATTTCCTTCTGCATGTGGGACTATTTCCCATGAGTAAAAAGTGAATAGCGCGGAGCTTGAGCAACACTTAGTCAAAGATACCGCCTGGAGGCTCTGTCATCGCGTTGCAGGATGAAAGAGACGTAGGAAATGGCTAAGCATCAAAGATGTTTTCCCGATGAGAATCCTGCTGATTGTGATAAATGATGGAGGCGTGCTTGTCTACACCACATACCTGCATCAACAGAGAAAGGTTGCTAGGGATTGAAATCTAAAGAGGAGTCGACACTTTGCCTTGCATTACATCTTTCAATCAACGTGGATGCTGGAATGCTTATATTTCTCACACCAGAAGGAAGTCCCACGAGCAACATGTCAAAATATGTTCTTTAGCTCCCAAATAAGAGTTACACGACCGCGGGATCAAACTTTAGCAAGTTTAATATTCAGGGTTCTACAAGCCTTTTGCAATTAAGCAATGACTAGCGCTTGCAGGAATATACCCTTAAAGTTGACAGTTACAAATTGGCTACAATTTATGCTGTATATTATAGAGGAGAGCTTCATAGAGATAAGGTTTTAAAAATATTGAATGAAAACAAGTTTGTATCTTCTAATCCAACAGAGGCAAATGAACGTCTAGAAAAGCAGAATGTTGTATCCACTGAGTTTGAATCTTCCTTTCAAATAGAAATCACTAGGAAGTTATCATATCATGCATCACTTGGACACATTACTCTAACATGTTTAGATCATGAGCAGGATGTTCCTTAGCCAAATTCATGGGACTTTAACGGTAACGACATCTCCTGGGATATGACGTCCACGGGACAAATAATGTTGAGTACAAAACTTAGTCTGGCGACAGAAAATGGGAATCAATTGTTCGAATATTGTTGTTGGTCCTGCCGTCCTGAGATATGATCTATATGCGGAAAACGCAAGGCAATTACAAGCTCACAATTTGAGAGAAAATCATTTTTTTAATCTATGTTTATTGCATTAAGTAGCATGGGGCCATCATCATTCCACAATCAACCACCGATGGCTTTAATCCTTCCGCTTGTGTTTGAGACCGCACCTGCAGCTATCAGGAAAAGATGGACATTTTTTTCCAGTATAGCAATAGGCAGTGGGTTAGTCTCCACCACGTCAGCCGTCGGATGTTGGGGAGAAGAAGAAATCAATGACATGAAAGGAGCGTGCAAATACAACATGCACAGAAAAATACAATTCTCAAATCTCCGTGATTTTGGTACGAGTTCCACCTTTTGACAGTGGCGATCTGGGCATGAGAGTGATCCACGGCCCAAGATAATAGCGCAAAACTTACTTGTGCAGCAAACCGACAGGTTTCAAATTCCTGCAGTGTGGTAGGGGCTGCACCATTCAATGGTCTCGATCAAAGTATGAAGATGATCTACGGTCCAACGGTTGTTTGCAAAATTAACTTACACGTCCATATTTCAATAATTTTCGGTGTCGTTTTCCAAAAGTAGCTCAAAATAATCTATATTTGACCCATCATTCTTCCCTATATTTGGCCAATTGTTGGTATCTTACTTCCTCTTCCCGGGCAAAGGATAATTCATCCCAGAAATGATATCGTTGAAACATATCATGATCTAGCTGTAAAGGATTTGGTTGACTTGAGAGAGCGTTCTCATAATGTGAAAGAATTTTCAATTATGAACCTGCCGGGAGCATATAGGAGACTGATTTAGAAGCCATTTGATTTTATGTGGGAAATTTTCAACTATGAGGAGAATATGGAGGAGAGGGTAGGGGCTGAGAGGGAGTTCCTTTCAATCAAACCAATTGATGTGAATAATATGGACTGTAGAAACTTCTGGTAGTGTTAAGACAAAGGTGAATATAAATACATTCGGGGAGGTGACATTCGCCTTTTTTTTTTTCTTTAAGAAAATGTATCAAGATGTCTTTAAATTCTTCAATCACATTTATGATGCAAGTGATGAAACTCTCAAGGCCTGTCATATGGAAACTGCATTATTGAAATTATTTGGCTCTTTCAGAGGGTTGCATGTTGGTTTGTTTTTAATGAAGGGATTGTTTCAGTGGCAGAATCAAAAGGGACAGTAGGTTATAGAGTTCAATGGCAGATCGGAACACAGTTTTCAGTTGGAGTTGGGAGTTGCCCAATGGATCAGGCACTTGGTCTACAAGGTTCTTTGCTACCTCGCAGGGAGGATAGCATCCCCAGTTGGAGCTAGTTGTTAGCACTAGAATTGTGCTAAGCATTTGAAGAGGTCTAGGCTTATGGAAAAATGAACAAGGTCTCATCCCTTTAAGCCATATGCCCAATGAAGATGAAAATCAAGCCTAATAAGCATTTGTTCCTAAGACTAAGGCGAAATGTTACTAAATAATGCTAAGTTCAAGCCCATAACCAAGGGGTTTCCATGAACACTCCATACACTTTATATCAACATTTAAATCAGAATTCAAACTTCCAAAATCCCGAAAAATCAAATGTTAAACTCAATGTAATTTCATGTGAAGCCTTGGTGGTTTTTCACTGAAAATGACTGTTTTAGTCATCGTTTTGCAGCAGCTGTCTCCCCCAAACCGAGAGGAATTTTGATAAACTGAGAGATTCTTTTATTCATAACAAACCCATATACAATAACCTCTCTCAGAATTTGCATAGGTTTCACGGTTTGGGAGAACTGAAAGGTTTTTCACAGGGTAATTTTCCATATGTCATGTTTTCTGCGTGAGTCATCAGCTTCTGGAGCAGATCCAGGCCAGCTGGAGATGAATCTGAGGAAACGGAAAGAGGTTTTTCTTCAGAATGGGCCAATATCCAAAACCCTCCTTCATTTTTTACACAGTTGTCTACGTATGAGTTATACAGCCAGGGCACCAAAGTCCATTTTCAGCAGTCCGCGGCCACAACTGAGCAAAAATGGTTGGAACCAACTCCTTGGTTGTTGAATCTTCTTATGCAGGTGTCCATACAATTGTAACAGATTCCTATTGGGATAGCTCGACCCTAGGGCCAAATAGATCTATAAATGCAATGTAATAGAAGTAGAACAGGTTGGAAAATTGTTTGGCTGAGGCTTGGGGGAGCTTGGCTCTGTTTTAAGGCATTTTCTTGAATATATTTGCAGTGCTGAAGCTAGATTTTCGCAGAGATTCCTGTGTAATTGGTTCTTGTAGTATGTTCTTTATTCTCCTCTTGTGAAATGTATATCTTTCATTGTTTTTTCCAGTCTGTAAATATTTCTTCATACTTGGTGCAGTGTGGTAGTTAAGCAGAATTCATACAAATTATGCTCTATTTATCTCATTTCCGAGTATTTCACAATTGTTTTCTACTAAAGTTGGTACAAGATTCATTATTGTATGTCTTGTATCGATGGATTGTTTCTTTCTCGTATGTTTCACCAATAAAAATCACTTTGACTACAAGCTGTTTGCTACCTTGCCCCTGTGTGAATGCATTCACAGAGCACTTGTAAATAATTTCCAGAGTTTGTTTAATGTGACTCCGTTTCCCAATAGTTCTTATGATTTGTCTTACTAAAACTTTAGAACAGATTGTTCCAGTAGAAATCTGATCTTCTGTGTATGCTGTAATAGAATATCTTGATCTGAGAGGCTGTGTGTTTATCAGTAATTGTTTTCGGTCTTTTATCAAATCTGAGAATTTTTTATGGCTGCAATTTTATTGAATATTTTTAGTCTTTTATATATTTCTTGAGAGAGGCCTCTCAGACTGTACTGGGTCAGTAGCACAGATCTAAAGTGGTTAGTGGTTACCCCGAATTGCCCTCTTCACAACCTTGGGGGTTAATTTGGGTGTTAACACAGGGTTTTTCAAAACATACTTTTTCATCTTACACAAATATACTAACTTAGGAGATATGTAACTTAAAGTAGATCCAAAATCAATTAATATATAAATAGGTTTTTCAAACTTCTTACCATCAACTTCGATCATTGAAGGTTGGTAATTCACTTGATGATTGTCCAAAGTTGCGCTTATATTTGGTGCATTCTGAAAAACCTCTCCAACTGTGGTTGCTTCTCGGACAATATGGATACTTTGATTATCCTTCTTATGACGACAACATCGATAGAAATGACTCTCCCCACAGCCCCAACACTGTAATGGTTATCTTTTTATCTCTTCTTTCTTCTTATTAAAGATATTATCTTTATACTCAGTCCTTATTGGTTGTTGTCTATCCTTAAAATTATTCTTCTGAAAATTCTTATGTTTATTGAAGGGTTTGAATTCTCTTCTTTTAATATTGCTTCCTTCTCTTTTCTTGAAATTATAAGAATTTTCATTCTTACTTTTAGATTGATCATAAGTTAATTTTCCTTCCTCATTGCTTCATATAAAGTTGTTGGGTTATCAAACTCTAATCTATCTTTATAAAAGCTATGTAAGCAACCTAGGAACCTTTGAATTTTAGTTTTTTCTTCATTTAGGTAAGGCACATATCTTACAAGGATATAAATTTAGTACGGAAGTCATACATTGACATTGATCCCAATCTTAACTCATAAAACTCTTTTGGTTTTCCCTCATAGTAATACTCTAAAAGGTACTCCTTTTTAAACTCTTTTTTAAACAAAATCCAACTAACATTTCTATCATTAATTATTTTAGCTCTTTTTAAGTCCTACCACCAAATCTCAGCCTTCCCGACTAGATTGAAGATGGCCATTTTACCCTTCATAGAATTGGAATAATTATACATAGTAAAGTATTTCTTCATCCAAGATAGCCAAGCCTCAACTTCTTCTCCATTTTTTACTTCACCGTCAAAGGTAGGAGGTTTTATCTTTTTAAACTCTCATGTTATTCCATCTTTATATTTTTTCTTCTTCCTTCGCCTACCCTGAGAGCTACCACTAGAATCTTCTAATTCACTAGTTATAGGGATTTCGTCAGAAGAAGGGAAATCAGATGATGAGTTTTCTCATTTACGTTTATTTTTATATTTATCATTAGTTATCTCATTCATTTTAGACAGTAAGGCTTGGTTTAAGTCTTCCTGGGTTCTCATTACCCTCTCATGTTCATTTTTAAAGTTCATCAATTCAACGTGTAAGTCTGTTACTGTTTGTAAAATCTCATCCTTAACATTGTTATTTTTTGGTTGATCCTCATCATTAATTTCAACCCAAACATGTGGGGTAGGGGATCGTCTTCCGGCCATCTATTCCCGCAGTTTAGTAACAACCAAATTTCTTCTATACAAGTAAAAAGAAAAACATACAAACTAAACTAATTTTCCCATAACATGAATGGACACCATAAGGCCAAGTGTCGTAACTGTTAGGATATTTTAGTACCCCATCCTTGTCCTACCTAGCATTATTTATTTTTCCTAATTGTTGATGATTTCATTTCCCCCCTAGTGATGTGCATATGTCATCCAGGATCCATATACCACCTTTTGAGCCCTGCATACATCATTTTAGGACCACTTCAGTCAGTTCCCTATTTTATAGGAACCTACTGAGTGTTCTAGTGCATTCCACCTGAGTTTTCTGACTCATGTGGGGGGTTAGAGCTCTGGATTCCACTGATTGTGGCCTCATGCACCATTTTCTGACTGGAATGCATGACAGACTGACTATTGTGCCCTTCTTAGTCAATTAACTAATTGTGACTTCACTTAGCTGAGTTTAGGTTCAGATCAGTTGACTTTGAGTCTTCTAGAGCACTCTAGTGGTGATAATCCCTATGCTAGACCAACTGAGTTTTGAATTCTCCTACATGATTTGAATTCTCTCCATTATAACATCATTGTTTATTATACTGATTATTGGACAGTGTGGCATTCTTCTGCTCCTATCTGAGTTCTGCTGCATTATTATTCTTTTGTTCCTTTTTACTGCAATTTTCACTCTTATTCAAATTTTCTGCTCATTCTTTCTTTGTGGGTATCCTCATCTCTCTAGATATGTCGTGACATAGAATTTCATATGGTATCAGATCCATTGAGAGAATAGGTTGAGCATCTTCTTTCGATATTGCACCAAAAGCCTATAGATTTCCACAGCAAATCCTGGTGCCATTGCATTGAATTCATTGGAGAAATCCAATGAGGTCTAGCCAGGTGTGAAGCATCTGAATAAAAGTTCCTATTGTCCTAAAGTATTGCTCAGTAGTAGTCTACCTCCATTATTGAGATTTTTTTGCAGTTTATTCAAGTTGTTTTAGTGCAACAACAATTGCAGCAATTACAACAGTTTCCTGCAGTTGCAGTAGTTTTCTACATTTTCAATAGTTTTTTCTGCAGTAGCAGCAGTTTCACTTTGTATTCGCTCCAGCACTTGTAATGGAAAATTAAAAATCTCCTCTCTCTCATAGGATACTGACACCATTAAATTATCTTGATTGGAGGGATGATATGCAGATGGTATTGCGCAACAAATCACTGTACATGGTGACAATGGGAAAGGATCCCGAACCACATTCAACTATGGAGAAAACAAAGTATTTGAATAGATTGGATGAAGCATTTAGTTTCATTTGTATTCATATTTCCAGAGATTTACTCTTCCACATCGAAGGATTGAAGAATCCAAGAGAGTTATGGTTGAATTTAGAGACCCTCTTCACCAAACAAGATGAGCTAAGAGGCCATATTCTAGAAAATGAATTGATTTATCTACAACCGAGCAGTTTCGATACCATTCAGCAATTCTTTTCAAAATTCAAATGTCTGGTTATGCAATTCAAGCATTGTGGCACTGACAAGAAGGATGAGTAGCTGGTGCTATCCATTCTGAGCAAGCTAGGTCCTGATTTCTCCATCTTTGTCGCTACCTTCCATTCTCAGCGAGTGTCAGTCCCTGGTTCGAAGATTCCCTCCTTGTATTTTTTTCACTAAATCTCTCATCCAAGCATACTATAAGTTGATCTAGATGGGTGCCTTGAAGGCTTCCAAAGATCAAGCTCTTATGTATGGAGAAGAAAAAAGTGTGAATGGGAAAGGGAAGCACAAGGGAAAGGATAAGAGGCCATCTGAACCCAAGCTGAATGCCAAATCAAGTCCATCAGAAGGATCCTCCAGCTCTAAGAAGGACAAACAGAAGGGAATTGAGAAATCCAAGTGTTCCTATTGTAATAAAGGAAACCACCTAGAGAGATATTGCATGCAGAAGAAGATAGATCATTTGACCAAGCTTCTTGAACAACACAACATTTTCATCCCAAAAGGTGTAAGAGAGACTGATTCTAGAAGTGAGTCTGATGGTCATGAGATATTCCATGTACTGAAGGATGGACTTTCAAAATCACAAGCCCTCCTCATAGATTCAGGATCCCCCAACCACATGGTTGCCTCCAGAGAATCATTTTCTTCTTTAGATCTTAAATATGGTATGATTATTCACATGGGAGACAATTGTCATATCTCTACTGAAGGGAAGGGCACAGTACATATGGAGCATGGCAAGTTCAAGAATGTTCTATTTGTGCTTTCTTTGTTGGGATTTTTTTTGTTTGTATATCAAATGACTCACACAGGTTCACCGAGGAAAGTGGTCTTTGGTCTTGATAGAGTTGATATTGCAGAGATCTTCACTGGGAAGATTATAGTGAAAGGCTTTGCAAACCATGCCTCCAAGGAATATGGATTCTCACATTTTTTCCATACTCTCCGCCTACCCCATCGAAATATGATTAATATCAGAGTGATTCCGATTCTAATCAAGATCTTGATGTTGAGAATAAAGTTCAAGGAGATTCAGATTCTGATTCAGATTCTGATCCAAATCTAACACATGCTTCAAATACATGGCCAAGGCCAATATGGGATCACAAATTCCTTGTAGTTGTTGGGAACATAGTTGGGGATCCATCTGACCATAGAACCACCAGATCTCAGTATCATGCAAAACATGCACTATGTCATGCAGATCCACTTCTCTCGGAGAGGTGTTGCATGATGGTGGGGTTTGATCCACAATCTCTTGGAGAGACTTGCCATGGAGTATCTACAACCAGGAAACAATCTCGGTTGTCTGATAAAAGGTACTCAAAGGTTCATGATTTGGACCACAATGATCCATTTGCTCCAGTAGCAAGAAGGGTTCCTACAAGAATTGTTTTAGAAAATTCAACTTCTACACAATGGGAGGCACATCAGAGGAGCAGATCCATATCTAGCACTTGCATTGCTATCCTACAGAGGAGCAGCTTGCCAATATTTTTGCAAAGACTTTCACTGAGGAAAGTTTTTTCTTTCTCTGCTTAGCATGAAGGTTCTTTGAGATCCCTATTGTTGTTCTTTTTTAGGGAGGGTATTTTTACCATCAAGATTTTTCCCATTTCCTTGGTTCATGGACAATTATTTATCTTTTATCATCTATTTGATTGTATGGGTGAAATTTAGTCTTAGTAACCAGGGCTCAGGATTCAAAGTATGGATTAAGGGAGGGTGTTAGGATATTTCAATACTCCATCCTTGTCCTACCTAACATTATTTATTTTTCCTAGTTGTTGATGATGTCATTTTACTCCTAGTGGTGTGCAAATGTCATCTAGGATCCATCTACCACCTTCTGATCCCTGCATGCATCATTTTAGGACCACTTCATTCAATTCCCTATTTTATAGGAACCTATTGAGTGTTCCACCGTAGTCCACCTGAGTTATTTGAATCTTGTGGGGGGTTAGAGCTCAGGATGCCACTGTTGATGTATATGTAACTTCGGAATGTATTTCATCAGTATATTATATGTATATTTATTGTACCCTTATAAGAGATGTGTTATTCCTCTATAAGGAAGTGTCGTCATGTGGATTGACAAGTGTCGCAAGTGTGTGTACTTGCCGATGGGTTATTAGACCACCTTATGGGGTCGGCCCTAATTAATATATAATATAATGTGGATGTACTCAAGTAGACAAGTCGGCCCCAGTAGGTCACTGGGCAAAAAGGTGAGTATAAATAGAGATAGGAGATCTCTATTTTACTCACTCGGAAAAATATCTATCTCTCTCTCTGGAAAGTGGCGCACTAGTGAGGAGGAGGAGGATCATCTGCTAGGAGACTATCTCTGTATTATTTGGTTGTATTTTGGTTGAGCCATTGCTCTCTCTATCTCTGAGGAAGTTGTGGGGTTTTTCACCTTAGGGTTTTCCCCACGGAAACTCTGTGTCTCTTGTCTCTATGCTTTTGATTCTTATGATGCTTGTGATGCTTGTCATATTATGATTATCATGCATTGATATACTGTAGATGTTATTCTCTCAGCAAAGATCCTATAGTATTGTGATTTAATACTGAAAATTTAACATGGTATCAGAGCTTAACTGAGAAGAAGACATTTTGCAGTGACGGAAGCTTGTATTGCTTGTTTATTGGGTTTCTCTCCACAGATTTTTGAAATTCAGTATAGTAGATTGGATCTACTCATCAAGGCGCATCTTTCTGTCCAATCAGATTTCAGTTCCGAGCATTTTCAGTTTTGGCCCTAAAAATTAGGGTTTCCACAAAAATAGGAATTTCTGGAAACTGAAGGTACAGCTGGAAGCTCCTTGCAAAAATCGAAGGTTTGAGCTTTGGATCGAGATTTTTGGCTGGGTAGATCTCCGGGAAACTCAAACCCTAATTCAGGGCTCTCCCTAGTGAACCCGGGAGGACAAAAAAGGCAATTTTGAAGGACAAGACTTTGCTGATCTCAAATTCTAAATGTACTAGGCTGATTAGCTCTCCAAGGCGCATCTTTCTATCCTTTCGGAATTTTGAAATTCACATTTTGAATTTTTAGGGTTTTTCTGACAAACCCTAATCCGGGACCAGATCCAGTTTTCAACACTTCAAGTGGTAAGTTCTAAATCTTTTCTATTTCCATTTGAAGTACTCTTAAAGATGTCTCTTCACACCAAGCTTGAGGATAAGCTTGAAGGGGCTGATAACTTCCGAGCCTGGAAGTATAGGATTGGGCTAAGCCTGGAAGTATAGGATTGGGCTAATCCTGGAAGAGAATGAGTTGGACTCATATGTGAAAGAAGACATCCCTATCCCAGAGGATGAAGAGGCCAAGGTATTGCACAAGAAGAACTTGGTCAAGGAAAAGAGAATCATTGCTGATTCTATCAAAGACCATCTCATACCCCATGTGTCTTCTCTCAAGACACCCAAAGAGATGTTTGAATCTTTGACCAAGCTATTTGAAGGAAAGAACATAAATCGGAAGATGACCCTGCGGAACCAATTGAAAGCAGTAAAGTTTCAGAATGGGGAAACCATTCAATCCTACTTTTCAAGGGTCTCTCAGATCAAGGAACAATTAGAAGCAGTAGATGAAATGGTGGAGAATGGTGAAGTGGTGATGACAACTCTAAATGGTCTACCCAGGTCATGGGATTCCTTTATTCAAGGAATTTGTGCAAGGAAGAAGTTGATCTCCTTCAGTAGACTTCGGGAAGAATGTTCTCAAGAAGAAGCTAGACTTATAGCTCGTGAGGAAAAGATGGGAGGTGAAGATCAAGCTCTTGCAGCTCACACCAAAAGAAGCAAAACCAAGAAGGATCACCCTCACCCCAAAAGATTCCATCAAAAGAATAAGAAGGACCTAAGATGCTTCACATGCAATGAGAAGGGTCACTTTGCTTCAGATTGTCCCAAGAACAAAAGGGATAATAAGAACAACTCCAGTGAGAAAAAGAAGGGCAGCAAAAGAAGGTTTCATGCTCATGCTGCCGAAGATGATGAACCTCCAAAGAAGAAGGCTAGGGCAGAAAGTGATAGTGATGATGACTCATCAAGTGAAGAAGAGTATGTTCTGATCTCTGCTCTTACAGGTACCATCTCCCATGGATGTAATGATTGGTTAATTGATAGTGGGGCCTCCAAACACATGACTGGGTTCAAGGAATCTTTTGTGAATCTTTCTGAACATGAATCACCCCATAAAGTGAAACTTGGGGATGATTATCAATACCCAATCAAAGGAAGTGGTGAAGCCTCCTACAATCTAGATTCTGGAAAATCATTGAAGATGAAAGAAGTACTTTATGTACCTGGGCTCAAGAAGAACTTACTCTCCATTTCTGCATTAGATGCAAAAGGTATGAGGGTTGCATTTGTGGATGGCCAAGTCCTAATGTGGCCAAAGGGAAAGACCATAGATGATGCAGTAGTGATTGGAAAGCAAGAGGGAGGTTTGTACAATTTGAAGGGACAACCTGAACATGCCATGGTGACATAAATACAAAGATTCATCCATAGTCATGGATCACATAGAGGTATGTATAATTTGTTTTTGCAAAAGTTAACTAATGAGTTATGCAGGTCATTGAAGAGAACAAGAACACATTGCTAGACATAACTAGCAAATATGGTGACCAGGTATGTGTTTCTTATATCACAGGATCTATCATATAAGTATGCATGGCATGATTGATGATGATTGTTCATAAAGTCATAAGTTTGAATAATCATGGGCATATGCATATTATGTGTCTTACCTTAATTAATAATATGACTAACCAGAAGAGTCATAGGTTTGAGTAATTACAGGTTTATACATGTTATGTTTCTTATGATATGACTAACCATAAGAGTCCTATATAAACCTTGAATTCTAATGCTTATTATTTCTGTTTGAAATGATCATGACTATACATACTTGAGATTATTGTGTTTTAATGAATGTATGATTTTGTATGAGAGTACAAGGATAACACAATCATGATACTAATAAGCATGCATAGGGACCAAGGATGAATATGAGTTCAAGAACAGGTAATCCAGGAAGCAAATATCAAGAGGGAGCACACTCCAGTGGTTTCTGCAAGGGTGCAGATATTCAGAGGGAGTTGTCCATATCTCTACATTCCACAACAAGAAGGTTTAGAAGGACTCCAGCAGCTCCTGCAAGGAAGAAAAGACTCAGAGGGAGTCCACCCAACAAACAAACAAAGATAAGTATTTTAATTATCTTGTATATTTGTTTGCTTAAATAAAATTGTTCAATGATGTATATGCTCATGTTCCTAGACTTAGGATATGTATTGTGCATATTAGAATGATTGAATTAATGAACAGTATACTACTAATATGCATGTGTTGGGTAAGTGGCCTATGGCACTGTACAACATTCCATTGCTACTTATCTAGAATGAAACCTCTTTGCTTGTGATGCTTGTCATATTATGATTATCATGCATTGATATACTGTAGATGTTATTCTCTCAGCAAAGATCCTATAGTATTGTGATTTAATACTGAAAATTTAACAGCCACTAATTGTGGCCTCATACACCCTTTTCTGACTACATGCAAATACTCACTATTACGCCCTCCTTAGTCAGTTAACTAATTGTGACTTTAGTTAACTCAGTTTAGGTTTAGTTCAGTTGACTTTGAGTCTTCTGGAGCACTCCAGTGGTGATAATCCCTCGAATTCTCTCCATTGTAACATCATTGTTTATTATACTAATTATTGGACATTGTGACATTATTCTGCTCCTATCTCAATTCTGCTGCAATATTATTCTTCTGCTATTTTTTACTGCAGTTTTCACTCTTATTCAAATTTTCTGCTCAGTCTTTCTTTGTGAGGTATCCTCGACTCTTTAGATATGCTGTGACATATAATTTCACAGTAACCTGGCTCTGATACCACATGTGACAACCCCAAATTTCTAAAAAAAAGCAACTTAAAAATATTTTGTCATACAAGATGAGAACTAACAATTTATGTAAATTCCCTGATTACAAGTCAGCGTTTCCACCAAAGTGAGTAACATGGGAAATTCGGAGCAACCGACTGTTAGTCAAAATAAAATCAATAAGTCTGGAACAAGATGAAAAACAGGGTTACAAGTCTATCAACACAGCAATCGATAAACAAAAAGAGACTCAACAGGAGGTTAGTCAAGGCTCAATCAAGTGAACCATACAACGTAACGCATCAATATTCGTTGAGCTCTGATTTCCCACAGACTGCACAAATAGTTTAAAAGTTATTAACTAGAAATCGGTTCACATTTAGTTAAACCCGCTTCATCAGAATCCTATAGAAGTCTCTAATCGATTTCAACCTGCTACGCTTTTTTTCTTTGCACGAATATAGAAACAAGTATCTCTTCATCCTGCCTTGATATCATCTAAATCAAGAAGAGTGCAGAAGATATGTATTACAAAGTTTCATACACAGACAACCAACTACAACAAACTTCATATACAAAGGATTCAATCCGAAAGAGTTACAGGGTTTTCCATAAATTTATTTCCGATGGAAACCAATAGGAATTCGTCCACACAAGAAGTCACGCCTTCTATACGCATGATTATCTCAAATCGACAATCCTTCAAAATAGTACAGAGTAAATCCAATTAACCCGACTCCCTAATATTTTTAATTTTCTTTCCATCAATGGAAATCCCATCTTGGTCTTAACAAGTTAATACAAAACTACTAAAAATAAATGTGTTTCGACTTTTTCCATATAATTTGATTTTTCATAGATCTACAAGAATGGAATGTAGGACGTACTTTACAACATAATAATATTGTGCATTGATCGGAATGCAGTCTGTTTTACCACACAGAGTTTAATTAAATTCAATTACTCGGTAATTCAATCCAACTCATATACAAAGCTGTTGATCTAAATTGATTACAAATTTATATCTTAAATAGAGACTAGCTAAAAATTAATACAATGCTTCAATACACGGGGTCAAGCTCAATCAAATACACAATATTCGATCCAGTACAAGAGTTTCACAATATATATACATAGTTGAAAAAATGATTTCATGCATAGGGTTTGCATCAATCAAGCTCAGGGTTTAATAAAATAAAATACACCGGATACACACCCATCCAAAATATAAAAAAATTTAAGAGTTACACAAATTCTGAAAACGAAATCAAAATGAATATAAAAGAATGCAAAGTTTTTTAAAAAAGGCTTCTACATTATTGAAACCATGCATAAATATGATTCAGGTTTACCCCCAAAGCATTGCAAACAAAAACAGAGCTATCGGCAATTTAAAACTGAGTATATAAAATAAACCAACACAATTCACCTTCTTTTCATACTAGAGATATGTATATATATATAATACAAAGTCTACCAAATTCACTCCATATAAAGAAAAATGAAAACAAGTTATGGATATGAATAAAATATTCTTATTGCGATTCAAAGAACAAATTTATGGGATCCGAGCAATGCCGAATTGTGGCCCAAGCATACATTGACAATTAAAATACAATAAAATACGTCAATGTCAACTCATTTGTTCATAGAAGAAATTACACTTATTTCAACAATGTGAATAACAATTTGGAGAATCAGTTCCTCCCAACCACAGGAAAGAGCAAAACCACCGCTAACTCGTTTCCACCCCCAAGCTGGATCACTACCATGCACATTAAAACAACAAGCAATGCTTCCACGCGGCACTGTCTCTCAGAGTTTGTAACAAGCTCAATGATGGACTTATGAAAGAGAGAAATACTCAACACATGCATTCACATCACAATTTCCCCATGCAAAACACAATGTCCTGTGCTATATGAGTGCACCAATATATAGTTTTTGTCGAGTTCTTTTGTCATCCCAATCAAATTCTCCAATCCCTATGATTTAGGATCTTCTCTAGTAGTTGAGCTTTTAGATTGGATTTGATTGGTAAAATATCCCTTACTTGCTTTACACATGTTCTGTGTCTCATGGTGGTGTCCCCTCATTTAACTGAATTCTCCAAGTGTCTTTTTTCTTTATTAATATAAAATAATATTTTGTTGTGCAAAGTGTCACTCACACCTCTTGTGAATATTTTTGAGTTTTTAAATAACTCTTACAAAAATAATTGTTTTTGAAATATTTTCACAAATATTAAATAAAAAATAAAATAATAATGTCTTGGGGGTATCACATGAAGCTACCCTTGAAGTTATGAACATTTGGTTGCATCCACCTAAGGACATATTTTCTGGGACCACTCAGAGCATACTTGGTTTAAATCTGCCCAAGTATAAGAGCATGCTTTGCATGTTACTCGATTTGATCGGGTATATTTGGAAGCTTGCATATATGTTTAGGCTGGATCCCTTTGTGAAGATGCATTTGAACCTTTTGCAACCCAAACATGCCCTAGGGTCATTCATACCTATTGGAAATTGGTGGGTCATCCCATCATATCTATATAATTTTTCACTATTCCAATAGAAGAGCCTACCAAACAAGTTATCGATTACTTGTTATCCATGCTTAATTGTAATCACCTGTTGTCTATTCTTCAATTATTGGTTACCTTCTTTAGTTTAATGGCTTGTGTGTCACTACTTATTATCCATGCATGAGTTACCAGTTATCCATACATCAACTACCAATTATTTTTTATGTTTTTTTTTAATAATTGTTTAGCTTGATTTTTGAACAATGCCCATAAAATCAATCTGGACAACACACTTGTCTCATCCTCCTTCAATCTAGGAAAATCATAGATGATAGTCCACCCAAATTCTACTAGCATAGCCACTTAACTTGTGGTTAGTGCACACCGATAGATCACAAGTTAAGTTCCATGAACAAGTTATCTATTACTTGTTCTCCATGCTTAATTGTAATCACATGTTTTCTATGCTTCACTTACATATTACCTTCTTTAGTCAATTGGTTTGTATATCACTACTTATTATCTATGCATGAGCTACCAGTTATCCATGTATCAATTACCAATTATTTTTTATGTTTCTTTTTAAAAATTGTTTACTTTGAATTTTGAACAATCCCCATAAAATGAATCTTGAAAGTACACTTGTCCCATCTTCCTTCAATCTAAGAAAAGCATAGATGATAGTCCACACCAAATTCTAAGATATATACATATATAAATATAATAATACTTAAGATGTACCAAATATGAAGAGAGATTAGACTCTATGTCTTTGAAAAATGATAAGACACCCAATATAATTTCTTCTACAAAAACTTAGTTTAAAATATATCTGATCACTAGAAATTATAATTTATATTAATTATAAATTGTAATAAAAGTAATCATTTGAATATTTATTATTATACTTAAAAATATAATATTTTCATATTGATATCCTTACCACATTATCCCATACTAATTATAGATTTACATGATATCATACATCATCGATTCTTTATCATAAACTTACATGTTCTTGGAAATGAGCATTTTCCCCATTGTCATCATTACCTTACATCATATCACATATGGCTTCAAAGTTGACGTAGACCATCCTTATACATTGAATTTATGAATAACATTTTTACTTCTTTTTTTTACTGTTTTAAAGAGAAAAACAACATGTGCGTTTATAGTCAATGCACCATCCTTATACATTGAATTTATGAATAACATTTTTACTTTTTTTTACTGTTTTAAAGAGAACAACAACATGTGCGTTTATAGTCAATGCACCAAAATATCAACTGTTTTAAAGAGAAAAACAACATGTGCGTTTATAGTCAATGCACCATCCTTATACATTGAATTTATGAATAACATTTTTACTTTTTTTTACTGTTTTAAAGAGAACAACAACATGTGCGTTTATAGTCAATGCACCAAAATATCAACTGTTTTAAAGAGAAAAACAACATGTGCGTTTATAGTCAATGCACCATCCTTATACATTGAATTTATGAATAACATTTTTACTTTTTTTTACTGTTTTAAAGAGAACAACAACATGTGCGTTTATAGTCAATGCACCAAAATATCATGAGTGAGAATTTAATTTTTTAAATAAAATTTTATTATTATTATTATTTACAATGCATTTTTAAAAAGAAAAAAAAAAGTTTTAAAGTTATGTGAAGTGTTGTAAATCTTTTTTTGTTTTTTGTTTTTTATGTGGTTCATCATATGTGATATTGGTGTCAGCTTTATTTATAATCCTATAACCTTGCGACCTCCTTCTCACAAGAACAACTCTTAATCACTCAAATTAACTCACTTAACGGTTTTTCTATTTTGTTTATATTATTACAAATCACAACATTAAAAATGATCTTAACAATAAAAATAAGTTTTATGCAATACTTTTTTATTATTGTTATTTATTTGTATATAAAATTTGAATATAAATATACTTAATCCATCAATTTTTTCTTTTAAACTGGTTGTAATTTATAGTTCATACTATACAATAACAATACACTACTATGTTTTTATTTGAAATCACACCATTTAACATGCTTTAAAAAAATCCAAATTTAACCATCCACAAAATTCATAAGATACACACATGTGCATAATAGCCATGCACAAAACACATAAGATGTGTGTGAATAATACTATATGAATTGAACCATTTTGGTAATGTTTGTAAAAACATTGTTGAACTAATTAATGTGAATTGTATGGTAACTACGCACTAATATCTATTAGTATATTGTAGGCAATAACTTAAATAAAAAATAAAAACTGAATTTTTATATTTAGATGATAAAACATAATTAATGATTTATATATTTTGTAATGTAAATATATGAAGAGTTTTAAGTAAAAGAAGGTATTTGATAAAAGATTATGGGTGAAAATGCAAAGTTGAGAAACACATTTTGGAATATGGTGTTTTAAATCCTCACTAAGATTTAGTATACAACTCTTGGATAAATTCATCTATAAATCTATTTTATAATTATATAATAATTGTTTATTTTCATCAATATTCTCTATTTATTAATAAATTTATTCTAAACTATATTATTTCAAAATTTTATTATTGTGGAAATGATCACAAAATGTGTTGAAACATCAATATTTTTTGTTTTACTCTATTTCATTAAATAACAAAAAATAATGGTTAAATCTAACAATTCTCCAATAATAGTTCATGCACTGGTACCATGTTTGTAGATTTTTTCCTCAAAATGAATAGCCATCTCTAAGAAACATAACAGATTAATAAGTCACTCATTATCTTAATGTAAAATTTTAAATTATATGCAGTTAGTAAATACCAAATTTATCTCAGTACATATCCATAATTTTTTTAACAAAAAATATGAGTATGAAGGTAACATAATTATCTATAATTTTCTTTCTTACCTCAAAGTGAAATTATGAAAGAAAATATGAGTTTAGGGTGGTTAAAGTTGAAACAATGTAAAATTTTACAATTTTTTTAATAAAAAACAAGCAAAAAGTATTTCACAACTTCATGTTTTCACCTTAGAGCAACAAGGACCAGGTAAGCATATATCCATAAAAAATTATGGCAAGTTCTTTTAAATTTTAATATAAAAGTAATATATTAAAAAAAATTATAAATTTAGATGATATGTTGGATAATCCATAACATGCAAAATATATATATATATATATATATATATATATATATATATTAACTTAAAAATATTGTTGATATTAAAATTTTAATATAAAAGTAATATGAGTAGGTTTAGATGATGTCTATTGGATAATCTGTGACATGAACAAAAACAAATATAAATTAACTTTAAAATATGGTTAATAACGAGTGAAAAAAAAATGGTTAATAATATGAGTGGAAAAGAGGGTTTTTTATTTTTATTTTTTAAATGGAAATGGTGCAAAGAGATGAATTAGATTGACTAAAAAGTTATTGTGTTTATATTTACAAAAAAAATGTATTTTTTAAAACTAATCACTATCATTAATTTCAAACATTTGATTTTGCATTTGTTGAAAGTTGTGGAGGTATGTTGAATGTTGTGGAGGTACCAACAATAAGGAAGAAAAATGTCATCCTAAGAAAATAAAAATTATAAAGAGTGTAAAAATCATAAATGATTTGCAATAATCATTCCATTTATAATATAAAAAATCAATTCTATGGTTTTAAAACACAATTGTACTTATAAATTACAACAAAATGTTTTTAGAATTTGAAACTTGTGAGTATTGGAAAACAAAACATTCAATAACAAAAAAACTTTCAAAAAGTATGTTAAACATGGTTTTTTTAAATATGCATAAATTAGTTCAAAACGTTACCAAAAATATTTTGGCTATTTTTATTTTCATATAAATATTACTTAGTTTTTTATTTTGTTTTTTATTTTGTTTTTCATTTTTAATATTTTGATAAAATTCCAAAGGAGTACTGATGTGATATACAAATCATAGTAAGGATGTTGAAAAATGTGTGCAAAGATATGATTAAATAAATTAGCATAAGTGCATCACATGGGGACCATCTCAACAGCATAGTGGATCAAATATATTTATTAATTGATTCTCTATGTAAGAAAGATTAATTATCACATGAAATATTTATTTTCAATTGTTTTGTTGTTGCAAAAAAAATAAAATAAAATGGAGCCCATTCAACACATAAGGCATGACAACAAAGCAAATCAGGGTTGACCTCAATGTTTGTGAGAATTTAATGTGTTTTCATTACTTATAATTTTATATTTGTTGTGATATATATATTTTAATTGGTTTACAATCATTTATGGATGTTTTCAAACAAGTGATAACATATAAAGAAAAGTCATCTGAACATTTAATTTACATTGGATTACGTATGAGTTTTGAGTATATGTTGTAGTACAAAAAGTTAACCATTTGTATATAGCTAAATTGTTTTAATTCCATTATTTTTTAATTAATAGAAAAAAAACAACCTTTCATTATATATATAATTTGTTATGGGATAAGGAAACAAAGTATCAAGCAGAGCCAATAAAATATACCATGAAAAATAATATGAAGAATGAATTAGAAAGAATGCTTATCTTTTATGAGTCAACGGTTGCTATGATACATTTTTTTAGTTATGCAATCATGTATATTAAATTAAGAAATTGAGAGGAGGAAGTGCAGAGCCAAAGGCTCGCACACACACAGGAATGGTGTAAAACCAATTCAATTAATTCAATGAAAATGATTACATATATAAGAGAATTAATTCTCAACAACCCAAACCTCAGATCCTAAAACTATGGATCTCAACCCACTCATCTATCTTGAGAAGATACACAACAATGCAATCTTTAATACAATGCCTATGATTTCGACATTATTCCAACATCCTCCCTTAATGGAGAAATAGATCAAAATATGCCTGTAATTCCAGGCTTACAAATCATCAAAGCAATTTAATAATTTAATCTTCTGGGACTCCAACCTTTGAACTCTACAATCCTCCATCTTCTTCATTTTGACCTTAGTTGCTGTCAGATAATATTTGTTAATGTTTTCCCGTTTCCTGCTCTTCCAGTTTGAGAGCTTGAAGTCTTCACATATTGATGTATAGTGCATTCTATTATTTGATTGGGCCTCTGATGTCTTGGATCTTCCTTCAGGTTCAACACATTCTGCAAAATTAGTAATTGTCATCCAAGCTCGTCTACAATTAGATGTATTCTGTGCAGTGGAATTCTGCAACATTGGCTCATGGGTCAGCAGTGTCAAGACATGAATGATGTCCCCTTCTTCACTTACAGCATCAACATGGTTGCTTTCAACTGCAATCTTAGAGTTCAGTGTTTCAACAATGTTTATAGCATTGACATCCCCATTACATTCAGCAGATAATGAACCTTCTCCACCATTCATCATTTCAAGAATAAATTTCACTTCATTCTTGATAGCAATCTTTTCAAGTTCAGTTAGAATTTCTTCATCATATCTCAGTCCATTTTTTATTTCAGTTTCAAATTGTACTGCAACAACTAAAGGGTTGCATTCAACATAGTGAGGTTCACCAACTTCTGCTTCTGCAGGTTTGTTAGGCTGTGACTCATCCATATATCTTCTCTTCACACCAAACTCCATTTCTAGAATATCCCAAAACATTTTTGCATTTTGTACTTCACCAAATTCATATAAAATATAGGACAAAGTACTTTCATCTAGCGTTGAGTGAATAAAATATAATGCTAGTGCACCTCTTCTCTTATCATGAGAATCAACAAAACCATTTTGTACATATTGCCATAGATCTACTGAACCAAGCAATCCTTCCATTTTAATTGCCTAAATTTCAAAAAATTTACCTAAGAAAGATGGCAGAACAGGCATTAATCTTTTCAATGTTGCATCTATTTCTTCAAATTCTCCATTGATCTGGTCTATTTCTGCATTCTGATCCTTTAGCAAAGGTTCTTTAGCTGCAACTGGAGACACTCCATATTGATTTTGATTCTTTATTCTGAGTTGTTTCAGTTCTCTTCGGAACTGTTTGAGATTTCTTTCTTAACCCATGATTACTCAGTGTCATACACACCAGCACGAAAAAGCACGTAACTACCACGCCCTGACAGAGTCTCGGCTCACAGTAGTGCAGGGGTACTGCACCTGGGTAGACTTGTGGCTTGCGGTAGTGCAGAGGTGCCCAAGGTGCCGCGCCCTATACTGAACTACCGCGCCCTAGAAAGCTATCGAATCGTGGTACTGCAAGGGTACTGTGCCTCCTCTGCCAGGTCACAGCTCAACCTCCTGTGCTCTGAGAGATTTCATAATTTGATGGCAATGGAAAATCTTTAATCGCTCAACGCCCAGTGGCTCTTCAACAATGACTCTCTTCTCCTTTATGCAGCTTTCACGGCTACTGGTTGACACTTTCTCGTCGAACTTCTTTCTGGCAGAGCTCCACGATCACTGGAAACGACCCGATCTCTACAAGCAGCAATGTTCGCAGTCAATGTGAGTTCTTTTCAGAATGGAAACTGAATCTCTGGTTATCATCACTTCTATTTGACCAATTCCTCCACAACAGAAGAGATCAGTGGTTGTCTCTACCACATGCCTTTAAGCAGCAACGTATGTTCCTCATACAGCAGCCTCACACAGCAAACTCCTTCTTTTTTTTTTGGCACTGTTTCACTCACAGGAAGCAATCCTTCCTTCACACAGTGACGATCTGGCCTCCTTTTTCAACTTCCCTCAGCAGCGGGTCCTTCACTCACACAACGATCTCAGGAGGAATTTCCTCTTGTTTAACTTTACACCAGCACCTTGATGTAGATCCTTTAGGCAGCATTCACTCACAGTTATCTCATCTCCGACAGCAGCGGAATACATTGACCAGCAAAGACTCTTTCGATCTCTACACCAGAAGTGGCCCCTCACTCAACGATGATGGTATCCTCACTTGCACAACACAGTCACGGCGCGCCAATAGCAACGATCTCCAGCGATCTTCTGCAATAACAAATAGTATTGCACAGCAAGCCACAGTGGGCTTCTCAACACCAGGCCAATCAGGCTTATCTCACAGCCTCAATGGGATTTCACAGAAGGCCGCAAACAACAGGCCACCAAGGTCTTCTCAAGAGGCCACATAGGGCTCTCATAGCAGGATGCCAATCAGGCTATCTCACAACAGTAGGCCACAATGGGCTTCTCAATCAGCAAGCTGCAGAGGGCTTTCACAGCAGCCTCACAGGCTCTGATACCAAATTAAGAAATTGAGAGGAGGAAGTGCAGAGCCAAAGGCTCGCGCACACACACAGGAATGGTGTAAAACCAATTCAATTAATTCAATGAAAATGATTACATAAAAAAAAAAAAAAATTCTCAACAACCCAAACCTCAGATCCTAAAACTATGGATCTCAACCCACTTATCTATCTTGAGAAGATACACAACAATCCAATCTTTAATACAATGCCTATGATTTCAACATTATTCCAAAATATTATAGGATATGAAGATATATGATGTCAAAACAATTCAATGAACATAACATTTCAAATAACCTAACTAGATTAAATAGTACAAGTGATAAAGATATGAGGCTGACAAACACTTGTGTCTCTAATGAGCTTTCAAATAACCTAATTCGATTAAATAGTACAAGTGAAAATAATGTCTTGATTAACCTATTCATAGAAAATAAAATTATTTTCTTATTCTATGAAATTATGCAATGCTATAAAATGTTATGGCGTTATTTAATGCAATGATTATATTTAAATATAATAATTTAAATATTATATTATTAAAAAAATTGATTTGTTATGATTAATTAACATTTTGTAAATAAAGAAGTTGTATTTGCATATTTATAATGAAAAAAATAGAAAAATACAATATTCAACATATTGTTGCATTTTATTTCTTTGAACTAAATAGGGAAGCTTATACATATTTAGAAACTTATAAGATTTATAATATTTATATGTTTATTAATGGGATACAACTTTATTAAAAACATGATTATTTTAGATGATAACAATTTCAATCAAGATCCATCAAACATAGAAAGAGTTCCAATCTTTTGAAGTGTAATTTTTCCACTTTAACAAAAAAAAAATTGAATTGTAAAACACCTCAGAAATAATGTAAATATACCATATAACTTCATAACCGATGTAACAATCTTATATTAAAATTAATTATAAATCACCCATACACATAATTGCACATAATTTAGATATAAGTTGCTTCATACTTTCAATATCGAACGTATCAAACTCAACATAAATGAACTCGGTGGTTCATCTATATCTCTTCAAAAAGAATATGAGATAATTTCATACTGACTATGAGATTTTAGATATTGTAGATTTTGGGCAAAAGATTAGAGTTTCAGACTGGCGGATTCACATTAGCATGTGATACCAAAGATTTCAGACTGGATTTAGATCAGAGTTTCAGATTATAAATTTAAGACCAGAGGATTGATTGAGTTAGTTTAGGTGAAGGTATGTGAATTGCTAAATTCTCCCCCATAAATATAATTGTTGCACTCTTAGTTCCTGTCGCAAAATCAAACCCGAAATGTAAATTAATTTTCAAAGATATATTATTTATGCCCGCATATATGTGGGTTAATCTTCCCTTTATAATACAGATTAATTCAATATATGTGTCGGTCAATAACCTTAGTGACATTGTTGCTTTTGGACTTTTATGAGATAATAACTATGTTTCACATTCCTCATCGCTTGATAGATGAAAGTGCCAAATAATATAATCTTAATATATATAGTAATGCAATTAATGCTGTTACTTCTCATTTGAATCATTAGATCTAATCCAATATTTATAATGGTGAAGCAGAAGCATTAAATACAGTGCAACTCGATGCTTATTGAACGCCACATAACTATTACCAAAATTATAACAATCTAACAAAACTTCATTCTCAAAATATGTGCTCAATGCAATAGCTAAACAAATGCTACTTTAATAAATAAATGGTCCAGACTTCTGAGACTCAGTAGTCTGATCTATTGAAGATCAATTGAAAAAATTGTGGTATTGAAGATCGATCAATAGCAAAAAATTGTGTTATTTGATCAAATCTGGATGTAATATTCTTAAAAAGTAAAGTTATATAAACGGATTGTATTCGATCAATAAATCAGATTTTCCCTCTGCCTTCTGCATTTTTTATCAAAGCAAAGGAAAGACATATTGCATAACAATCTTTGATAGAAAAAAAAAAAACAAAAGAACAATACTATCTAAATCCTATTTATTAGGTTAGAGTAGACAATCAAAATTTCTATCCAATGTTTATTATAATTTAATAAATATATAAACCATATGTTTATTATAATTTAATAAATAAATAAACCTAGATTCATGGTAATCAATTTAGTTACTGTTATTATAATTTAATCACTACATAGGTTGACTCATCTTCTTATTAAATTACTAAGGTAATATAAATAAAATAAAATTTTAAAAGGAAAATTGATTTAGCGACATTTATTTTATTTTTTAAGTTGAAAAATATTTCTTACATTTGCATTTATAAATATTTTATTTTTTAATTTGAAAAATATTTCTTACATTTATATTAAATATTTATAAAACAAAATTATAATACAATGCACAAACATTTTCTCGAGACTGAAATATTAATAAAATCAGAATATATACATGTAGCTTCAATTCCTTGAGATCTTTTTTATCAATAAAAAAACCTTATCTATTCCTCAAAATAGATAAATAAAATAGTTATAAGTTAAGAATCATCAAAGTATCACTTTAATAATAAAGTTGAATAATAATAAAAGTTGAATAACAACAATTAACTTAACATTATTAGGTTATGAGAGAGACCATTGGTATTATTATAAGCGTTAAATCACTTTTAATATAATAAATGGAAATTTATCTCGAAAATTAACTTAATCACTCTATGGAACATTCCTTTTTTTATTTTATAATTTTGAGCTAGATTCAAATGATTTTACATAACAATTTGTCATTAAAAAATAAATTAAATATAATTATATTTTTAGGGATATTTAAGAAACATATGAATATAATTAAAAAACTATTTCAATAATGTAATGTAGATGATATGTTTTTATTATATTGAAGTTTAATAATACAATAATGTTGATCTCCTTTTAAGTCATCGCCAAAGTGTGTGTTATCGTTACATAGTAAGTACTTTATTAATTAATTAGTGTATTAATAAATTTATTAAGCAAGCCTTATGTTCTAACATCCTCTGTTAAGCTTTATAGTAGAATTAAAAACAAAAAGTTCTATGATCAATATTTTATGCAGGGGCATTTAGTCGAGGCAACAATGTAGTCGTTTTGTTACATGTTATGGCTCGAGACTCTTGTGAGGGGGCCCTGAAAATCAGAAGAAAAACTTACTTGAACATTTTGTTGAATGCGAAATTATAATAAATAATAGTTATAGAGTATTAGTGAGAAATAAATGGCTATTTACAGCTCCCTGTGTGGAGGCTGGGCTGTTACAGCTTTTTAGGAGCAGTTAGCTAAATTAGAAAAAAACTCTTCAGTTGGGCAAGTAGAATCTTAGGAATGGCAGCTCCAGACCAAATTTGTAACCCCCGGTCAGGGATGAAACTGAAGAGATTTTCTAGTTGTCATATAAAGAAAAAAAAAGGAAACCTGGAACATAGAAGGGAGAATCGGCAATATAGCCTGTCATTAATAAAAGCATGAATTCGAAAATTGAGGGAGAGACCTCTTGAATCCTTTGTTTTGTGTGAATAACTGGAATTAGATCGACACTATTTGTTGGATGTCTAAATTCGTAGCAACATATATTTTCTGATACGCATAGGGCATATCAGAGCCATCTAGTTTTCTTTTTATGGATTTGTAGTTGTGCCAGGTTTCTTTTACACAGAACTAGACTCAGATTCGAGCCGTTACACTTGCAATTGATTCGAGGAACTGACAGTGGGAAAGACCGAATTCAAGCTACCCTCATAATATGTTTCTGTTGTAAATTTAGGAAAGAACTGTGCGTTTCATCCACTGCTCCAGGCGTAGAGCAAGTAACCCGTCATTGATGAATGAGTGAAGTCCATCAGTCCTAGCAGCGTTGGGAGCACACTGGTCGAAGTTGGAGCCATGGGTTTGACTGCAGAGTGCATGTAGAGAAAAAAAATCGATTTGTTGAGCCATGAGCAATGCGATATGGCCAGGGTTAAAAAAAAATCGTTGGTTCTAGGCGCCTGAGTCCAACCTCATGATAGCGTTGGGGCTTTCACTACACAAATATTTGGGGTTTGACATAGCATTCAACTCCGATCTGAAATTTATTGAGGTGGAACCATAGTTGACTCTTAGAAACTCGCCTCGTGAGTGGCTATCCGGTGTGACTTTCAGACTTAGCACATTTTCACCCATCAATTTTGGTATCAGAGCTAGGAGATTGCTCAGTAAAATAAGGAAAAGACATGGCTGTTCGTGTTGGTAGAGCTCGGGGTCGTGGTAGAGGAAGACCAGCAGCAAATGTAGAGGTTATGGAAGAGTTGAGAGAGCTAAGAGCACGTATGGAAACTATGGAGTTGGGAAGACAGAGAGATCTAGTGGCAGGAGATGTGAGTGAGCCTGAAGAGGAAGAACGTGAAGAGGAGGCAGCTCCTGTAGCAGAGACACCTGAAATGAGATGTCTTCGATCCATTTTAGGAACCACATCCAGACCAAAGCCTGAGCTGCCCACCTATGAGGGAAGCCTTACGGCTGGACACCTCATTGAATGGATCAGTGAGTTGGATAAATATTTTGAGTATGATGAGATTGAGGAGAACAGAAAAGTCAGATTGGCAGTGACACGGTTGAAGGGGCATGCATCCCTCTGGTGGGATAGTGTGCAGGAAGAGAGGAGAAGGAAGAATAAGCCACTAATTAAGAGCTGGGATAGGATGGTGGCCAAGATGAGGGCCAAATTATTGTCCAAGGATTACCAGCTGACTCTGTATAGGCAAATGCAGAATCTGAGGCAAAGAGTGTTGACTATGAGAGAGTACACTGAGGAGTATTACAAAGTAAATTTGAGAGCTGGTTATGTGGAGGAATCAGTTGAGAAGGCTTCCAGATATGTAAATGGCTTGAGGATGGAGATCTAGGATGAAATCAGTATGATATCACCTAGGACAATGGAAGAGGCCGACCAATGTGCCTTGAGAGCAGAAGAGAAGCTATTGAGGAAACAAAACTTCAACAGAGGAAGAGGTTCAGCCAAAGGAAGAGGACAATCAGCTGGAAGGGAGAAGTTTGCAGCCCAAAGGGGAGAGTCCAACAATTTGAATCAGCCAGAGCAGCAAGACAGAAACAGTGACCCCAAAGGAAGAAGACCCTACCATGGAGGTAGAGGTAGAGGGAGAGGCAGAGAAACTGTCTTTTGATGCTACAAGTGTAACAAAATAGGTCACAAGTCTTTCGAATGCCCAGAGAAAGAAAAAATAGGACAAAGAGGGGCCTATGTAGCTCAGAAGGAGTAGTAGCAAGAGAAATTGCCAGTGGCTAAAAACCTACTTGAGACTAGAGAGGCTTGAATGATAAACAAAGTTTGTTGAAGCCTGAGAAGGAAAGTGCAGAACCTGTTCAGAGGAAAGCCTTGTTCAGGACTATGTGCAAGGTCAAAGGAAAGTGTTGCAAGATGGTGATTGATAGTGGGAGTACTGACAATTTGGTTTCCACAGAGATGGTGTAGAAACTAAGCTTGAAGAAGATCAAACATCTAGTTCCCTACAAGGTATCCTGGTTGCACAAAGAACATCAAATCATAGTAAGTGAGCAATGTG